>JAPFBL010000075.1:600000-1032500 GCA_026182355.1 Hermatobates lingyangjiaoensis | reverse complement strand
AAGTGAACAAGTGTCTGTGCAAACAGGACTCCGGCTACCTTTCGCTCGTAAAGTAAGCAGCCTTGCTCGACATCTGCTAAAGCCGCCAACACGCGCCTGGGTACTTTACAGTTATGTACTTGTTTATGATTCTTTCCTAGCCACCTCTATATTGCTCTCCCAATAAGGAAAACAACGTTAAACACACCATAAATAAACAACACTTCTATTTATTTTCAAGAGTTTAAAAAAAAAAACAAATATAACTTTGGAAGCTATATAATTATTTATTTCTCAATCATGTAGATCTAAAAATTACTTTGTTAATTAAAAACTCATTTAACTTAAAGTACAAGTCTGTTTTATGACCGAAAAAAAAGAGTTAAAAAAATGTCCCTGCTCTGCTTCCTTATGGCTGTTGTATAAATATCTCCACCACTTGAACAAAAAAATAATCACATTTCCTTACTGTTAATAAGTAACAATAGGACTCATTTCATCCATCCACAGGTTATTAGTATTTTTGACATGCAATATAAAAAAAAACCTTTTTAATAAAAGACTAAAAAAGTAAATAATGAATTATTTTTTGTAATGAACAATATAAAGTTAAAAATAATGTATAAATAAACAAATGGGGAACCCACTTCATAAAGATTCTAGCGAATTAAAAAATTACCTATTTCTTGTGTCTAAGATTATAAAAGTCATCTCTTCATTAAGTTCTACTAGTAATTTAAATATCTGACAGGCATTAATTTTTTTTATAAATTTAGATAGTTTAGATACGACCTAATAAGTCTTAAATGATTACAATAAAAGAAATTTTAACATATAAAAAGGTTATATTCAATATATCACATGGTCAAATACCTAACAAGTTTCTTAGAAGAGTTACCTGTAATAGTGGAAAGGTTTGTATGAATCACATAGAAAGGTGGAGGCAATTTTAAGTAGTTTTACCTAATTCTTTTTCCTAGTTGATGAATTCTTTTTTCTGTGTGATGGTCACCCAATAAAATTGTCTAACTTATCTTGTGACTCTGACGACGACCTTAACTTAATCTAGAAATATTAGTTTAATTTTCGTACTTTATACTTTCGTACTTTATAATTTTCGTACTGTCTTTTGGACTCCTGTTCCATACGTGTAATTACAGCAAAAAAAGTAATCAGTTGATAATCTAAAAAGGTGCTATTTGGGTTGAATTTCATTATAATCTATTAAAAGGTATAACCTGTAAACTATCTCAAAAAATTTTTGATACACTCCTACCTATCAATCTACTCACACACACACACACACACACTCACACACACACACTCACATATGCGCACACATACACACACACACGCACGCACGCATGCATGCACACACACTCACACACACACACACACACACACACACACACACACACCGACTCTCACTCACTCACTCTCACACATACGCACTCACTCACTCACTCTCTCTCTCTCTCTCACACACACACACACTCACTCACTCTCCCTCTCTCACACACACTCACACTCCACACACACACACACACACACACACACACACACACACACACACACACACACATGCAACACACACATAAAACTTGATTTTGCGAACCCCAAGACTTTTAAATACGTCAATAGAGATTAAAATCATTTTTTTTATACTATACTTTACTTATAGTAAATCAGCCTCTGAAATCCAAAGGTTATAGTTAGAGAAAAGAACACGTGTAAAAGGTAAGTGGTTGTGCGGTAGATATTAAGCATTTATCTGCTCCATCTCAATTGCTGCAAGTTAGCTAATTAGTTCAGCACACTTCACTTGTCTGCTCAGCCTTCTCCTTAGTGACCCTGAGTGCCTTCCAGTTCAACTAAAACATCAAGTACCTAACCCTTCAACCTTATTTAGCTACCTACTATCCTTTATAAATATATAATATCCCTTTCTATTTTTAGAATCTTTATTACTATATAGCAGACACAAGATATTTGCTAAAATATAATGTCAATTGTCTATGAATCAACTATAAATGTAAATTATAAACTTTAACCCAACCTTTGAAAAATCTGAACAGTAGTGCCAACACGGCCCACTAAATACAACTAATAAATATCGAATAGTATTTACATCACCGGTGGTGGAGGACTTTTTTTCACGGAGAAAGCGTGAGGAGTCAATATCAATGAGTGAAGTGGTAATTTTTCTTCTTCTTTTTCTGAATTGCACTCTGTATGTGGTATCGAAAATTTTCCTTTTTATCCTAAAAGGACCGTTTCTGTTCGCCTAATTTATTTCCGTTGAGTTTACTATTATTGGTTATAAACACCATATTACCTTCGATAAACTCATGTTCTTGTCTGTTCTTATCCACCATTCCTCTATTATTCAAATGCATTTTTTTGAGTTTTTGTTTGCTTATATTCTGTCTTTATGTAAATAATAATCTGTTTGCAATATAGCAAGTGCAATTTTTGTTGTATGCCCATACAGAAGATAAGCAGGTGAATATCGTGTATCCCTGTGAACCTAATTGTTGTACTCCTGTACGCATAATTCTGCTAGTTTTGTCCATTCCTATTATTAATCTTGTATAGCATTATTTTGTGAAAGATGTTTAATTTAATCCATTTAACTAGGGATTGTCTGTAGACATAAAAATAAACCAAATTTTCTTCGTTTTCAAATATTTTTTAAATTTGGTTGAATTTAAATGGCTATACTGATCTAACAATCATGTCCTAATCGTGTTTACTGGTGATTGTATCGATGAGTTTGATGAAGTCGTAGGCGATTGTTGGATATATGAATCCACGTGTACTATCGTCAAATGGTCGGTCCATAAATGCAATTATCTTTTTGTGAATCTGTTGTAGGTAAAGCCTTCAATAGTGTCTATCGACATGATATCCTAAGGATGTTGTTCTGGAACTAACATTGACATTAAGCCGTCTGCTAAATTTGTTCTCGTTGTATTTTGTATGCACATCTCACAGGTTTTAAAAAATTTTTGTACAATAAAATCCATATTCCCTAATTACTAAAAAGGGCGTAGTTTATTTGCTAATTAGTTCGAGCAAAAGTGTTGAAAATAGTTATGAATTTTGTCAATTAATTAAGAAATTGCAAGCAGTTTAGGTTTAGTCCCGTGGCAAAGGAGGCTTTAAAAACTAAACTAGGATTTTCTAGAGGCTTCAATGTAAGTTTTTGTCTTCACCATTCTGAAATATTCACTTAATATTTTGGTAATAATAGCCGATTACTTTGGTCTCCTAGAGACACGTATTGGAGCCTTTTAACTAATACATTCGAAAATTTCAAATCAATTGGTATTATATCCTCTTATCAATTGTTTATATGATATACAATTTACTTATGGTAAGGTAGTCTGTAGACCACTTGAGATGTTTTAAATATATCATTGCTATTTTTTATTTGACATTTGTTATGCTGAAAAGTCTAAATTTTTTTATGAGTTGTGAACAAAAAATCTTTGAAATATATGAGATACGATTGTGTAAGAAATACAGCATTCAGTAATGATCTAATGAGATGCATCTTTCCTCGTAAACTTTCTGTGGATATTTACTACTTCCTTTTGGTAAGAAGTAATGTCTCGTAAAAGGTCGAGTAACAGCCTTTTCCACTTGGACAGATAAGTAGATAAAGGGAGCCGACATGAACAATGTCTGGCCTGAGTCGTTAATATTTCAATACGAACTGGATAAGGGGGTGTGCGCACGCCTAGGGCTTTATGACTTGCTGCAGTTATATTAACGTCTTTGTTACTGCAGCATGGTGAGTGTCGCCATGCTGAAGAATATTCTTTGACGAGATCATCGATATGTCCTACTTTCAGCTAAACAGTGCAATTAAATTCGGCTTGTGGTCCCCATTCAATATATGAAAAAAATTTTGCTGCAGTCATATTAGTTTCTTTGTTACTGCAGCATGGTGAGTGTCGCCATGCCGAAGAATATTCTTTAACGAAATCATCGATATGCCATCCTTTCAACTAAACAGTGTAATTAAATTCGACTTGTGCTCTCCATTCCTTACTTGAAAAAAAATTGCTACAGTCATATTAGTGCTTTTGTTACAGCAGCATGGTGAGTTTCGCCATGCTGAAGAATATTCTTTAACAAGATAATCGATATGTCATACTTTCACCTAAACTTTATAATTAAATTCGGCTTGTGCTCCTCATTGATTATATGAATGAATGTCTTTGTACTGCAGCATGGTGAGTGTCGTCAAGCTTTAAGAATATTCTTGGACTTACTAATCAATACGCGATCCTCTTATCTAAACAGTGTATCTAAATTTAGAATCTTCTATAAATATCTACAGGGATATTGTTATTATTAAATACATCAAATTTCTGATAACGTCTTACTCGTATGTAAAGTGAGGTATAAGACAGCTTTCTGAGGGTGATTTTCAAGACCAAGTTAAGTGGTTGGTGTTATTGGTTCGTATAACTTCCTAATATTTCAAATAATATATAAAAGGAAAATAAGTAATGTTTTATGCGCATAAAAATGAAGCTAATTTAATAAATGGACATGCTAATCATAAAATAGTTTTTCTTTTAATGGTGTTTGGTAGCTACCTCAGTTATAGGCGATGAGAGTCTAGATTGGGAGTTCTTCATTTATCCCTGGTCAAGTTTATTAGAGAAGGAATTTATAACAAGTATCCTACCGAGAGGTTTAGGTATTTTCTGAAGAACGGCTGGCACAAGGGTTTCAATCTCTCACATAAAATATCTAGAGTTATGGCTAAAATTGAAACATCCCATCTTCATTACTGAAGGCTGCTGCCTATTAGACCATAGCTGAAACCCTCTTAATCACCTTATTGAGTTTATTTGAGCTTTAATAAGTCAAACTTATATGATTCAAAATATAAACACAATAAAGTAGTAAAAAAATAAACAATTGATAAAATAATTTGTATTCTAATAGATAATATTCGATAAAAATATCAAAAAAGAAATTATAAGGTGAGAAAGTGATTCGTCAGAACACAGTGAAAAATAAACACTAAAAAAAATAGCATTTTACTTGAACACGATTATTCTATAATTACGTTCCAGTTATCATTTTCAAGGCAACATGAGTAAACTGAAAGCTTACTTGGTTGCACATATATAAAGCTCTTATTTGGAACTTGCTCCATGAAGTTGTTAAACTAATATACTGTTATTAGCTGTTTAGGTTCATATTTAATGACTTCCTCTATCAAGTAGAGGGTATCAAGCTTTATGCATAAAAGTTATATTGTTATGTTTTTATACAAGATTATGTTATTTTGGAATAATTTAAAGCAAGTTGTAAATAAAAATTAGTTGATTCAGAAAATCTCAACCTTTTTTTCTTCCTTCCCTTCTTTCTATTTTATATTATACCCTCTCTCACTCTCTCTCACTTTATCTCACTCTCTTTCATAATTTATACATAAATGTATATATTGATATAGCTTCTCGTCCACTGACTTTTTAAGAACCCCTTCTGTCATTATATGCCCATTTGGCATATAATCAGGAGTTGAATTTTTATGACCAAAATCCTCGAGAACCCTTTCTGTGAACTTTAAATGTATATATGTTTATCTATCTCTGTCCCTTTCTTCACTTTATTAAAACCTGTAGGTTTTAAAACTAACAAATGATTTTATTGTCGGTTTTTTTGGCTCCGTTTAAAGACTTGATATGTTCCCTGGTAAGACTCATGAAAATTCCCGATTGCATTATGATTAAAGGTATAAGAAAATCGTTTGTTTCACTCTGAACCCTTTCCTGATTATTTCTATAGTTCTTTCTATAGAAATATTTCTATATTTCTTTCTAATCTCTGTTCCTCTCTATATTATTCTTTATCATTCT
Source organism: Hermatobates lingyangjiaoensis (assembly GCA_026182355.1). Taxonomy (NCBI): domain Eukaryota; kingdom Metazoa; phylum Arthropoda; class Insecta; order Hemiptera; family Hermatobatidae; genus Hermatobates; species Hermatobates lingyangjiaoensis. Next base: position 1,026,636 of record JAPFBL010000075.1, on the reverse strand, counting down.
CCCACTCAATGTTTATCAATTTTTCTTACTCTCCATGTCTCTCCTTCTTGAATCACTCTTTTTAAACTCATTCCCTCCCACATTCTTTCTACCAGGCTTTGCATTATCATCATTCTCTACTTCTTGCTTTTCTTTATTTCAATTTAAAACTTTCCCCACTTCATTCTTCATCATTCTATATATTTCCCTCCAGTCCACAGTTTATATGCAGTGATTATCCTCTCTTATGGAGTAATATAAATAACATTTTTTTTATTATGAAATCAAATGATATTATTGTTGAAACTTTAATTTTGATCATTTAATTCAATCCCGGAGACTCATTGGCTGAGTGGGCAAATTCTGTCTTCGACTGCCACAAGAGGATCAGTGTTTCATTCCAAGACTGATATGCGCCGCTATTAAGATAAAGTAAATAATTATTAACAATAATGAGAAGGCTCTATGACTGAATCAGTAAAGGCTCACGGTGATTCAATCAGCACAGGAAAAAAAGTATCTCGTATTCAGTGCATAACAATGTACACAATAGAATGCGCACGTTGGCTCAGTCTTACAAAAAACAAAAAAAAAGGTATCCCATATTACTTGTAAAACATGGCACAAAACGGTACAATACTATTGATACATTCAGAAGAATCATATTAAACTCGTGATGGAATCAAAACAATAAAAACCACAAGGAAAACGGAAAACAGTAGAAATAAATGCTCTGAGACCTTTCACATTATGTCATAAAAAAAGAAACAAGTAAAAAAATAAAGTAAGACAAAAGTTATACAGAGGAAAGGTAATGAAATGGATGGTAAATTCAAGTTACAATAGAGCTTGACAAGAAAAAAAAATCCAATAAAGCTAAAGAATGCAAAGTGAACAGTAAGAAAATGAATATATACATAAAAATTAATAGGTTAAAAATTAAGTTTCGAAATAATAATTATTTTTTAAAAAAATTAAAATAAATATTAACCCCGGAGAACGGGGTTAAATGAATGAAACAAGTAAACAATAACAAAGAAAATAAATTAAGCAAAGCATTTAGGTATATGAAAAGAAAATTATTTCTACTGTTTTCCTTTTTCCTTTTGGTTTTATGCTTTATGGGTTATGTATATCAATGTTCAAAGCACCATAAGACTGTAAGTGTGTTCTTTTGATTTCTCTATGTTTCTTGTAATTGAACTATATTTGTCCGTTTTGGATCGTATTTCAAACGAAATGTTGTTATATATTGTATTTTTATATATATATATATATATTATATATATATATATATATCAAAGTTCAAACAACAACAAGAAATGAAAAAAAAAATAGACTAAAATTTTTGAACCGTAACAAGCAATCTTCGTCAGAGTCAAAATCCAACTCAATTGATATATATATATATATATATATAAATCGATACATAATGATATATTGAATATATGTATAAAGGTATACATACATTAATTAAAAGCCTAAAGCCGTCCTTTAGCACAATATATCAAACGATTACAAGAAAAGAAAACGTTGAAACAATACAGAACTCATTTCAATATTTCGACCTCGTCGTCATCAGGAGAAAGATAAAAAGGTGAGTCTTCTTCTTTTGCTGAGCAGAACTCATCTTCTCCTTTTACTTTTTCTCCTGATGACGATGAGATCGGAATATTGAAGTGAGTTGTATATTCCTTCTATGGGTTCTTTTCTTGTAATCGGTGATATATATATATAATCAATGATCAAACCACAATAAGAAATGGGAAAAGAAGACTAAGATCTTTCAACTGTAGCAAGCGGTTTTTGACTCTAACGAAGACCGCTTGTTACGGTTAAAAAATTTTAGTTTTGTTTTCCCATTTCTTATTGTGGTTTGATCATTGATTGTTATTTCACGTGTTTATGTGAAATTTTTTTTATAGATATATTGTAGCAGTTTGCTTCTCAACGCGAGTACTTCTCGCTTCTTCCTGATGACGACGGATGTCGAAATATCGAAGTTATTTCTGTAGTGACTTTCAGTGTTCTTTCCTATTTGTTAAAGTTATATATATATATATATATATATATATATATATATATAGTATTAATAATGATGCACAGATAAAACACGGAATGATTTGATGAAGAGTTTATTGAGAGAAGGGCTTGGTTATGTTGAATGAGTGAAGAAGGAGGGTGTGATGTAGAAAAGCTATTTTAGGTAGAAGTGGTTTGCCTGCCCAAACAGGTCGCTCCTGTTCTCTGACCCTTGCTCCAGTATAGATAATGGCTTTGACCCGAAAATTAGATAGGTGTTGTGGCGGAGTCTCGTAAATATTTATTGGAAGTGGGTATTGGAGGGTCGTAAATCTCAAAGCGTCTCTCCCTCTTCGCCTTCCAGCTAATTCTTCAATCATGGATCTCTACCCTCTCCAGTCTTTCACTTCCTCTTTTGTACTTGAAGCATTCATACGCCTCTATTAACTTCTATTACAAAATCATTTTGAATACATGTTTCAATGTTTTTACTCAAAGAGACACTAGTCTTTTCTACATACAAATAAAATGAACTCAAACCATATCCAGAAATCAAATACTTTCTATTAAACTAATAAGCAACTTTGCACCTTTGTGAATTAAATTATTAAAATGCCACTATTTAGCTCAAAATTCTAAATAATGCAATATGTATATAAGAGAATTTTTGAGTATCAAAAGATAAAGAAGTTTATTTAACTGGAACTAATTGTCTATCTAGTTAATTTTTGTAGGGAATGTAGCAATTATTAATGACAACATTCTATATATTTATACATTGATCAAACCACAATATGAAATGGGAAAAAAAGGACTAAGATCTTTCAACCGTAATAAGCAATCTTCGTCAGAGTCAAAACCCAACTGACGAAGACCGCTTGTTCCGGTTGAAAGATCTTAGTCCTTTTTTTTCCATTTCATATTGTGGTTTGATCATTGATTGTTATTTCACGTGCTTATGTGAAATCTTATATATATATCCTTTCTCTTTTCTCCTGAAGACGGACTACCCGAAAATTTGAGTCTGTAAGTGAGTTTCCTTACTCTGTGTGTAACTCTTCTTGAATTTTGAACTCGTATTGTGTCCAGTTTGGATCGTGTTTTGTTTTATTAAGTGAAAGATATATATGTAATATACTTGTGAATTCATTTAATTTTATCTATAGTGATTATAATGGTGATATTTTAAAGATATATGTAAAGAGAGCTAACCCTAGCTGTGAGTTTTGTTTATTATTCATATTCATAAATGAGTAGTTTAAGTTTTTATATATAAACATACTTTAAATAAACAGATTGCATCAGCTCTCAATTACTCAGCAGTAAATTGCTATTGTGTAGAATAATTATTATTAAAGTAAATTACTTTTTACATTTCTAAATTTGGTATATCACACGTTTATTACGAAAACCATACTATCAGGAACATAACACTTAAGAAAAGGTATTTAAGTGTTGCATTATAAACAAATAATGTTCAAAATTGGTGTATTTTTTAAAATTCCCGCACGTTTAGTTTCTTATAAGGAAACCTTCTATACTTTGTAATTTGATTCTTACATGGTATGTTCAAACAAGTTAGATATTTTTTTTGTAATATAAATTAGATTGCCAATTAATGGTTTAAAGAACATAATCTAAGAAAAGAATTCAGAATATGCGAAAGAAAGAATATGGGAAGATTTTATGCGGCAATAATCACAAATTCATCCAAGTATCTTTCTGCATAGAATACTAGTCGAATATTAGGAAGTATAGAACAAAGAACTATGTGTCAAATGTTCTAAATGTACCAGACTATTGAAAAGCAAAGGGAAATTGAGGTAGAAATTGAAAGAGGAAATGGGAAATAATGAGAAATAGAAACGGAGACGTGATCTCACCCAGGAGGAAAGGCGGTAAGATCAGAAAGGACCCACTCGAGTTCTTTGTCAAGAGGGCTCTATTGTAGGATAGTAACTTCTAACAATATTTCACCGCGTTATAGCTCCACAACTACTGCAAGTACTTTTTACGTTTGCAAAGTGTTAATAAATCTGACTCAGAAGCATATTGTTGTATCCTTTATTTTAATAATGGTTCTTTAACTTTTAAGTGAACTTCCTTCTCTTTACAGAGAAAAGATAACTAACCAGTCGTTTATATCGCTTCTGGAATAACACAGACAGTAAAGGATCGTTCATATAGGACTACAAAGAAAACAAACCTTCCGTATGATTGTTTGTACAATAATAAGAACATAAGACATAATATTATTGTAGTAACCTTTAATTATAAATTTCAATGTTATGTAATTATTAGTTGAAGAAATAACTACAATTGTTGGTACCATTACATTTTAAAATTTTGACCAAAAGATATAAAATTGGCATCTTCGTAACTTGTGTTTCTTTCACATTTACATGTAAAATATATACATATAAAATTATTTAAAATTATATATATACATATAAATATATTGTTAAAGTTGGCAGCAGGTTCTGCTTTGACTTATTTCTTGCTGATGTTCTCTAGTTTTCTGACTAGTTTGCGATGATTTACAGGTTTGCGCTACCGCAAACTAGTCAGGACACTAGAGAACATCAGCAAGAAAGTAGTTATTGCAGAAGCTGCGTCAACTTTTAACAATATTTGTTTGAGAGAAGACCTGCTGCCTTCATACACCAACATATAAATATATAAAGATTTCACATAAACACGTGAAATAACAATCAATGATCAAACCACAATAAGAAATGGGAAAACAAGACTAAGATCTTTCAACCGTAACAAGCGGTCTTCGTCAGAGTCAAAAACCCAACTGAGTTGACTCTGTTACCGCAACAGTTGACTCTGACGAAGACCGCTTGTTACGGTTGAAAGATCTTAGTCTTGTTTTCCCATTTCTTATTGTGGTTTGATCATATAAATATATGCATATAAAATACAAGCAGCTGCTTCCAAAGAACTTTCACAGCATACATAACTATTTCATGACTTCTTCAAGCATTTGTTAAGTGCTCTTTACTCACAAATAAACAAAAAATGTAGCTTCCTCTAAATTATTCTATAAATAAGCATAATATCAAACTCTATGACATTCAAGTTAGTTTTAGTTTTATATTAAGCCTGCTATTAAATCCCCTTCAATATCTGAGAAGTATCACAGAGTGATTCCAATAAAACTAAAAAGTTTCTCTCTTAATTAAAGTTTTTGGAACAAACTATGAAGATTTTTCCTTCTGATATGTATGTTTTCTGTTATGAAGGTTATTTTTCATATCACTACAGATAGAATCTAAAAGTTGTGATTTTTAGTGTAATATTACTCTTCCAATATTTAAGCTCATGAAGTATTCGTATTAATACAATACTTAAGACAAATTTATAGTTTTATTAAATCACCGGAAAAGCTGTTTATTATAAGTAACCACTTTGTCATAAAGAATGAAAAAGTATCTTTCCCATGCTTCAATATTACACAACAACAATGGGGTTCTAAACATAGCAAGAACTATCTATCTAACATTAAGATTTTTTTTACAGGATACAGAATGTGGATTGATACCAATACATTTGTTAGAAAACCGTCCATACCACACTGGAAAGAACATAAAAGTATATCTTAATCTCTTTTTTTTTATATTTTTATAAATTAAAAATTACTAAATATGATATTAATTCTAAAATATCTTCGTACTTATTTATTAATATTTGAATAAATTTTTGTTGACTCAAAAAATCTATTCTGATAATTGATTTCTAAGCAATGTAAACAAATCTAACAAGTGGAGCGAGTTATCTATGATTACAAGTTGAGTTAACAGTTTTTATTGCTATACTCTCATTCGCAGTAATCAGATTTTCTCAAAATAGTTTTTGGAGTTTAATTCTAATTTTATATGTATTCTAATTCTAAGTGAATATTTTAATAAAATGTAATACTTCTATATTAGTTTTCAAGCTAAAAAAAAATGTAATTTCAGAAAAAAAGTATTCACCTCGGATTCTCTCTCGGTTATTAAGTCCTCAAATGGCCTTAAAATGTTATACATATATATATATATACTTTTTTTCGTTGGAAATACGATCCAAAACGGACAAATATAGTTCAATATAAACAAAGAAACATAGAGAAATCAGAAGAACACACTTACAGTCTCTAATTTTCGGTTTGAACCGTCTTCAGGAGAGATAAGAGAGGGAAACCAAGCGCCCTGGATCAGAGACAGTTGGAGACTCTGATCTCCAACCAGGGTCTCCAACCGTCTCTGATCCAGTGCGCTTGGTTTCCCTCTCTTATCTCTCCTGAAGACGGTTCAAACCGAAAATTAGAGACTGTAAGTGTGTTCTTCTGATTTCTCTATGTTTCTTTGTTTATATTGAACTATATATATATATAAGAAATATTTTTTCAAGCCTAAAAAATTGCCGAGTACACAAACACGAGTATAATCATTATGTCTCTCTGATAGTAGCAACACGTGCTATACAGTCAAAACTGTAAACATATTATCATGTTGAGAGTAACAACAAAAACATTTTTTGAAATTACAGTTTATAGAGCGCGTGAAACTCAAAAAGCTCCTTACTTTTTGATCACACCTCGTATATTATAAATGTGAAAATCCATAATTCCATTTTTGAATTAATTAAATAAATAGTTTGGAAGAAAGTTTAATTTGAAATGAAAAACCCATTTTTAATTGCTATAAGATAAAAACACAAGGATGTTGGTATATTTAAAAGGAAATATTGACTTTGAAAGACTATATTTATTTTAGGATATTATCGTATTTCTTATTGTCCATTTCATATTTATATTGTATAATAAGAAAACTACATTATTACAAGAGCACTTACGTGTGTGATTGAATTTCGAGTAAAGATAATTAACCATTTGAATTAATTGAATTGATAGAAACAAGAGTGTTATTTATGAAAGAATGGTCAAAGATCAGGAAACCATTAAATACAGGCATGTTGCAATCGTTAAGTTTGACTTATGAGTGAAAATGGAACAGTTTTAATGAAGTAAGCTGTACCGGGGAAAGGGAGTTTAGTTAATACGAAGGTTTATTGATACTAATGGCCTTGTAGAGGTTGAGTATAGCTAAGAGCTACTGGTTACAAATGGGACAATCAATATAGTCTCATTAAGTCGGGCTGGTACAAGGGTTTTATGTGTGTATGTGCAACAGTGTGACAATAAACAGACACGACTCTGTAATCAAAGAAGTCGTCTTTTATAAACTATAATCGAGTTTCAGGCGACATTTCTTAACAAAAAAAATTAAATGAAAATGACTGTAAATTTCAGAATTAATATACATTTGTATTTGCTGACCAATCAAACCTGCTTTATTTGATCATAAAGCTAGATTTCGAAAAGAAATTAAAAATACTGCTAATTTAAGGAAGACTGATGCTTTCTTTACCTTTTTTGGAAGAATACGAGCAGGTATGGCTACCTGACTAATACGCTGTGATGAAATTTGATAGATGAAAAGGCAGAAACAAATCATGTCGTGAGTACTACCATGTCTGCCTCTACATGTAGTTTCAAATCACGTTTGACAAACATCAACACCAGCCTACCGTTTTGTGACACCTACAAAAAGTTTAATCTGACCAATTATGAACTAAACATTTTTGGTGATAAGTATTGATTTTACTATTGACTACTTTTAGTTTTAAATTGTTTAAACATAATAGTATTATAATTATTACTTTCTACAGTGTTTAATATTAGTTAAAGAAAATGCACAGATTTGGTTATAATATGTGAACAAAACCTATATAGCTCTTATAGAAGTATGTTTACAAATATTTGCTTTTTATGACTTTTCGCAGACCTACACGTGACCTGCTACTCCAACTACCTATTCCTTTCAGTAAACGTTCTCTATAGCTATACTAGTTCCTTTCGGAAATTCTTAATATATATAGTTTTTGTAAGAAATGGAAAGATTTTTTGAAGGAGGGATCACCACTAACTAAGATATCATCATGAACACACCCTGCTTCTTCTTTTCCTTATATTTTTTCCCTGAAGACGAACTACCTGTTCAAAATATTCGCCTCAGGAAGTGTTTTACTTTGTGTTTATATACTTTATTTTTGTGAAGTCCTGTTTGACATACTTTAATTTTTTTAGAGTATATATTTGTATGCACAATTTAGATGTTCATACCAATCGTAAGATAGAATGTACAAAAAAAATTGGGATTCGGTCAGTTTTCAAGTTTAAACTGATTAAAGTTGATCATTGATCATTCAATGATCAAACTCTCAAATGCCGACGTTTAGGCTTTTATTTAAAGCTTTTTTTATACGTAGAAGTAAGAATTTCTTGAACAAGAATGCTATGAACTTTTACATTACTTAAGGATGAAGGATGTTAACAGTCCTAAGGTAATGTAAAAGCCCATACTTTTTCTTATTCAATAAATTATTACTTGTTTATGAAAAAAAGGTTTTAAATAACAAACTTAAATTTGAGAGTTATCTTTAGGTTAGGTTAGGTTGCAGTCGCAGTCGCACAAGGGAACACACTTAGGCCAAGCATTGGCCCTTTGTGATACCACACAATGAAGATTGATTCTACAGTGGGAGTCCTAAATTTTGCCTAACTCAAGTGTATTTACAGCAGGGATCTTTAACGAGTACCTGACATCGTACAGTCTCGGGACCGACAGTTTAACGTCCTTCTCCGAGGGACGACGTGCTCAGATTTATTCACCTCCCGCGTGAATAAATCGAGGGCCAGGTTGGGATCGAACCCCGGTCCTATCAGTTCAGAGGCCAGCGCGTAACCACTGAGCTAGCCTGACCCCCAAGAGTTCACTTTGATTCTGAAAAACTGACGGAGTCACGATAATATAATATCAGTAGTAGCATTAGATGGAGTCATCCAAGGAATTATTTTTGTCAAACTGTCTGGAAAAAACAACCTAGAGTAAAGGCAGTTTTAAAAAACCATCTCTATAGTTGTTGTAAATATTTTTATCGACTTTGCCACTGAAAAAAACGTCGTATTTATAGTAGTCAGCATTTTTCAGGAAACACAGGTGATAAATCAAAGGAATATCACAATATTATTATTGTATTAACTAGCAATATATATAATAGAAAAATGAAAAAAAAACTATTAAATTTGTGATTGCTCTTTATCCGACATCTGCTACCCATTTGGTTCTTTTCAACAAATTTAGCACAAAAGTCTTGAAGAATCTCTTTATCATCTTCCTTTACAATTTATCACTTTTTAGTAACAGAAGTTTAACAGTATAAGACATATTAACATCGGCAAACCAAAGCTACTAATGTTAAATTGAATTAATCTCATAAATTTGGTTAATTTGGACAGTAGTTAAGACTAATTTGTTTCTCCTAGTTCGGCTAGTTCAAGTTGGGAAGAAAAGTGTATTAAAGATGTACTTTAATTGCAACAATTATGGTAACTCTTGATTTAGTAGGAGAGTACTTGTTTCCGGTCCTGAAGATTGATGTTTTAATACTGACCATGTCTTTTGATTTTTCATGTGGCAATCTAGTAAAAAATCACCAGGTTACTAGATCATAATCACAATCATGTCTATATTAAAACCTTCGGCTCCGAGCATATACAGGGTAAAGTACTTATGTATGAATTATAATACAATTAAGTAAGAAAAAATGATGACATCAAATGTATTGATGAAAACTGATGAAGATTAATCCTAGCAAAGCGCCCCACCTATTATTGAAATGTGTCCAATGACAAATGAGGCACATGTTTCGCTCCTTGAACAGCCCTGAAGACGAAAACATTTATGAATTAGCGTTGGAAACATGTTTAGCTTAAACACGGAAATTGATATACAATAACGGGTTCTTTTATAAACAACTGTTACAAAAGTTATATTTATTAGTACAAAAAGAAGTTAGCTAATAGTAAATCGTGCTTGTGATAAATAAAACATTTTTTTTATGCATTTAGGTTGTTGTTTTACATAAATATGTTTACAGCTATATGTGAACTGTTAAATAAAAAAAAAAAAATTGAGATATGCTTTGGAATAAACCTTGTATTTGAATGTCTTACAGAACATGTTTTCAAATAAATCTGTATTTGCAGGTGTCTTATATGTATCGGTATAGAGCAGGATTTCACAATAAAGTGGCAAATTAGCGTCCAAACTACAGTAAGAAATTCAGAAATAGAACAGAGATCTTCGACCAAGTAAAGGTTTATATATTGTGTTATAGTAAAGTCGATGTTATAGTGATCAGAGTATCCTTTATAATTCTGTTTGATTTGTTGTTTGTTTTGCTATACAAGTAAAATCGAGTTCCTGATTTATTTCATTCTAAGCGGCTACTGCCCACCATCGCTGCTTGGAAGATAGCTCGTCCCTGGTATGCGAGCCTGTAGAAAGGACGTATAGACGACCTCGAAAGGTGGCCTTCCTTCCAGTGACGTCCATGAAGCCATCTGACCACGCCTTGGACTCATCAATATTAATTCTTTTCTCATTTCTACAAACTGTCTAACGCAAACCTTTGAGTAATTTCCGACTTGCCAACTTAAAAATAGACTTCTCTTAATTCAATGTGACTACAACCAATCTGTTTATTTTTATCCTAAGCCGTCTTTATTTCATCTTCCTCCTTTAGTATTTACCGTTTACTAAAGTTTTTATTATTTCGTCAAAATTTAGTTCACTATTTTGTACGTAGCTTTTCTTATTACGCATTAAATAGGTGGTATAAAACTATAATTTATTCATCATTCGAAACAACAGTTAAAAAAAAAAAATGTAACAATTATCCTGTCAAATCCTACCTTACCTTATATATCAGGGCTTCTTAAACTGTGGGTCGCGACCCCCAGGGGGGTCGCAAAGATCTGATACTTTTCAATCATTATAAATAAAATTTTAAAATTAGTATACATACTACGTACAAATATAAATACAAATAAAAAACATACAAAATACTATTGTAGTTTCCAATTATATATATGTGAAATGAATGGGTACGTATTCTTTAATCCTTATTTTATTTACATTGTAAAATAGTGCGATATTACATCTACATCTACGGTTAATATATATTTCATTATATGGAGGAGGGGGTCGTTTAAAATTTCCTAAGCTTGAAGGGGGTCGCTATATAAAAAAGTTTAAGAAGCCCTGTTATATATTACAGAATTAACAAATTAAATAATTTGAAAAAATATGTTGACAAGTTATTTGATGACTTTATCTATTAAAAGTATGTTTTAAGTTAGATGATTCCTAATTACACGGAAGTGACAGAATACATTATTAGAGTAATTAACCTTTATTACTCAATAAAGTTTTAATTTAAAATATAAAATAAACAGCATAACTAGAGAAGATATAAATATCATTTGGAGCCATTATCAATAATTAGCATAATTAATTAACTCCAGGTTTTCTTTATGTTTAGGAAGAGTATACATCCTTTATGAGAAGGCAGCATTATGTTGCATATGTTATTTGTCAAGTAAAAAGAGACAATGCTATTGGGAGAAGGACCTAATGGTGACAAGACTCAAGTGTAGAACAAAGACAGCGCTACGCAACAACAATAGTTACGTAACACCTTGATTGATACTCTCTCAAGCAGACCTAATTCCAACATTTTCAGGGCTTTGTGTAAAGTTTTTTTTTTTTTTTTTTTTTTTCTTTCTAAAATCTGTTGTAGAAGGTGAGCTGACAGTCAAAGGTCAGTGGTGAAATACAAATAGGACAGGTGACATTTCAACCTGTCTGCCCTATAGAGTTCAGTGGCAAACAAGAAATCACTCGTGACTCTATCTCTCTCTGGCTGACCTTAAACATACATCTTCATTCTCACACACGCAAAAATAGGTCTTTCAAAGAGCTGAGCTGACGCAAACGTCGCACAAAATACCTTGTTTACTCTATCTTCAGCTGATATACTCTTTATGATAAGTTATAATAATATTAAAAGTAGCACATTTAAGCTAATAATCAAACAATTCTCATATACTCTGTTTATGAGAAACTATAACTATAACTACATTTATATTATTGTTATACAAATATAACTATATTTATAGAGAAACTATAACTATAACTTGTCATAGAGGTGACACTCTATATGGTAAGTTATAATAATATTAAAAGTAGCACATTTAAGCTAATAATCAAACAATTCTCATATACTATGTTTATGAGAAACTATAACTATAACTAATTCACATAAGGGGTTATTGAGGATTTTGGTCATAAAACATACAACTCCTGATCATCAGCCGACGTTTCGCCAAAAGTTGTTTGACTGAAAACGTCGGCTGATGATCAGGAGTTGTATGTTTTATGACCAAAATCCTCAATAACCCCTTATGTGAATTTGAAATATCAGTGATCGAGAAACTATATCAATATAACTATAACTACATTTATATTATTGTTATATAAATATAACTATTTGCATTATATGCATGAATAATTCAATTATATATGAATAGCGATGGTAAGAGCATATAAATTCGATTAATAACAATATGAATTGGATTAATCTTTGGATTAATTTACTTGGATTAATTTACTATAATATATAGTAAATAAAGGTTACTATATATTATTTTTTAATTCGATTAAAAATCAGGCTTTTATCGAATTATGCATAGAAGGGAACAAAAATTGAGGTAATAATGAAATTATGACTGAATATTGAAAAATATCAATAAATAGTTGAAATAACAAATATGAATTGGAATATTAATGAAATATGAATAAGACTAAAATTGAATTATGGATACGAAAATTAAAGAAAAGAATGGGCGTGTTAAACTAATAAGGTTTGTGATAAAGCGTTTATGAATAGGGGTTATTGAAGAATTGATTATTGGCGAAGAAGCAATATATGAATAGGGTTAAGAAGGGAATATGAATAAATATATGAAGAATATATAAATGGGACTTTTAGGAAAATGTGGGTTGAATATACTAAAGGTCTGAATATTAACAAAGGAATATTACCCTAGTGTAGAAAAAAGACTATTTAGAGGCATTTCGAAATAAACGATAAAATATCTCAATATATGACTGGTCATGGGTCATTTAAAGAATACCTGTACAAGTTCGAAATAGCTGCTAGCCTATTATGTACATGTAGCGTGGGGACACCTGGACACTTGGTGTGTGAGTTGTCTGAGGGCTCCACAAAGGCCGGTCCTTTCTGAGCCCTCCACAAAATGACCCTCCGAAGGTTTTACTTTGTGTGAACGAGTAGCCAGTTAAGTATTCCTTATTAATTATAAAACAATATTCTAAAGAATAATTAAAATTTTTCTATAGCTTTCAACATTAAAAATATTTCAATCGCAAGACATTTCATGCATACATTATTTGGGTCAACATATTATTTAAATTCTATGTTTCTATATTCAACTTAACATGAAGAGAACGTTTATTTTGTAAAAAAAAATATATTATTATAAAATATAATAAGAATTATTGTAGATAGAGTACATGTATTTAATGAAGGTAGTACAATCAATGATCGAAACACAATGTGAAATGAGAAAAAAAAAAGACTAAGTCAAAATCCAACTTTTGACTCTGTCGAAGACCGCTTGTTGTGGTTGAAAGATTTTAGTATTTTCTTTTTCCCCATTTCATATTGTGGTTTGATCATTCATTGTTAATTCTCGTGTTAATGTGAAATTTTGTTATCGATGCAGTATGAAAATGTATGGAATGGAAAAAAAACTTTTTACATACCGATTTTGATATATTGTAAATAAAAAAAATATAGAAATAATGTTTGGTATTATAACAAGGAAAAAATTGAAAGAGGAATTACTGAAATTTATTGTTAATTATAAAGATTTAGAGTAGCCTACAATAAACTTTACTATAAGTAAACATATTATCAAAGTCGTTAACAACAACTGAATTTTTGTTTTATTTAATGTGGCAATACATGTTAATCAGTTCTGTATAATTTGTTTATATATGGCTATAATAATTTTATAAAACGTGGAATCTTTGATCAGTGTGACATGTTATTAAAATTAACAGTCGTATGGCCTGAATATCTCCGGACTCCTATACTCTGTGGTTATACATGTCATACTGTGTATCCTATTGTTGTAAATAAATTAAATATCAAATTTTCAGTTCTATAATGATCTTTATAGAAGTACATTGAGAAATAACAGTCACTTTCATAGATTTAGTTATGATTTGTCAAAAATCTTGATTCATTCCTATGTGCAGACATAATGTTATCAAGGCCTTTGACCTCTTCTAGGTCTTAGATCTTCTAGTTTTCATTTTGTAAAATAAACATAAAATTAATCATTTTTTATATAAATATCTAAAAAGGCGATGTTTATTAGTCATTCGATTCTGGATGATGTACAGATAGTGATTGTTCCAGTTTTCCAAACCCATGCCTGTTTTTCTTTATCGCACAACTAATGGATGGCACATTGGTTTTACCATACCAATAATAATACTTTTGTAAATCAATAAGATAGCATGTTAAGACCATGTTATGGCAGAACATTCCTTTTGATAGCTTAGGCAGTGTAACTGTCACATCCAATTCAATCTTTCATCTTTTGAACCTCCAAGAGTATATCCGTAACTTCTATGTTTTTGGTTAATAATTTTTCTCCTTCAGAAAAGTATAAAGACCGTTTTAGGTCGATTTATACCAAACATTTCTCCTTTAAGTTATGTTAGGCAGCAGTGGCTGTCACACAGGAGAAACATATAGGTCAAAGATTGGGCTTTTGTGATATCACACAATTAAAATTCTAGATTAGTAGCCCTACATTTTGCCTAACTCAAATGTATTTAGAGTAGAGGTCTTGAACGAGTATCTGACAGTGTACAAGCTCGGGATATACGTCTTAACGTCCTCACCGAGAGACGACATGTTCAGATTTACTCACCTCAAGCGTGAATAAATCCAGGGTAAAAGTAGGTATTGAACTCCGGATCTACGAGTCCAGAGGCAAGTGTGTTGCCACTGGGCTAACATGACCCCCCACATTTCATCTTTACGCATCTTTCCTCAATTTAAGTAACGTGCCGCATCTTCTGAAATACAGTTCAATGAAGCAATACTCCTCTTCTACTAAGTAGCCTTCTACATATCCTTGAATATCATACTATCATTATATAGAGTGATTAGCAGACTTCCACAAATAATTACAAGAATAGGAGAGGTAGCACTTCTCATAGAGAATATACTTTAGTGTTCACAACTCTGATAATCCAATACGTACACTAATTATATTTTTACAGCAATAATGTATCAATTCTATAGTATGTTGGTTAATCCAACCATATATAAAAAAAAAAATTAATAAAGTCGTGAATTTGAAGACATCTATAATGAACTTCTTTGGTATTCAAGAATTAAGACAAAGTGATTCTTTAAGATTCCAAATTGTGTCTATTTTGCTAAACATAATATCTAAGGTATATTGTTCCTTATGTAGATTTTTCTTTGCCTAAATCGTCACATTGCTATAATGACAGAGTATTTGTCATTTTTAATGTAATATTACTGTTCAATATTGTTAGGTTATGAAATGCTCTTTGCAAGATAATGCCTACTATGACATTTGAATCTATTCAACCAAGTGATACCAAGAATGATATTTGACATTAAGTTTTGTTCAAATTACCCTTTGAAGTAATTGGCATTTTATGAAATTTTTTTTTTTAAAAATTGCTATTTGTAGGTTTAATTTATTGGCAAATATCATTGTTTTATAGTTAGCAGTTTAGCGTTTTTGTATAAAATATATTATCTATCAAATGTATGGACCACAGTTTGCCCACAAACTTGTGGATACACACCCACACACAGAAACAGTCATCATCGAAAAAACGCCAAAAAAAAAGGACTTTCGGGACTTCAAAATATATAAACACTGCATAATTTTTATATTTATAGTTATCATATTATTATAACTATCTATATTAGAGTATAGTAGGACACATTGTAAGCATAAGACTTAGGATTAAGTTATTAGTTTGTAAGATACACTGTACAATAGTGGAAAAAGCTCAGTGGGGAACACTTAGTGTCCCCCGTACGGCTACCCCTGAAATTTGTAAATTGGGAGTACTCCCCTAATAAAGAATTTTCTATATTTATAGTAAAGGAAAAATTCTATGTAAAACAAACAAGAAAGAAGGATTGGAAAATAGAAAGTAACTTGGAATAAGGCACAGGTTACTTAAGAAGATACTGGGTGAGGCCATTCGTCCGAGAGAGAAACAAAATTCTTCAAGTTTCATTGATGCAAACTATATCGTTTATTCTACAATTACTAACTACCATATTTACATGACGTTACCTAAAATAATTATTATACGATAAGGGTTTAGAGGATGTTGAAACAAACTTGAAGAGATGATCGTGTTTACCGGATTGCTAATAAAATATGTACGGAGATTTAAATTTCTATATTGGAATGAAATTAGATTACCGTGTTATTAATAAATCAAATGTATATAATGTTAGTGCTACTGTGGTAGGTCGTACTATTTAAATCTGTCTTAATTGTATGTTGAACATCATCCATCCTCAGGAGCAGGAAATTGTCTTGAAGATGGACGGCTTCTGAAACCGGCCGAACACGCTAGGCAACACCAAAGTAAGAATGATTCAAATAGTTATTAATTACTTTACTAGCGGCTGACTGTTATTAGTGAAGTTGATGTTGTCTGTTTATACACAGTGTTTTAAATAATGACGAATGTGGCCCATGATTGGTGCTCTGATGAAAGGCTAGGAGTGACTTTAAGGCGGTGATTTATCTGCTCAAGACGTCAGCACGGCTGAATCAAGCTGAGCGGGCTGTATTGTGAAGGTCTTAGGTCAATGCCAGGTAGTGCGGGAGGGACGCTTGGGTTGGGACAGGCTACCTGCATCATTCAACTCCCTTCTCATGTCACCTCTTTCAATATCAACCTCCTATTGCATCCTCATATTCTTAGATTCAACTAACACTTTAATTATACTCTTTATTTTAAAGCACCTTATATTTTTATGAGTCAAGTCATTGATTTTGGTGTAAATAATAATAATAATTTACTTTCTACTATCCCTCTTTCAGCTCCTGTTTCGAATATCTCCTCACTACTATTCCATCCCACTCGCTTTCTCCTCCCTCCTCACTCTCTCTCCCTCTATACTATACTTGTATATAGTATATATGTATAAAATACATTATTCTCTATGATAAAATGATTCAGGGTAAGTAAGAACATGACCCCTACACAAGTGTGCTTGATACCACTTCAACCTGTGACAAATTCGTATCACAATCAATGTTCCCTCTAAATTTTCATGCATCTGCGCACACACACAAGAGCTCTCTGAGGAAACTAGGGACTACAGTAAGTGATATATATATATAAAAGATTTCACATAAACACGTGAAATAACAATCAATGATCAAACCACAATTAGAAAATAGGAAAACAAGACTAAGATCTTTCAACCGTAACAAGCGGTCTTCGTCAGATTCAAAAGCCCAACTGACTGTAATGTAACTGACTGTAACTTTAACATATATATATATATATATATATATATATAAAAGCTTTCACATAAACACGTGAAATTTTACTCACAGAAAAATGGTAATTTCTATGATCTTGAAATATGATCAATGAAATTAAAAATGTCTTGTCTAAAAAACAAAAGTGACTATAGGAAGTTTTTTTAAAAATACTTTATTTGCAATTTTTTTTGTTCTTGACATTATTTTTTATACCACTGAATTCAAAAAAAAATAATAAACTAAAAAAAAGAGCATTTCACGATTATACTAAGTTGATAACATAAGAAAAATAGTGTTTTTATTTTTCAAAAACTACTTCATTTTTTTCAAAGGTTAGACATTTTTTTTGCGACTATATGATGACTTTTTTTGTGCACTGGATTAGTTTTGTTGTGCGCAGAGCATGTGCGAAAAGTGCGCGATTGCGCATGCGCGTAGCTTACAGGGAACGTGATCACCATACTATTTATTTGAACGTATTATATAAAAACATTTTTCATAAACACGTGAAATAACAATCAATGATCAAACCACAATAAGAAATGGGAAAACAAGACTAAGATCTTTCAACCGTAACAAGCGGTCTTCGTCAGAGTCAAAAACACAACTGACCACAAACTTATTGTGGTTTGTTCATTGATTGTTATTTCACTTTGTTTATGTGAAACCTTTATATATATATATATATATATATTAAAATATGAAAGAGTCCGTTAGGACAACATATCAAACGATTACAAGAAAAAAGCATATAGAAACAACACATAAGTAACTTCAATATTTCGACCTCGTCATCATCAGGAGAAGAAGAAAAAGAAGTAGATAAATTCCTTTAGGCGAAAGAAGAACTCATCTTCTCCTTCTCCTGATGACGACGAGGTAGAAATATTGAAGTGAGTTGTTTACTGTTTCTAAGGTATATATTTTTTTAAAACATGAAATTGAACATTAGGAAAACTTATAAAACAATTAAAAGAAAAAACACGGAGAAACAACAACAAATTTTACTTTTATGTTTCGACCTTGTAGTCATTAGAAGAAGAAAAAGCGTTTTACTTGGATAACAAACAGGAACTCTTATAGGAGTCAATAAATTTTTAAGTTTATAGAATCGTTAAAGGGGAGACTGCAGGGATTGCCACAGTAAACTTGTATAATTTCTTTGTCAACTAGTTACCTTTGTATTTTTCTCTCTTTCGCTACGTAATTTTTGTGATTTAGTGACCATTAAGTGTAACAACATATAAGTTTCCTTATGTTATTTTATCCTCGTATTAAAATATAGTTTAACATTGCTAGGTAATTTAAAATGTTACAATAGTCTGTGAGCTGATATATTCTGTTGGCTCCGAAGGTTGAGAAAGAAATTATTTTATGATGAACCCAATCTGAAACCAGTTTGGGCAAGTTAACTAGCTGGAGAGGTGAGAACGATCGAAATAATAATGGTTTTAGCTCTGTAATTGTGTCATAGAGTGACTAAATTAACTACCTAATTGTAGATACCTGTTAAACACTTAATACTGCCACTTACACTCAGAGGGACCAGTGCACGGACACACTTGTTCTATGAATAGCTCCACGCAAGTAATATTAGAATAACTTTGAGGAGTCAAAACCAATTTTTAGAAATATGCAATCATATTGTACAATATATGAACATATATTGAATATATGAACATATTACAATGATTGTAATCATTGTACATATATGAATATGTCTGTGCGGATCACTTGGGAGAGTTTTAGGCAAAGAGTTCAAAAATGCACTGGTGACATTATTAATTCATTCATTCAGAATATTCATACAAGGCAGTAAAGAGAGAGACAGACAGATAGAGAGAGAGAGAGTGGGTGAGATAGTGAGTGAGAAAATGAGTGAGAGAGAGGGAAAGAGAGAGAACGAGAGAGAGAGAATAAGAGAGAGAATGAGAGAGTGTGTGACTAGAAGAGTGACTTTTTAAGTTAATACTATTTGGATTTTAAGAAATAAAATTATTTTGGAAATTTTTCTTAAAAATTAACCTATTGTAAATCATCCTTGTGGTATCTAAATAAGATAACACAAACCAAGAAAATAATAAGAAATCACGACCCTCGAACTGAATTTGAAACCTATACCCATGCTGTCTGAGAAACAAGGTGCCTATTCTTTTGAATCCCAAACTCAAAGAATAACAAATTTCGTCCCAATTTTTTAACTTTGAAGGGTTACTTGTTGAAAAATAGCTTCAAATACAGTTAAAATTATTAAATTAAATTGAATTTTTGTCTTTGTTTTGGCTTCAATTTATTTCCTTAACTAATGAGTTGAGACATCGACTGCAATCCTAGAACAGATTAGAGAAGGTATGAGTATGTGTGTCTCATATTCAAGGTTGAGAAACCTTGGAATCTTCAGCAACCTTTTTTTGATCTGAAAACTACGAGTATATATCAGCTGTTATTCTCTTGAGTTACTTTTTAAAAACTACGGTTTCCAAATTCTCCTGAGATCATTGTCAATTAAATAATATAGATATATTATTTAATCGGGATTAGGTCAATTTTCCAGGTTCAAAAATCAAACTCAAACTGCCAACGTTTCGGTTTTATTTAAAACCTTTTTCATAGGTACCTTCTCCATACACTCTTCTTATATTCTCATAGAAACCTATCCAGTTTTTTGAACCTGGAAAATTGGCCGAATCGCGCTTAAATAATATATCTATTCTACCAAACGGTTGATAAATTATTGAATTTGTTAGATAATATAATTATGACAAATTTTTATCAAGGGTTTTTTTTGTCCACATATAAACTTTCGACCACAAACGTCGATAAAGAATGAAAAATAACGTAAAATATTTATGTTAATAAAAAATAACAAATCAATTAATTCAAGTAGAATATACCACCTTACCTATAAGATGATGACTGCAATTTGCAGTAATTACTGATGATATTGCAATACAACCTTTGATAAAGTCCTCAAATCCTATTTAATCAAAAAGGTAGAAAATGTCAATAACAAAAACGACCCGAACAGTACAATAAACCTTTACTACAAGATGCATTTCACAAAAGCGTACAAGACAGAGGAAACTACCCTTAAACGTGTTATGAAAGAGGAGCGTCAAGTGCAAGCAATACGACATAATTCAACTTCATATCTACTGCAAGTTCTGTTTTGTAACGGACATAACCATCAGAAACAGCACAGACGCATACAATAGCGAGATAAAGAAAGTCAACGTCATATATGAATGTAAGTGGATCATAGAAAAGACGAAGGCTACACTTTCCCGACGGAATGAACCTCCAAGTACGAGCTTACCTGTGTTGACCTATACGCGTGCCTGAGCCTCCCGGTCATACCACAGAGTACGAGCTTACCTGTGTTCACCTATACGCGTGCCTGAGCCTCCCGGCCATACCACAGAGTACGAGCTTACCTGTGTTGACCTATACGCGTGCCTGAGCCTCCCGGCCATACCACAGGGTACAAGCTTACTTGTGTTGACCTATACGCGTGCCTGAGCCTCCCAGCCATACCACAGAGTACGAGCTTACCTGTGTTGACCTATACGCGTGCCTGAGCCTCCCGGCCATACCACAGAGTACGAGCATACCAGATACAATCACAATACCGGCATATCATGCCAGGACCTGACAGAGAGTGGTCCTATCATCAGATAAACTAATAACCATATTAGACTCCAAATCTACAAAGCACTACAAATATCAAAAGGAAGCCCTATAAAAAACATATAAGAAATTAGGACGGCATGAACACTTCAACTACTGGGAAAACACGCACTAGCCATAGGTCAGAGTCACTACCAATGAGAATGCAGAATCACAAGATAACAACCAATTTGTGAGCACCCCTCATACTTTATATAAGGACATATAAACTTACATTTGTATGTAAGTAAAAGCGCCAGTTTAGCTTGTATCCAGCCAAGTTAACTAATTTAGAGAATGAAGTGGTGAAAAGCCTAGATGCCTGTCCACTAATTTGGCATGCACCTCGCTGTGCATGGCTAGCTGACCCTTGACATTTGTATGAGTGGGGGGTGGGGGGGGGGGGGTTTCTACATGAAAGAAAGGTTATGACATTTTTATAGAAATTAAAAATTCATTGTTATGTAATATTTTCCAAGGAAAGGAATCAGAGTAGTCAAAAATCACAATTAGCCACCCAAAGGGAGCAAAAGGAGACAGAAAACAGATCAATTATATATATATATATATATATATAATGATTAAACCACAATATGAAATGGGAAAACAAGAGTAAGATCTTTCAACAGCAACAAGCAGTTTTCGTCAGAGTCAAAAACCCAACTTCTTATGCGTCTTGATCAACCCGTGAATCAAGACGGGTTGATGGGTAATATACATCCCATATATGGCAATGAAGGGGATTTTGATAAAAATTTAGTAATTGTTGTTTGATCATTAATATATATATATATTTCTCTACAGTAGCACCGAAGGCACATACAGAGGAAGCCCATGGAAAGAAACTTACCAGGGAAATGTTAATAGAAGGAACCTGAATATTGCATTATAATAGTGACATTAGCCGTTTAGCTATTCTAGAGGCTCTTTATATCAAAGAAAAGAATCCTAGTCTCAATGTCCAAAGTTTCACATATATTTGTGTGTTTCTAAAGTTGTTAAAAGGATTATTAAAGATATACAAAAATAAAAATAAACTAAACAAAATTAGTCAACATCGATTAGAAGTGTTTAACAAGAAATGATCCAGAAAACTCTGCATATCTTGTTTATTAAGATGTGGTATACATTTATTTGAGTAAAGTATGTAAAAAATGTTTGAATTGTATTATTATATTTTGTTTTAATTAAGTGTTATAATTTTTTATAATTAATTAAATGAATTATAAATGAAATAATTCATCTTACCTCGAACTTTGTAAGCGCAGAACCAATTCTCGATGACATAATCTTCAGGGGTAACTATCCCTATTTTCTTGTGTATCTGTTCATATTAAACCACTGAACAATGCTGAAATCATAATGAAGATGTCTTAATTTCTATACCTATAACTAGTTAGTTACTTAAATAAATATATTTTTTACACATATACATATATTTATAAAAAGATTTCACATAAACACGTGAAATAACAATCAATGATCAAACCACAATAAGAAAATGGGAAAGCAAGACTAAGATCTTTCAACCGTAACAAGACGTCTTCGTCAGAGTCAAAAACCCAAAGTTGGGTTTAGATCATATACATATATTTGTAAAAACTTACATATATTGGTAATATTTGATAATTTTGAAACCAATTAATAATATTATTAAATTAATTGGTATTATATTTAATTAATAACCATATTAACACTACACTTATTAATTTATTAACCATAGTTTCAAATATAGAAACCATAATTGAAGGAAACTATCAATTATAGTTTCCTTCTCCCGTTCGAAGTCCATGTATCGCTTTTCAAGTTTTATAATAAATTGTAAAAAAATAACAAACTGACGAATAATTTTTTAGTCAGTTATCTATGATTTTAGTTTATAAATCCTTCCCTTGCATTTTGATTATTTTTTTATTTCTGGCTATAGTAATTCTAATAGTATTTCCTTGATCATTGGAAAAGTATCCACAGTACATGACGTTTGCGGATTGTTAGTGTTTACTTCTTTTAGGTTGTGTTCGTGGCAACATATCGTGGTATTGTATGAACACCAATAGTTTTTTAAGATTTAAGTGTTTTTTAGGATAGTCTCTGATGAAGAGGGTGGATGTTTGAGGATATTGAGCACGTTATACAACGTAAGAAGAAGAAAGGGTTTATGTCTTTTTTATTCACTTCATGCCAACTTCTGAGCGAATAACCTTAATTTATTCATATCTTTATCAGTTTGAATAATTGAGATTAATCAAGCGTGTTAAAGACAGTATTAATGCAGTGTCACGAAAGAGTTTTGGCAATGTTTGATTTTTTTTTGCAAGGGATGTCTGGCGGCCGGTGGAGGTGCTCCTGGAGGTCTGGTCCGGGAGCGGCGGGCGGCACGTGGAGGCGGTAGCAGGCTCATTGATACGCGTGACGTCAGCCTCCCACCTGTCGTCCAGACAACAGGTGTGCCTGCCAGTCAGCGCTGAGCTGAGGTGCCGCGCGCGTCTCTCTCCACGCCACCATGTCATGACAGCCCTGCACGTCGGAACCCTCTCTGCCCTCGTATGGCCCTCCTTCTATCACTCAGGCAAGCCCTTTGTAGTCATTAGTCATTAAAAGTACCACAGAAACGTCTTTATTTTTCAATTTCATCCTGTATTCTTTGAAATTATAACTATACGAGAAATAATCAGTTAGAAATGATGATGTTTATTTATACAAAATTTGGGTACAAATTATCTTTTTATTTTTCCTTCTGTACCGTTCTCCCTCTCGTCAGTGTCTGTCTCTCACCTCATCTTGCTCTGTCAATATCTCTCTTTTATTGTCTCCACCTGTATGTTTATATTTCGATCACACCCTCTTTTCCTCTTACCTTTTTCCTCTGTTTGTCTTATTATCTGCAAGAGCATTTATCTCTCTGTTTGTGTGTCTCTTCTTACTCTTTCTCTATCCTTCCGTGTAGAGACATTTGGTCTCTCTCTATATCTGATCTCTCTCTCTCTCTCTCTCTCTCTCCTCTCTCTCTCTCTCCAGGCTATCTGTGTATCTGTCTTTTTTGTTTATTTTTGGAGATATATATATAGAGTCGTGGTCTGCCTGAAGAGCAACTCGTTTCTATCCTCCTGATGACGAGGCCATCGAAATATAGTAGTGAGTTTCTGTTTCATTTTTGTATGTTCTTTACAAAAGAAGATTCTGTAATGAACATTTTTCTGTATGATTTCATAAAAAAAACACGTGAAATAATAATCAATGATCAAACCACAATATGAAATGGGAAAAAAAGACTAAGATCTTTCAACCGTACTTTTTGTCAGTCAAAAACTCAACTGAAACACTAGATGCAGAAACATCATGGTGAGGGGTTGAGAGGAGTGAGAGGGAAGAGTAGTATTTTAAAAGGGTGTAAAGTGCAGGAAGGACAAGAGAGGTATGTTTTTGGGGAAACAAAGGAGTACAGTAAGAAAGAGTAAAAAAACTGTCCGCTAGCTGTCAACCCTGTTAGAATCTAATCTAATCTAAGTATATATATATATTCATCTTGCTGTTTGTTTCTTGACCACTCTATATTCAAAGATTTTGAGATTTTTTTTAGGGTTTTTGGTCTAGATATTAAAAAAACATTTCTTTGCCAACGTTTCGACATATATTTAAGTCCTCCTCAGAGCTAAAACATTAATACATACAGCACAATTATTAAAACTATATTAGCTCTATTGTTTGCTATAATGTACAAAAGTGATAAATTATAGATTTACGTATTTCAGTATGGTTATGTATTACCATAGCCATAATCAGTTATAAGTTTCCTATCAATGTAAAACATAACCATACTGAAATACGTAAATCGATAGTTTATCATTTTTGTACATAACAGCGAACAATAGACCTAATATAGTTGTAATAATTGTGCTGCGTTTATTAATTAATGTTTTAGCACTCATGAGTACATAAACATTGGAAAAGAAGTATTTTTTAATATCTAGACCCTCAAAAAATCTCAAAACCTTTGTATATATACACATATATATTTATTTATCTTCTCTTCCTACGGTATGACTGTCTGTTTACGTACATCACTACAGAGTACGTATGTCGACCTGTAATCAATGTGCACCGTGGGTACTCATTCTCCTTCTGTACCTATTTTACGTTAAAGTCTCAGAAATCAATGCACTGGATAAGTTTGACATTATTTAAATTCAGTCATAGCTGTAACTTTACAACTGTGAAATCTGTTATCAAAAAACAGGATTGGTAATTTTTCAAAATATCACTGGTCTGTCAGCCTCTAGTGACGTAACAAAGGTTTACGAAACGGTTAATTAAAGTAATATTAAATAAAAATCAAAGTTAACAGTATAAAATGTGTATTCCAAATTTTATTATAATATTATGTATTTCAAAAATGGCGATAATTTAGCATGAGTCAGAATATAATACAATAAAGCAGTTTGAAAAAGAATAATGTGGATTGTTCCCTTTGAATGTTATTGCCTCTATTAAGTGTTTTGCCAGGTATCCACAGAGTAGTTAATTCAGCTCCTATGGTGATCCTGCAATAATACAGCTGTATTTGTCAACAGTGAACGAGACGAATGTCTTATCAGAGAGTTAGTAACTTTTTATAAAAAGATTAGTGCTAAAGTTTCATTCCTGTTTCATTTTAGCTAGCATACCTAGATAAGTGACTGGAAACAACAAATGAAGAAATTCTAACGTAGTGCAGTTACTTATTATGTGGTATTTACTCATTGTAGGGTAAAAAGCTAATGAAATGGTGTTAATAACCACAATGAAATATGTGGAGACCATTTTATTACTTTTTTACCCTACAAATGAAGAAATATTTGATAATCCAACAAAATATTTATAATATTAAGACTTTTGCTTTTTGCAATTTTATTTTAATATAAGAATACGGTTTTGTCATTCTAGTCGTTTATGAATCAACCCACGGTAGAATTTTTACCTAATAAAAACACATGTTTTGATATTGGTTTTACTTAAAAATTGGATACTGAACTTAAGTCACAGTACAAGATTTCGGTCAAAAATAAGAGTGTTCATTTTATTTTTCAGTCCTCAAAAAAATAAAATCTGTTCACAATCTATGAGTTCAAAACCAACTACGAGTTTTTCCTAATCATAGACTGTTCGTGGTACCCAAAGTCCCTTTCCAATGCCCTCAATGTTCCGAAATGAATGTTAACATATTTTTTTTAAAAATATAAATGATATAAGTATGTTTTAAATACTGAGATAAAATAGAATATTATGGTCTATTTATTTTTTTAATGCATAGTTATTGTCAAATAATGTTTAAAGCAATTACCGAAAAATTTAAAAAAATATATACGAGTATAAAGGAATATTTATTAAGTCTCTTAGTTTAATTCATACACATTAAGTTAATGATAATAACAATGGTAAAGTAATAATAATGGACTTAGTTTATAAGTGTAGTTTATCCTTTGTGTAGATATACAATATTGCATTAAGATTTTCTACATAAAAAAGAGACATAAATGATGTTAAAGAAATAATATTAATTTCTTACACTAATCTTGTTGTTTAGAATATTCATCTACTCATGGAATTACACTACATAAGTAAAGATGTATGTCAGTTCTGGTTCAGATCAACTTTGAATACAGATGTTTCATATTTTAGAAACTTTCTTTATGGGTAAAATTAATAAATTTCTAAATATGAAAAGGAAATAAATATTATATTATAAAAATTTGAATAAAGTCAACAAAACAAAGCATCTAACACATACAGAAATTGTATATTTATATATATACTTAAAATAAACTGTGGCACATGGAAAGAAACGTAACAAAGGACTCACTTTTCAATAGTTTGACTGTAATGGCGGTCACCATAATTTTATGCTGATAAAATGGATCGTATTTTGTTTATCACATATATATTTATATGATCAAACCACAATATGAAATGGGGGGGGGGGGGGGGGGGAGACTAAGATTTTTCAACCGTAACAAGCGGTCTTCATAAGAGTCAAAACCCCAACTGGTTATATATAATTATATATAATTTTCACTTATTAAACGGAAAGACGATCCGAACTGGAAACAATACGAGATCAAAATGGAATAATAGTAACACACAGAGTACAGAAACACACTTATAAACTGAGTTAAGTTATATATATAATTTAAAATACCAAATCAATGAATCAAGCTTTACTTATTAAAAATAACAATGTATACAGAATACTCGTAGAATAGACCACTTGAAACTATGAGATTTTTAAACAACAGTTCAACATTGGGAGAAGGTTGGAGAGGAAGATGAAATGATAGAGGGGTCCTAAGACAGATGAATAAAAACCGTGTCATATAAATACATATAGTATTTAAATGATATATGGACGAACTAATGGTATATGGAGGACTAAATTAGGGCTTGCACGAGTTGTCAGCCTTCCGAATTCAAAACACACCCTCAATGACTCATTTCGATTTTATTCAGACTATAGTACAATAGAATAATAGTTGAAAATAAGCAAATAGTAACATAAACAACTATTAGTCATAAAAGAGAAGCGTACAGATGAATTCATCACATTTAGATGAATAAACATAAGTAAATGATAAACAGGTACACAGACCTAACAGAAGTCAGAGTATTTGAAAATGAGAAACTATTGATACTAATATATATATGATCAAAACACAATAAGAAATGAGAAAACAAGACTAAGATCTAAGATCTAAGATCAGTTGGGTTTTTGACTCTGACGAAGACCGCTTGTTACGGTTGAAAGATCTTAGTCTTGTTTTCCCATTTCTTATTGTGGTTTGATCATTGATTGTTATTTCACGTGTTTATGTGAAATCTTTATATATATATATATATATATATATAAACACAATAAATAAACACTTGATGCAATCAATGAAGTTAAAACCACAATGGAAAAAGGAAAACAATAGAAATAAATGCTCTGAGGCCTTTCAATTTATGTCATTAGAGAGCAAACAAAGTAAAAACTGAGAATCTAACATAAAAGTCACTTTTATATTAAAAAACGCATTTTTAAAACACACTACGCTAATCCACTATTTCCTGAGATTGATTTATAATATTGAGTTGTAGAAGTAAAAACAAAATAATTAAATAACAGGGTATGTTGTACAGTATGAGAACAACTTTTTTAAAGTTTGAAAATCAATTACTATCGTGTAATTACTCTTACCTAAGAAAAACAAATTAATACCAAGCTTGAGTCGAGTGTTAAGCTTCTTTTAAACTTCTAGCATAATAAATAAAAAGCAACTGTTGGTAAATACTCGTACATTATGAAAACAATTGAAATCTTGCAATACAAGTGAAAGAAGGTTGCAACAGGTTTTACTTATTGATTATTTCAGCAATTTTTCATTAACCTACTCAGATTGGCTATATCCGTTCTCTGGTTACCAATATAGTGATTTTTTTTTCATATATATATCGTTTCTTAACAGTAATGTCGATCAATGCACAAACGTTTTCTTGTTTTTATATCATTCACATGTGGGGCAATTGTAGTTTTAAATACTGACTTCTTAGTACTGCATGCATTTTGTCATAGTTTCCACTTATATAATAAACTACATAAATTTTTCTGTTATGTGCTAGGGAACTTTTTAATTTTGTAAATATGGCATTTATAAGATGCTTTTTAATTTGTGGATGATCGTGTGCAAAGTTGGTCCAATGGCAACGTGCTCGCCTCTGGATGGAATATCCGGGGTTCAATACCTACTCTGGTCCTCGGTTTATTCACACGGAAGGTGAACAAATCTGAGCATGTCGTCCCTGTTATTTCATTTTCATCTTTGCAGATATCAACTTAATATAAAAAAAAAAGTCGGCATTAATGTAGAGTGCTTTAAAATTGATTTTTTCACAAAAAAAATCACTAAAAATATTGTAATATTTAATAACCTACTGGTTGAAATAATGAATTATATATTAAAATAAAATTAAAAATGGAAGTAAGGAGATAAATGATAACAAAAGCACACACACAGGAATATACTGAAATTAAGGACAAACTGTGGAGTATTTTTATTATTTTGCGGCAGTTAGACGTTAATAGTTGAGAAAGTTACTATATCCACTGCTAATATATTTTGAATTAAACATTCGTGAACTATTTCTGTATAAGGTGAAAAGAATTTTGTATATTGAAGATGAATATTAATTGCTGATATATATAGTATACGCTTTCATATTTGGGTATTACTCGTACATTTTGTTCTGGTTCTTGTTTTAAGTAGTTCAACTTTAATGGTTCAACCAACTACATCGAGGGGCTTCGTACTAAGAACCGTTTACAACTGAAGCGTGGCATTTTGTTAAGCTTGCACTGATTATTCCGTTTTCACGCATGCAAAAAATATTGCATCCTGCTGTTCCTCCGGTAATTGGTACCTCCTATTACACAACTACTTTGTTTGCCTTGTTTATTAATTCGGATTATAAGAATTTTTTTAATTTTTTTTTTCTTTTAATTCGCACAGCAGTTCATTTTCTTATCACTTATATCGGTTTAAAGTTAACCATTCTTTTCACTAACCATTTTTGTACTGTACTGTTTATTCTTCATACTTAAAAAAGTTTACAGCGATATTATTTCCTCTGAAAAAAGTTGAGAGGAGTTTTTCTGATATAAGGCGATACTGAAAGTATTTTACCAAATTTTGCTAAATTAATAATAAATTAATTAGACGAAGATAACAAAATTAGAAACGATTTTGATCTGTGATTGAACGAAGAAGATCATAAGACTTCGGATACTTATATTAAGAAAAGAGATTCAGAAAGTTTAAGCGTCGAGAATCATTACATTTTCTCATTCAATTCAAATCGAATGTTACTCCAACTCATTTATATTATTGTAGTTTGTTTAACTTTAGATTTAAACAAAATTATACCATCTAAATAAAGAAAATATAATATTTTTTATTGCAAAGAAAAAACTATTTTAAATTTCTTTAAATTATATTGGAATGTAATATTAATTAGAGAAAACCTTAAGAATAAGTGAGTTTTAGGGACCTTCATTAACAAAGGTACTGATTTTTATTTTATATTAATTTATAAAAATAAAACTTCTTCACTGCTGATTGTGAACTTTCAGTTTTTTGTATGACTCCTGTCTTGTAAATTTCCTTTCGTATTGTTTATTTAATTAACCTTTAAATCCTTTTCTTAATTTATGTGAAATATGAACGTTTTATCTTGCCCTTGAAATTGTTGCTGATTATGGCAAAAGTGTGAAAGATATCTTGAGTATTATTTCAAGTTAGTATTTTAGTTAGTAATAAAAAGATTATTATACAGAATTAAAGTAATTTTCAAAATATATGTACTTTTATAAAGGATACTTCAGTGGTTTATACGATCTCAGAGCTTAGTTGTTCAAAGAGTCGTGGGTTCAAACTCCAAACCCTTGATTACTTGTACTGTCAGGATTTTGTTATGATAGACTTGAGATGACGTTAAAAGACTGTTAATGTTGAAAGACACGTGCAAATAAAATAAAACGACTGAAAGAGATAGACACGGGAAGGGTCAGCATAAGTCAAAAGATCACGGTTTAATGTAACTTAATATGACAAAGGTCTGCATAATAATTCACACTAAGGTTTCATAGTTGTAACCGACTTGTACATTCAGGTCGCCTGCCAGCTTTCTTACATCATGAGAATTCCTTCCGCTTTTTAGATGATTGGATCAATGGATAATTGTCTTTAAAGGGCTGGTTATCTGTAGAATTTTCTTTATTTCTACAGATCCTTTACATAAATTGTTATCTCCAATCAACATTAACACATTACTTGTGCAATCTGGTATACTGTGGTATTTCCTCATGCTGTGGAATTTCAAAAATTTCATCTCCACACAAAAAATGGTGGGGACGTAATTTTTTAAATTCTACAACATTAATATATATATAGTCTGTAGCAGAGGTCAAGTTAGCCAGTGGCAACGTACTCGCCTCACGGACTGGTAGATCCGGGGTTCAATACTCACCCTGGCCCTCGAATTATTCACATTCGAATTATCAGGCGATAAATCTGTGCACGTCGTTCTTCAGAAAGGGCGTTCAGCCTGTGTTGACCTTTACGCGTGCCTGAGCCCTCCGGCCATACTACTGAAGAGGGCGTTAAGCTGTCGGCCCCAAGCCTGTAGGATGTCAAACACTCGTTAAAGATCCCTACTCAAAATACACTTGAGTTAGGCAAACTTTAAGGCTGCCAATGTACAATGATCATTGTGTGGTATCACAAATGGTCAGTGTTTGGCCTATGTTTGTTCTCTGGTGGGACTACCACTGTAAGCTAACCTAACAGATAGAATGGGGAAATATTGCCTGCGACAATGCAATTGTATTTCTATACTATTAATATTGCTTTGATATACTATACTATATTATTTCTTTGATATTTCATAGTTACCATACCCTATCTGTACTGTTGTCTGTAGAACTGAAGATATAGAATATCATACATCACGGGTGAATTTCAAGGCAAAATTTTCAAAACGTTATGACCAAAAGTAAAGATATATGAGCCGTTTATTTTGAAAGTGGCCTAATTCCATTTTCCAAAAAAATTTAGCTAGCTATTTAAATAATTACATTTTTACGTTATCTTTACCTTTTGCAGCAAATTGTACAAAATTTATTTAAAATTACTAAGTTTTTTTATAACAAAAATTAGTTGATAAATAAAATGACAATATTTTTAAATTTTGTAAAACGCAAACCCTTAAATATCTCGATTTTAACATAAATGGAATTAGGCCACTTTCAAAATAAGCGGCTCATATCATAGTATTGATTCGAAATGCTTAGTAACACGCTCTGTGTTGCTTAGCTTTGATGATTTAGTGAGGACCCATGTGTACAACTTAGCTGTGGTCGTTAACAAAACAAATATTGCCAGTATTTCAAGTTTTAATTATTTTA
The DNA here is from genome assembly GCA_026182355.1 of Hermatobates lingyangjiaoensis. Classification (NCBI taxonomy): domain Eukaryota; kingdom Metazoa; phylum Arthropoda; class Insecta; order Hemiptera; family Hermatobatidae; genus Hermatobates; species Hermatobates lingyangjiaoensis. The sequence continues at coordinate 994,444 of JAPFBL010000075.1, read as the reverse complement.
ATTGTAAAAAAAAAACTGTTTAGCTAATTTGATAAAGAGTTTCTTATCCTAAATGGATCTAGTCATGAAACTGCCATTTAACTGAAATACAATAAAAATTTAACAATATTGCTTATTTTTTTATGAAGTAAATTATACATTTTTAATAGTTTTCTTCAATTATACAAATATGGTAACAGCTGACCAGATTGTAAGCTGAACTGGACTGTTCTCCAATGGCATAGGTCATCATTCTTATCTTGGACTCTAGTCAATAGGTCATGTGAAAGTGCAAGTCAGGTCGCTTGTATTGAACAAATATTTTTACATTTTAATCCTTTCATTTCTTCTTGCTTTTGATAGCCAGATTTCATAACTTAATGCTTGATACGCTTAAAACTGTTTTAGGTTAATGGTTAATTAAACCATTAATTTGTTTTATATGTATATGTGAGTAGTTTGATGTTAGTTTAAAGGTTTACGCCTTTAGTAAATAATATACATACACATATAGATAAATTAGATCCACAAAAAGAACTCATATAAAAGAAATCGCAGAAACTCCCTAATATATTTGGATTACCTCGTCATTTGGAAGACAGATGTGAGTCGCTCCGAAGACAGATAACGACTTGTATATATATATATATATGAAGATTTCACATAAACAGGTGAAACAACAATCAATGATCAAACCCTCAGTTTTTGTGGTTTTTGACTCTGACGATAGACCGCTTGTTTACGAATGATATTTGAAAGATCTTAGTCTTTGTTTTCCCATTGTCTTATTGTGGTTTGATCCATTATATATATTGTATTCATTATTATTATATATATATATAATATAATATAAATATATTTATATATTTTAGTATTGATTAATTAACCACAATGAAACAAATTTGGAAACAATAGCTCTAAGGATTTCGTCAATGACGATTGTTCTCAAATTTGATTTCTTTGTGGTAAATTTAATCCATCTATTACATCAAGTTTATTTTGATTATTTATTATTATATTTATCGACTATATTTATTTATATGTATATATATAATTAAAGAAAATTGAAATGTGGAACTGGACAACTAACTCATTTACGAAAAGAGAAAAACATAAACATAGGTATGAAAGGCTCACTACTATATTTCGATAAGGGTCGTCATCAGGTAGAAATACTCTTGCAGAACAACAACAGTACTTCTGGTGTCTTCAAAATTTAAAAAAATGACCTAAGATCTATTGATTAACAAGTGATTGTCAAAGTCTCAAATTGATTGTATGATTATATATATAGAAGAATCACAATAAAAGCGTGATACAATAACCACAAGGAAAAAGGATAAAAATGGAAATAAATGCCCTGAGGCCTTTCACGTCATCAGAGAGCAAACAGGGTAACAAAAAAGGTAACGTAAAAGTTGTACAGAAAGAAATTAACAAAACAGGAAAATCCAAGTTTCAATTTAGCTCGACAAGAAAAATCCCTAATATAAATAAACACTAAGGTAAATAGTAAGAAAATAAATAAACATATAATAATTATTAAAATAAAAAAAATTCTAAATTATAATTAATTTATACAAAATTTTAATAAAATTATTCTTACAAAATAAAACTCTTGATTTAGATTTCAACGTGTAAAATTGAGTTTCTCACGAAAATCTTTAGGCCGTTATTTATTTGACAAATAATTAGCCATCAAAACATTACATACTTACCAGATGTGGTTAACATTATACACTTTAATGTGGTTATTAAAGAATTAACTGATATTGCCTCCAGGCATTACATATTTACTGGTGTGACTTTCGAAACATATATTAAACGAAATTCCCCTCAAACAATTACTTGTTTACTGTTATAGTTCTCGATGTGTTATGTATTTACTGAAGTTGTCCCCTAAGCTTTATATTTTGACTGATGTAGTTTTTATATTATGATGAGACCTGAAGGTGGAAAGGTTACGGCTTACTCTAAGTGTTTTTGCTTGTGGGGGATGTAATATTTTTATTCGATACACTGAGATATGTTTGCGATAAGAATAGAAACTCTATAGGGCTCATAAGATATCACACCTCATTACAAGAATTTCTCGATTTCTCCTCCCATGCTTAGAAATAATAAATTTGAAAACACAAGATATAAGAAGGTTAGCCAGTAGCGACCTTTCACAGTAGCCTTAAACAAGAGAAAGTTGCAATGCGCTTGTAATCGCATAACCTAAAGAGAGCAGCTCTTCATAACTACCTGGCAGCAGCAGTTGAATGGCTTGATTACCGCCCGACCGAGAGCTAGTCTCCCCATACCTTCGCTTTCATTCCATCAGTCTTTTCTTTACTAACGTCTCGCCTCTGTCTTTAAAACAATAGCTCAAATCTATTTTTATATTACATTTTCAAATCTAAAAGAACATTAAAGAATGTTATATAGATTTTATTAATAATAATTATTTTTAAAATATTTTTAATGTTTTAAAAATATTATAATCTCTATATTGATATTTAGCTTAGTGTAAAAGCTAAATTGCATGTCTTATTTGCAAGGCTACACGTAGCAACTCAATTATACTATGTGGAACATGCTAAATAAATAAACAACAGATAAATAAACAAATAAATAAAAAAAAACAGATACTCAAGAATTCCTAACCCACTGGTCTATTCGTCGTTACATTTCAAAGTATTGATTTTTCTCAATATTCCAAAATTTTAAAAGTGTTCCTTGAAAAATGTAAGTATATCAAATATAGGCAGAATTGGTTCTTGGTTAATTTGAACAGAAATTATAATATTAAAAGCTATTGTGACATGATCACTAAGGTGAAGAAGAGAGTTTTCTAATCGTTCTCAAAAGTTAATATCATAATTGAAGAAACAGCTCGCAAGCGCTTCTTGGGTATGGCTCTTTTGCCTTTCTAGACACTGGAAAATGACACTGTTCCACTGAAGAATGGAACAACTATTCTTCAGTGGATCGCAGTAGAGTTGATTGGTTTACTAGACGGCTTTCTTATGAAGATGGTGATCATTTTATCAGTCGTTATCCACGGTTCACGTGTGATTAACTCAGACTCGGTTACTCACCCACGACGTCAATAAATATCAAAATTGTTTGCTTAATTCAAGTTCTATACTTTTAATTCAAGCATGAACATTGCTATTTTAATTTAGAAAATACAATTAGAATAAAGGCCAGACTTTTTCAATTGAAATATTTCATTTTCCATACTTTTTAAACTTTTTTTTTTAACTAGCAAAACAAATATTTTTTGAAAAAGTTTAGTTTAAAAAATTACGGGATTTTATAATTTTTTTAGTACGGGTTATTTAGTAAAATAGCTTATATCTTAGACATGAAAAACCTGGGAAAAAATATTTGTCTTTATATAACGACTTTTGACATTTGTCATTCGCAGTTTCGACACGCAGTGCTATGGCAGGAAAATGAATTCTGCATGTTTTAATCCTTACCTGTATGTCTTTTACATGTTTGGTAAGACGCGGCAGAATTAGTTGATAAGCAGCTCTCAGTTGACAAGTTTTTAATGAGTTAAGTTGTTGATAAAACTATTTAGAAAAAAAAAATCAAATCCGGAAATTGAATCAGGTGTTTTAGTGTCTATTTTGCTTTGTTTTAGTAAATCAAGTAAAAAAAAATTACTTTTGGGTTTTTACTAGGGAGATAAACATGGTTCCTTAGTCCACTCCTTTGAATTTAAAACGGTATCAGGTATTCGTTGAAGACTGCTACTGAAATAAAGTTAAATAATGAGAAATTATATAAAATCAGCGAACATTTTTGTGAATTTTTTTTTAAAACGAATTCTCAGTTTTTAACACTTATTTTAAAGGGTCTGTAACTGTGGTAGATATAGCTTGAAGTTGATATTTAAAATATAGTTTCTCATTTCTTATAAGACTTGGTTTATTAGTGTCCACTATCTCTTTAATCTTATCTTGATCGGGTTTCAGCGTTTACAGGGTTAGCAATTGATCTCAGTATTTCATATCATTCTATAGAACCTAATATCAAATTCCTCACTTGTTATCACCAGCTGTTTTTACCTTCTGATTCTAAACACCAATATATCATCTGCATATATCGCAACTCGCTAATGACCACGTTCTATAAACACAATGATATTCTTTTTCAAATCTAAAAAGTTACAATTTTTATCAAATAATTTTAAATGAGTAACAAACCCATAAACTAATTTTCGTATTAAACAGGTGCATATTTACCTATTTTTGACTGTAGAACAGAACAACTTATCAAAATGGTAATAATTTTTTTAAAACAACAATATATCTTATCTAAAATTCTACAAATATTGTATAAAAAATAATATGTAAATAGAACATAAAAAAGGAGAATGAATACAACATTTTAAAATACGGGAAGACTATGATAAATTGATGAGAACACGGTTGCTGATGTTTTTTTGGCCCCTGTGGACCACGTTGAGGACTCCTTATCAAGAGGGTGTTCATGACCCATAGTTGGCTTACGACTCTCTTGAATTAGGATGGGCACAAAATGATTCTTATTTTAATCGATATCTGAACATGGCTGGGAAACTGTTTTCTCACTGATATAGATGTGATAAACGAAACCGAAATTCAAACAGAGATAAGGCCGGATTAGATTTATTATAGCATATCTAACTACAACCAGAACTATGTTATTGTTACAGAGCTGTTCAGAATTTCTGATAAAACAACAATTTTCAGTGCCAAAAAAAAATAATTACATAATAAAAAACATTATAAATAAAATATAGAGTGTGATTTCTACCTTTTACTTAAATAATAGAAATTTGAATTGCGTATAGTTTTCTCTTTGTTTTCTTACTTCATAATTCTGATTAAAACTTTGAGTAAGGTACCCATTTTATGCAAGTCTCTTTTATCACGGTATGGTAACAATATAACCAATGAGGAGCAGCACGTGGAGACCAAGGTTTTCTTTTCAACTAATCTGGCGTGTACCTTGTATACTTTTTGGAGAGCTAAAATAGCTATTGTTCTAAATATTGGATTAATTCGCTTCCTTAAGTTTGACATCGTAACGAATGCCTTATATTGTGCATACAGACGACCAATGTCTTATTTCACTACTCTTTCAGTATATGTTTTGTCCTGTTTTTTTCCTTTAACACTAGAAGGAAAATTAGACACTGAAGTTAGTTGTAAGGAACTGCGAGCCTAGGATTAAAATATAATAACATTCATACGTAAAGCCACTCTCTCACATGCAATCTATTATAGACCAACATTTTATCCTCAAACTATTGGATTGTCTTTAAGTACTCAAAATAACAGACCATAGTTTTCCTAATTCAAGTGTATTTGAGTAACGATCTGAGTATTTATGGGCTAAATCTCCACAAAAATAAAGTTTATTAACAAAAACAGTTTACAAACATGCTGTGCTTTTTTTGTGTTTTATCTGTTTGCTTGTGATAACTGAAAGTTAGAAATATACATTTTGAAACACGTTTTGAACACGTAGTTCAATGTTCACGTTTATCTATTTGTAGTGAAATTTCTTATGTGGATTCAAGCTTCTACGTTCTCACTATAGACGAACAAATTAGAATAACTCTTTTTTTTTTAATGAACTTAGTATAAGTGGAACCTTCCTCAAATTTTCAAGTCCAAAAATCATTTTTTTTTTAATTGAAGTAAAATTACCAAATTTAGAAGGAAACTATCAAATCCAACTGCACTGTTTGGAGAATGTAATACTAATATTAGAGATGTCATTAACATTAGAAATATGGAGAAGATATCCCACTATTAATAGACGGAGGAAGGGGTTACTCTACTGGAAGATTCGTATTTAGAAACACTCTGACTCCGTATTAGGTTCAATAACCTCCCAACAAATTACCTGATGAATCAATCAACCCTGTCAGAATTAACCGAATTCGGAACTTTAAAATATTGAAATAATCTGCTCAGAGATAAGATAATTATTAAAAAAAAATATGAAGTACTCGCAAAGGAAATAAAGTTTAAACAAGTTATGCTAAATCATATGTAGGTAGATAAACTATGTATTAAAAAAAATTATTACGAGTTTTAAACATGTTTTGCTATTTATTGTTTGAAGTGCCTAAAACATATTTCTCAAATTTTATGATGGAACCGTCTTTTTATTTGGAGATCCAACATGGAAAATTTTAGGAAATTGTTGGTTGGAATTGGAAAAGCCAAGATCTAGAATAAGTATAATTATTATAAATAATCATTATAACTATTATTAGGAACACATCCATCATCAGGAGTCTGCTGATTAGGTCTGATGTTCTACTTATAGTAGTTGTCAGGTTACCTGTGGATTATAAAAACACTTGCAATAAAATGTAAGAAACTTAATGAACTAGTCATTAACTGACTAGAAACACTAGCTGTCGACTGACGTTGTGACCATCACAAGGCTGTTGATGATTGGCATATTCAGAAACCGATAGAGCAATGAGGAGAGTATATAAAGTATGAGACATACTATTTTAATAGTATATCAAGTAACTCTCGATAACAATCTAATAAGAATTATGAAAGCTTAGAGTCTGTGTTTCTTTGATGTTTCAGTCTAGCTGATCCGAATTAGAATACTGAAAAGTATGTGAGTGAGAGTTTTATATCAATAAATTTTTGTTTGCTTCAGATTTTTAAAGTTTCCCACAGTTTAAATTATCACATACCTTAAAAACTTTTATATGAAAGAGTCAAAGTTGAGTGTTCCATGAATCATTAGGGCCTCTTTACGAGTATGCTAGTGTTTAGTTGCCATAAAAAACTACACGAGATAGTCAGCGTTAATTTCAGTGGTTCATGTACTATCAGGACTAGTATACGAAACAGCCAGTGTTGAGTTTGCATATCATACTCGTATGTTAGAAGAGGCAGATGAAGAGAAAAAAAAGTTAAACAGTATTGCTTAATAGTTATACTAAGGTCGAATATAATTTGCTAATATTTTTATCTTCTCTCTGCTGTAGCTCTACTTAAATATTTTATATTTAACAGAAGAATTTGATTAGAATCTAACTTATGTTATCATTTCAGTATATCAGCTATTAGGCTATTTTCTTTAATTTTTAATATCATGCATCTCAATTTATGCGTTGAAAAATAGACTAAATGTAGATTGAGATCATTTCTTAATTATATGTCTCTAATATTCTGAACTTGTTTTCATCTGTATCATTGACTGAGTATTGCTAAATAATTTTTGAATCAAGATGTGCAATAGAACGCTCTTGATGTGGTCATTTTGTCAACCTTCTAACTCGATGTTGTCATGTATTTCGGCAGTTCGAATCCCTTTCGTTTACTCTTGACTATCCTTTCTGTTATAGAATAAAAATAGTTTTAATCATTTAAGAAATTTTCAGTTAAAAACAACTTGTGTACTTTTATAAAACTGTACAAATCAATCAATTATTTTCTCTTTTAGGTACAACATCATTTTGAGTTTTTTTGTTTTTTTTAAGACAAGAGTGGAAATAATCTGAAGACTCAGAATGGTAAACGGAAAACTTTGACGTAACAGATAAGAGAGAAAGGTAATTTAAGACGATGGCATTGTATCGATCATCCACTGGTGTAATGATGCGTTGAGACGCCTTTTTATCCCTACTTGCCTTATCGTGGTGCTGTATTCTCTCTCAGTTCACCTTCCGTTACCTTACGCTTCTATCCCAGTTTCTCTAATGAATTAACTATACAGTTAGCATTAATATTTATTAATAATAGTATGTAATATATGTTATTACTAATTACTAAATAAAAAAAAATAATTAAAAATTTATCTGTTTAAAGCATTACTAGGATAATTAGTTGTAATAATGTTCGTTATACCTCGTAAAGTCTCCGGAGAGCTTGACCGGTTTTGGGTCCCTCTGGTTCTCTTCTTCAAGAGCAACTGAAGATAAGTTGCTCTTGAAGATGGGAACCAGACGGACCCGAAACCGGTCGAGCTCTCTAGAGACTTAATGAGGTATGACGGACTTTATTACTACTAATTCTAATATTACTAACCTCAGTGGAACTAACCCAGTAACTAAATTACTAGTAGATTCAATTCCATATTAAGTTTTGAACTTCACGATTTGCAGTGTTTTTTCTAAGTCTAAACTAGTTCACTTTGGATTAGTAGAGGTTTGAATATTCGTATTAATGTCGTCTGAAGTAATTAACGGTGCTCGCATGCGGACTGGTAGATCGGGGGTTCAACAGGGGTATATCAGGACTTTGTAACTCTGGTGCTTGATTTATTCACGCCGGAGGTGAATGTTGTCCCTCGGAGAGGACGATATGCCGTCCATCTGAAGACTGTCCGATGTCGGGAACTCCTTAAAGTTCCCTGCTTAAAATAATTGAATTAAGCAAAATTTAGAGCTCACAATGTAAAATGTTATGTGGTATCAGAAAAGGCACATGTCTGGCTTGTGTTTTCTTCTGTGCCCACTAAAACCTAACCTAACCTTAAATCTGAACAGCAGAAACAACAAACACCTGAAGAAATCAAACCTTGCTTTCTGCGGCGTTGTAAGCAACTCAACCAACTAAAACACTCCTGGCAACTCTCTCTGAGTTAAGTAAAAAACAGAATAAAATTTTAAACAAAACTAAAAGTAAAAAGAAGTATTCAAATTTGAAAATTTTTATTAAAAAAATGAATTAAGACTTCAGTTGATTCATTAGTAATTGGTTGATTCACAGTAATTCATTGAAATACCCATTAGAATTACGTATTTCAGCAATTTATGAGGCCATCTTCATGTTACAAATTTTGCAAACAGGCTACAGTAAGTTTAGCTTATCTCAAACCATACCTGATTTCACAATGAAAAACAATACTGAATGCATAATTCATTGATCTAAATATCCTGTCTCATTACCATCACACTTTTACCATTTGGGCGAGGTTTTATGCAGAAACCATCTTAGAGTTATTCTAATTATAGTTGTATGCAGTTTTGGATGATAACAAGTCACATTGACTATATATAAGAAAGATTAACGTATCAGTTAATTATTAGTAGAGTCAAAGAAGGTATTGCTTAAGAATAAATATAAATAAATATAAATATAAATTCTTTATAAATAGTATACATTTCTATGTAATATGGTGACTTCTAATTTTTAATTAGTATAAAAAATGGTCTTAGTTTTGTAATGATATTTTTATTGATCTCATTACTGAAAATATTTAAATAATTAAACAAAAAACTGGTAGATTTAATATTTAAGAATTCGTGTTATTACTAACTAGTAAATTAAAGAATGATTGACCTCACTGACGGGTGACTGTCTAACTGACAACAAGGAATCTAATCAGGAAGAGTTGATGATGGACATGGCTCAAAACCGGTCAAGTAAGAAGAAACCTTTATGAGGTATATATCACATAACAGTGAGCTGGCTTCCTGCTATGTTAAAACGACTATTACAGTATTTCAAATTGTCCAATTTTTCGAAATATGACACGAAAACCCTTTCCTCTTATTTCTATCGACTGAATCTCAACTAATCACAAGATGACATTTGATTTTACCCTGATAAACCAATCAGATTTTACATACTGAATGTTTTGGTGTTGGGTTTTAAGTGTATTATGCGAAGACAGAATAATGGTTTCGGTATAAGTGTGTTGGGAATGGCTCTTTTATACTTGTGATATCGCGAATTCTTCCAAAGTTTTTATTTTTGCTTGTCTTGATGGTTTGCAATTCCTCTGAAACTTATTTCCCAAGGAAAATTATTCTACATTGAGAGTCCTACATTTTGCCTAAACCATGTGCACTTTGAGTGGGATCTTTAATGAATATCTGACATCGGCTTAAGCCGATGGCTTAACATCCTCTTCGAAGGAAAACCAGATCAGATTTTCTACTTCTTCTGTGAGAAAAAATTGAATACCAAAGTGAAATCGAAGTCAAATCCACCATTCCATAGACGAGCACGCAAGCCACTGTAATACCCTTTCCAGTGGTATACATCTGTCATACAACAATGATACACAGATTCAGCTAATATATCATCCTGAGTACAGTTATTTAAAAGACAACCAATAGCTTTTCTCACAGCATATTATTAATACCGCATAGTGTATTATAATTCGATAGTACATTACATAGCCCATGACGACATAATAACTAGCTATCATTAGTCAAAATATAGGTTTAATGCAAAGATGTTCATTATGAATGAAGAATTTATTGATAGTAATCATTGCCCATTAATAATGGTTTCCTTCATTAGATAACACGAGATACAACCATAATGATAAGATCACTTATTGGATTCCTTGAGTCAATATTAGTCCCTAATAGAAGGAGCTCCAGATAACTTCCCCAGTATCTAGGTCACTCATAATTATTTTCTAAGAGCAAAACAAGGAGGCGTGCAATATTTTTGAGGAAGTTTGGTACATTTGCTTCCAATCAACTCCTATTTCATTGATTGATTCTTTTATCTTAGGGCGTTCTCAAATTAATACTGTTTGTTGTTCACTGTCAGGGTTGCCATATTGGCTTTTTTAATGCCAAACTCCTCAAAATTGGCTTTTTTTTATTAGTGTTTGGCTTAAAAAAACACGAAAATTCACATAAAGTTTGTCACTCTTTTTGTCACAGAGGATGTGAATTGTGGATCCTGAGCTTGTATAAAACTACCCACTTCTTATAGATCACCAATTCAATCAAACTTAAGTAACTTTACTGTAACATAGGTACTATGATGTAGAATGGTGAGGGCAATCTTAAAAGTTAATATTTCTGAGCAAAAGAAAAACATTAAAAGGGAATACGAGATCGAGGAGACTTCATATGGATATGTTTATGCCACGATCGGTAGCTGCATACACTCCGTTTTTTTTTAGTATGTGTATTTATAATCACCGTAGTTCATGTGTCATGATCAATATTTACGTACTTATTTTTATAATTACTGATTATTTTTTATTTGTTTACTTAATTTAAACTTTTTCCTATATTTGTCTTCATCAGTAGTTTTTTGTCAGTGTATTTCAATTGTCGTTATAGGACAAATTAATGAACGTGTTTAGGACACGTTAATAAACGTGTTTATGGTCTAGGTCGCCTTTCGGGTGGCTGGTCGATTTACTAGTTACTATTTCGATATTTACTTATTTCGTATTTTTATCACATAATAATATGCTATATCTATTTAGGATGTCACTATTATAGGAATAAGGAATAGAAAGAATAGTGAAAGAATTGAATCGAATCATCTTTAGGTTTTGAAGATGACAGAATAACTGTTTTAAAACAAACTAAATTCACCCAGCCAGAGGATGGCTAGAGTGCAGATGGTTCATGGGAAGCATTGGGGGAAGGTTTAACAATGGTGCTCCTGTTGTTTAGATTTTAATTTCGACAAACCTTAACAAATAGAACACTGAGTGACGAAACGCCGTAATGTGAACAAGAAAACAGCTGATTATTACCCAAACTAGTAATAAAAGAACAAGTAAAATTAAACAGAAGACTGAATCCATTCAAAAGAAAAGAAAAACAAAAAAGTTATCTTAAAGTCTCGGACTTTTCAATCTATTCAGTCTGTATAGAAAAGCAAAATTATAAAGATATAATTATTATTTAGATTATATAAGACATAAATTATGACTCAATGAATAATTTTTTTTTTTCTTTTCGAAAAAAAGTAATTTGCAAATCGTTGTAGAAGATGTTTTAGTTGCTAAACCGGTTGAGAGCTTTTAGAAGATTACGATGCAAGAGTTATACTAGGGTGGTAATCATTCAGTCCATGAGTTTTCAATAAACAATCATAGTCCATTTTAAAAGTCAGTTATTTAAAACAGTGGTTATTGAAACTGATCCCTTTGGAATGGCTTGTTCATAAACGTTTAGTTAGAGAAGATCCACTGGCAGGTCTTTATATATTGGTTGACTCAAGTAATCAGAGGCACTTGTAATCGAATTAATCATATATGATTGGAGTCCGGGAGGGTTAGAATGTTGCCTGTATCATCGAAGAGTTTTTGTTCAAGTCGATCATTTGACTCTATATTTCCTATCTCCAATCTCAGTGTGGGAAATTCAAACAAACGCCTATACATGCCATCGCTCAAAGAACGAATAACTATACAGCTATTTGTTCAGAGTCTGTTCCCAGATTCTACTTTACTTTCATTGGCTTGATGGACCTATCGCATGCAATACACACACAAACACATAAAAATATATATATATAAATTATAAAACCACAATATGAAATGGGAAAAAAAGACTGTTCATCATCTTTGATAATCTTTATATATATATGAGCCGCTTATTTTGAAAGTGGCCTAATTCCATTTATATTAAAATCGAGATATTTAAGGGTTTGCGTTTTACAAAATTTAAAAATATTGTCATTTTATTTATCAACTAATTTTTGTTATAAAAAACTTAGTAATTTTAAATAAATTTTGTACAATTTGCTGCAAAAGGAAAAGATAACGTAAAAATGTAATTATTTAAATAGCTAGCTAAATTTTTTTGGAAAATGGAATTAGGCCACTTTCAAAATAAACGGCTCATATATATAATACATTCAAAACGAAGGAAACACACAGAAAGACACAGACATAAGTCACATCGATATTTCGACCATCGTCTTCATCATGAGTAGCTTCCTGTGTCTAATTCCTTTCTAATAGTTTCCTTGAAGATGACGACGATGGTCAAAATATCGATGTGAGTTATGTCTGTGTCTTTCTGTGTGTTTCCTTCGTTTTGAACTTATTTTATTTAAAAAAGTCCGCTGGACGGTTTCTTTTAATTGTATATATATATATATACTACACTAAAGTTTATAGGGACTTGGTCAGTTCTTCAGGTTCAAATTAAACTCTCAATGCCAACGTTTTTGATATCTCTATAAATAGATAAACGCTAAGTTCAAGATGGATAGTATTGATGTCTGAAATAGGTCAAACTGTCCCCACAACAACGTAGCAATAGAGGATCGTGTATTTATATTGTATGCATCATTTTTCTTTTCTTAATAAGTAACAGCAATTATGGTTATTAATGGTAGGTGATATATGTTGGCTCTATATTCTCTCGCATACTCTAACTCCCTATAACCCGCTTCCCAATGGGCATTGCGCGAAATGAATGCTTTTAAAGTCATATAATGCTGGCTTAAAATGTAAACACGTGAAATAACAATCAATGATCAAACCACAATAAGAAATGGGAAAACAAGACTAAGATCTTTCAACCGTAACAAGCGGTCTTCGTCAGAGTCAAAAACCCAACTGTTGGATTTTTGACTCTGACGAAGACCGCTTGTTACGGTTGAAAGATCTTAGTCTTGTTTTCCCATTTCTTATTGTGGTTTGATCATATATATATACATAGTTTTTAAAATATAAAACTATGTAAGTTTGTAATAATGTATGTATTTTAAATTAAAGTTTGTCAGAAAATATAGCAGACTTTGAGATGTAATCACAATGAAAACTAGTCTTAGATTGAATCCAGTGAATATCTATTACCCCAAAAAGTATGATTAATGACGAAAGTGGTCTCTGAGACTCCTGTTTGCTGACATTAAACTAACGGGCAGACTGTAATGTGTACGTCTAGACTTGTGAGAGATTTATGACTTTAACTGGCTTAGAGTGTCAATTGACAGATGTAAACGCACGGCGACTGCATTGGGTTTATTTATAGGCGTTGTTTGTACAAGTGGTTAGCATAGCTAAGGTGACTGACTGCTCGACTTGAGAGAAAACACCCATTAGATTCATTAGAGCCCACTGCCTTAGGCCAAACACCTAATTGCACCCTAATGCCCACTTAGTGCCCTTCGCACAAAATGTTATTCTACACAGTTCCACGTCATTGCCTAAATAAAACTAATTATAATTCCTAATTCATATCGATAATTTCAGCATACTCTTTAATTTTTAAAACTTCAGGAATTAAATTAATAGAACATAGACTGCTTTATATTATTCAGAATAAGCGTTTATAAAAAAATTACAAACATATTATATATATATAATATATATATATATATATACTTTAAAAACTTCGAGAATGAAAAGACCTCTTGAAAGGAAGTTGGGTGCTAGAAAACGAAAGCCAACTCCGTTATATATATATATATATATATATATATACATTAAATAATCACAATAAACAAGTGATGAAAACTAATGAACGTATAAGCCACAAGGAAAAAGTAAAAAACACAGAAAATATGCTCTAAGGCCTTTCAATTATATGTCAACTCAGTTGCTCTCTGATGATATATAATTCAAAGGCCTTAGAGCATATTTTCTGTGTTTTTTACTTTTTCCTAGTGGCTTATACGTTCATATATATATATAGTTCAATATAAACAAAGAAACATAGAGAAATCAGAAGAACACACTTACAGTCTCTAATTTTCGGTTTGAACCGTCTTCAGGAGAGATAAGAGAGGGAAACCAAGCGCACTGGATCAGAGACGGTTGGAGACCCAAATTAATGTGAGTTATGTCTGTGTCTTTCTGTGTGTTTCCTTCGTTTTGAATATATATATATATATATATATATATATATATATAATTAAATGAACGGTCCAACGGACTATTAATTAAACACCAATTAAAAAAGATAGCACACAGATAGACACAGGAATAACTCACTTCTATATTTCGACCATCGTCGTCATCAGGACTCTTCGCCTCCTGATTGTCTCCTGAGTGTCTATCTGTGTGCTATCTTTTTTAATTGGTTTATATATATATATATATATATATATATATATATATAAAAGATTTCACATAAACACGTGAAAACACAATCAATGATCAAACCACCATATGAAATGGAAAAACTAAGATCTTTCAACCGTATAGGTTGGAGAGCCTCTGAGTCTATTAGTCTTTTAGATAGTTCTGGTCTGTAGGTATATATATTGAAAAAACGACAGGAATGTTGAACTGCAAGGTCAACGGAATCACAAAGTAAAAGTGAAGTGATGTTGGGAAGTAGAAATCGTGGAGCAACATGACAGGATCTGGACATATCCTTGCTTGACTACATCAGGTGGATGTTTTGCAACTTTACCAAACCTATTGTGCGTGCCAAGGCGCAAGGTGTCTCAACAATGCCATGAACCTTTGCTTACTTGTCCATTCATTGAGGCCTACTAATCAATAGCTCGCAAAAAAAAAAGAACATTCGCACCCAATCATTTAGCTTTGCATGGATAACATTAACATTGCATGGCTAACATTAACATTGCATGGCTAACATTAACATTGCATGGCTAACATTAACATTGCATGGCTAACATTAACATTGCATGGCTAACATTAACATTGCATGGCTAACATTAACATTGCATGGCTAACATTAACATTGCATGGCTAACATTAACTTTGCATGGCTAACATTAACATTGCATGGCTAACATTAACATTGCATGGCTAACATTAACATTGCACTTCGGCTGCTGTACCATGAACATCTGAGAGTCTGTCATGCCATGCAATGGTTACAAGAAATGAAATAATAATTGCTAGACAAATGCATCCAAATGTGACAAAATGTGAGTATTCAGTTATTTCAGTGAGCTTTGAAAAACATTGATAAATTTAAAATAATAACTGTCCTACATATATATATATATATATATATATATATATATATATATATATACTTTGAATTGAAATTGAAATCAGACGGTCAAAACGGACAAATAATTAAAGTTACAGCTAGAGAACACAAGAAAAAGGAACTCTCCTGAAGACGGCAAGACGCCGAAATAATCGAGATTCGTGAGTGTTCGTCCTTTTTCTTGTGTTCTCTAGCTGTAACTTTAATTATATATATATATATATATATATATATATATATATATATATATATATATATATATATGATCAAACCACAATAAGAAATGGGAAAACAAGACTAAGAACTTTCAACCTTAACAAGAGGTCTTCGCCAGAGTCAAAAACCCAACTGAACACTAGATGCAGAAAACATCTGGTAATGAGTTGAGAAGAGTGGGAGGGAAGAGTGGTAAATATATATTTACATATATACACTTTTTTGATACGATACGATCCGAAACGGACAAATACAGTTCAATGTACATAAAGAAACGTAGAGAAATTAAAAACACACACTTACAGTCTCTAATTTTCGGTTGAACCGTCTTCAGGAGAGATAAGAAAGGGAAACCAAGCGCACTGGTACAGAGACGGTTGGAGACCAACAATGTTGCCACATACGCGCCCGGTCACAGAGAATAAGGTAGACAAGAATCAATTTAAGATTAAATTAAAATAGGAATATGAAAAATAATAATAAACACAAAAACAAATAAAATAATATAATAATAAACACTGAGGGATGAACAGAATATATATATAAAGTTCGTTAGTTTGTTTGTTCATCCATTTTCCGTTGAAATAGAGACCTGAAATTATTATAATCTTTACTTTTGTTGTGATTGTCTTTTTTTTGTAGTGGTATTAAATCGCATTAGAAGGTCAGGGTAGCCCAGTGGATTGCGTACTCGCTTCGACTTCCTACGATATTATTTAATAATATTTCTCATTAGGGGGGTCAGGGTAGCCTATAATATAAAATACAATATTATATTATAGGTTAAAAATGAATAAATGTCGAAACTAACTTGACAACTATCAGATCAAATACGAATGTTCTAAGGTAATATTATAAAGACACAGTACTTAGATTAGTGTTGTTTTATGTTGGGTAAATGAATTGAATATTTAAATTTACCAGTTTTGTTTGCTTTAAATATATTTTATTTTGTATATAACTTGAATTGATGTTTTATGTATTTATGTCATAAAATAAATGATTTTTTTTACTTTTAAAAATGATTTTTATTTTGCTAAATATACTTATTGTGTATATATCTTGAATCATGTTAAGAATACTATATCAAAAGCTTGTGCCATATAACAATCTGTTTCTGTGCCTTAATAACAACAAAAAAAAAACAATTAAAATCATCCCTGTCAATCATGCTCAATGAATTTATTTCAATAACTATTGCTATAATTTTTGAGTGACACAAAGGGTCACGGGTAGTTTAGTGTTTTATAAAATAATACAAAAGTGATTGATTTATTCTTGTTTATAAAATAATTAATTCACTTTTCCATTAGAAAAAGTGTATTTGGAAAGAAGAATGAAGTAAAACATTAGATCTATGCCTGAACAGAAGTGTGTAATAAAGGCTATTAGTTTACCGTCTGCTCTGTGACTTGAACTCGTCAGTTCCATGCCTGTACAATGTCAGATACATTGTATATGATTTCTAATTGATCAAAAATAGAAATAAATAGCCAAGTTGAGTTTACATTGAAATTGTTGCTTTAATAAACCAACTTTGGCTTTAAAATTGATATGTAAATTGCGCATGGGCAATTATAGGCCATGTTTTTTACAGAACTAGTGGATTTTAATTGTTAAAGATAGACTTAATCCAAACTTATCTTGACCTAGATTTACAACAATTATCTCAGTTGATGTGAATACTGATATCTATTCTTTAAATGTTTTATTCACAATACTTGTGAATATCAACAACTATTTACTAAACTCTTTGCAATTGTTCTTTAATATTTTAATAAAGGGAATTTGAAGCTTTATCAGTACTGTTGTTTATTTTGTTATCACTTTTACAAAAACTTTATAAAAGACTGCATCAGTGGAGTTCAGAAGAACTAAAGCAGATAGGAGCATTGTTGTAGGTTCATTACCCGATCAGCACTTTCTGTGTTGGTGTTAAGCTGACATGTACTATCAAATGACACGCTTGCATTTTTGTAAACAAGAATTATTCGTGCAAACAAAGTAAACTAACAACATAAATATTATATTCAAATTAGTTCATTTACATCATTAAATTATATTTATCAAAAGTTTATCGATTGTAGGCCTTTGAACTTTAGGTCCAATAACAAATAACTACTGTTTAAAAAAACACGAAATAAATGGCTACTGTTCAAAGTATGTTCATCTTAATTAAACCTGATGGTGTTATTATGTTTGTGATACTCTTTTTAAAATCGAGTAAAAATGGTATTTATAATATTTTAAAGAAAAAAAAAAAGGTAAGGTGATGTATCTGCTCAAAAATTGGAGATAATTTTTAGAATTTTTTTGGTTCGTCAAGAAAAAAATCTACAGCATTGTTGTTCAATATATATATATATATATATATAAACAAAATAAAACGATCCGTGTGAACAACACATTAAATTACAGACTAAATAGTACCTTAATAGATTTAATTGAATCTGGGTTGGGTCTCAGATATACATATATATATATATATAACAGATTGAATAATATATCGACCGTTTGATAGAATAGGTGTGTTCTCTAATCGGGATTCGGTCAATTTTCCAGGATAAAAAATCAAACTCTCGTTGCCAACGTTTCGGTTTTATTTAAAACCTTTTTCATAGGCCTACAAACAAAGGATAATAAGAAATCACATATCAGCATCAAACATATTTATTTATGCCATCAAATGTAAAGACTGTGACAAGTGTTACTATGGTGAAACTAGTCGTTTTCTCAAAGAAAGGTTGTACCAACATAATTATTCCATAAGAACAAATAAAAGTAACGCAACAGCCTTAGCTGGGCATGCAATAAACGAAGGTCACACGTTCGATTTTGAAGATACAACTATAATAGAAAAAGAAAAAGATGAGCAAAGAAGGAAGACACTTGAGATGTTATATACTAAAAAGGATCTAAGTTCGATTAATCATAGAAGTGATATTACTAATTTAAGTAATATTTATTCTGGAGTGTTGTGCTGAGGTTTAGTGAAATTTGATTTATTTAGTTCCCTGAGTGAACAGTGTTGAGGTTATTTGTAATGTTATCTTATTAGTCTAGTCGAAGGTTTTGTCCGGCTAACATTGTTGTTCCTTTAAATAATGTAAATTTCATTTTCTTAGTTAAAAAATTCTTACTTCTGTAAGTAATATTGTTTTATGTATCTCTGAAATATTTCTGCTTGTAATATTCATGAGTTGTAACAATCCATTTCATATTGTGTATATGTTTGATGCTGATATGTGATTTCTTATTATCCTTTGTTTGTAGGCCTATGAAAAAGGTTTTAAATAAAACCGAAACGTTGGCAACGAGAGTTTGATTTTTTATCCTGGAAAATTGACCGAATCCCGATTAGAGAACACACCTATATATATATATATATATATATATATATATTAGTATAAATGGGCAGCAAATCTTCTTGAAGACAAATTGAATTAAAGTATGCAGCAGCTTCTGCATTAACGACCTTTTTGCTGATGGCCTCGATTTTTCTAACTATCTTCCGGTGATGCTGAGGCAACTTCCATATATGCTGGGCCAGAGACATTGAGAAAACCAATATCAAACAACTTTAATGGATCACAAAAACACTGGGTTCAAACAAGCTTTCGACCACACATTGGTCATCTTCGGGTTAACTATTTAATTTAATTTCACTACTATTTAATTAATGAATGTTAATATAATTAACTGAAAAGTAATTTTTAAAATTAAACATAACAATTTTAACAAATAAAACAAATGATACAGTGGGTGAGATGAAAACAAAGAGCAGGTATGTTGTTGCAACCTTGCTGGAACCTGCTCTTTGTTTTCATCTCACCCACTGTATCATTTGTTTTATTTGTTAAAATTGTTATGTTTAATTTTAAAAATTACTTTTCAGTTAATTATATTAACATTCATTAATTAAATAGTAGTGAAATTAAATTAAATAGTTAACCCGAAGATGACCAATGTGTGGTCGAAAGCTTGTTTGAACCCAGTGTTTTTGTGATCCATTAAAGTTGTTTGATATTGGTTTTCTCAATGTCTCTGGCCCAGCATATATGGAAGTTGCCTCAGCATCACCGGAAGATAGTTAGAAAAATCGAGGCCAACAGCAAAAAGGTCGTTAATGCAGAAGCTGCTGCATACTTTAATTCAATATATATATATATAATATATATATATATGGGTTACTTGCCGTTGTGTCTACAACGTGCTTGGTCTCCATTCCTCTTTTCTCCTGAAGACGGATTACCCGAAAATTTGAGTCTGTAAGTGTGTTTCCTTACTCTGTGTGTTACTCTTCTTGAATTTTGAACTTCACTCAAAATTCAAAAAAAAACGATCCCTACTGAGCTGATATATATATAATAAAATCAAAACGAAGGAAAACACAGAAAGACACAGACATAACTCACATCGATATTTCGACCATCGTCGTCATCAGGAGGTGTGAAGAGCGAAGAGTCCCGCAGGAAGGCAGGGCGGAGTCTCCGCCTTTGGAGCGATTCACATCTATTCCTGACGACGAGGACATCGAAATATAGTAGTGAGTTCAGTGATTTCTTTTCTATGTGTTATTTTGAAAATTCTAGTTTATATATATATATATATATATATATATATATATATATATTCAATATAGAAAAAGAAACATGGAAAAATCAAAAGCACACACATTCAGTCTCAAATTTTCGGTTTGAACCGACTTCAGAAGAGAGAAGAGCACTGGTTTCCCTCTCTTATCACTCCTGAAGACGGTTCAAACCGAAAATTAGAGACTGTAAGTGTGTGCTTTTGATTTATGTATGTTTCTCTTTCTACATTGAACTATATTTGTCCGTTTCGGATCGTATTTCCAACGAAAAAGTGTATATATATAGTGTAGTTATATTTCTTAAATGCATTTAATTATATTTGTAAAATAATATTACATATATATTTTTGTTACAGGTTTGTCAGGCCTAACAGTTCGAAGGTCACCACTACTGTATGTATGCTTTAATTACTCAGTTTTATTGTTCGTTAGTGTCTTATGGAGAGGAAGTTGACCTCAATAAATCTTTTATCACCCCAGAGATTTGAAGCTACTAAATCATTTTATTTCGGGTATCAAGAGCATTCATAGTTTTCTTACCGCACTTGTAACATTTTTTTTTTTGATGAAAATAATTCAAAGTTTTAATCGCTTATTATCCGGTTTAAGAAAAAGTTCAGTGAAAAATTATATCATACTTTGGTCTTATGACCATGTATTTTTAAGTAATCTGGGCTATAAGTTTAAATTTATACATGAATATTGTTAATACCACTGAGGTTAGTATGATTTATATTAGAAATAGGTAAAACCGTTATACCTCGTAAGATGATCCTGGAGTTGGAGTGCTTTCGAACGTTGTCATCGAAACCTACTAAGCTGTTATATAGGGGTTGGTTATCTGTTAAGTCTACTGCTACAACTAAATAAAATCAAAATAATAATATCAGGATAGTAGTGGACTTGACAGATAACCAATCCCCTATATAACAGCTCAGTAGGTTTGTTGCGATCGAAGATGGACAACGTCCGAAAGCGCTCCAACTCCAGGATCATCTTACGAGGTATGACGGTTTTACCTATTTGTAATATAAATTTAAATTTATAACCCCTGGGTTATCCTGTATGTATGTCGGCTTTCTATTAGTTTATGGAATGGTATAGTCTAGGTTTTTAGGTGTTGGTTTGATGGTCATTACCACCAGACTATATTGGAGGTCTTTAAGGATCATTCAAAAAAATCCGTATAACTTTTTGCAGGAAATTGAACTTTTTCCATTTTAGAAGCTCTCTATATTAAAGAACAGAACCAGAATTTTAACATCTAGTTTAGTGACTTTAATACAGTGTCTAGTTATAAGAAGTTTAATAGTGATATTAAGATGTCAAATATTTAGTGGTAATGCTTGCTAGATGGGCGAGCAGTCGAGCAGGTCATAGTTTATTGTCTCCTTCCACCCTACCTTCACCTTCCTACATCCACTTTAGTCAGTAAAATACACGCGTTTCAAACTAGTAAGTAGTATACATTATTTGGTTGTTAATTTAGATATGTTTAATTTATTAAGTGAAACCTAGAGGTGACCTATGTTTAGGACGAAGGCTTGTATTAATAATAGGAAAATTTAGAAAAATTTCAACAATAGAATTTATAATTAAGTATTCTAGTTTTGTGTAACCCCCCCCCCCCCTTTCTCATTGGATTATAATGAAATGTTCAGAGTTACTGTGCTGTGAATGTCTCTGGCTGATTAAATATAGACATTAGAGCCAACCCAGCCTAAGTTAGTTATTGATACTTTTATCCATTTTTTCATTGAAAAAAAAAATATTTACACTAATATGTATAGATACAACAAGATTTCACAATAAACACGTGAAACATCACTCAATGTTCAAACCACAATAAGAAATGAGAAAAAAAGACTAAGATTTTTCAAGCGTAACAAGTGGTTGAAAGATCTTGTTGACAAGGATCTTCCCTTCTACTTTCTTCCTGATGACGAACTTCGGTTCGAAATATAGATCCCAGTATTCTCGTTCTTTATGTGTTGTTTTTTTTTTTTTTTAGTTAGTTATTTATCTGTCCGGTTTGGACTGTTTAGTATTTTCATTCAGTTTGATACAAGTATCAAAAAACAAAACAAAAGTTCGTTAGAACTTGGTCAGTTATTCAGGTTTAAATTCAACTCTTATTTCCAACGTTTCGGTTTTTATTTAAAACCTTTTTCATAAGTCTATAAAACAGAAGAAATATAAGAAATAATGTAATAATTCAAATAGTTCTTACTCTATAACTTAATATTATTTTGTTTATCTCTGAAATACTTCTACTTGTAATATTCATAAGTTGTAACAATCCATTTTCATATTGTTTATGTGTTGGATGTTGATATATGATTTCTTATTATCCTTTCTTTCTAGGCCTATGAAAAAGGTTTTTATATAAAACCGAAACGACGGTAACGAGAGTTTGATTTTTGAACCCAGAAAATTACCGAATTCGGATAAATAATAGACCAATTCTATTATTATTATTAATTTATTAATTAATTATTTGAAACCTATATATTATTTGAATTGTTATATATATATATATATTAGTGAAGGTTGGTAGTAATCCTTCTTGCCAACATGTTTCTAAAAATTTTATGCCAATTTCATGCTTGGTTACCTTTTCTAAAAGGTAACCAATTATATATATATATATATATATATATATATATATATATAGAGAGAGAGAGAGAGGAGAGAGAGAGAGGGACTGAGTGATAGTTGAAGGAATGAATCGAAAGAGAACAGATTAATGCAGTACTTGAGAATAGAAAATGGAATGTTCATCATGTTTGAGAGATTATTGCCGTTATTATAAATTATGCGTGATTTGTGATGTACATTGCAATGCACGTGGTCTATAGACTAATATTACTACAATGATGAAATGTAACGCTAATTTAATGAATTGATTACTTGTTCTAGTAACATGTAAAAGTAATTTGAAAATCGAAATGAGATTGATTCGCTATTGGAAGGAGAATGTTTTTGGGTAAAATGACATTGTTAGTGGTTTGACTCGTGGGACGGGTTTGCACAAGAGTTAGGTCGTAACTGGAGCAAGTGGCTCGTCGGCCAACTTGACAAACCAGTTGGGACTCTTTCACCCACTCGAGATCTGCTTGCATCACTTTTGCTTCAGGATGCGTCTAATTTAAGAAAATCGAGTCCACCTTCTTACAAACACCTGCTTAAGTGAATTGCACAAAGGCTCTTTCTTAGAGAAATAAGTCATATTTTATAAATATTAAAAATAAATCAATAACTGTAGTTATCTTCCAGAAACTGTAGCGGCAGTCCTTTATAATGCAAAGTATAATGGCATCGTCTTGTTCTGTAGGTTGTCTTCACACATCTACAGAATTCGTACATAGTCCATTTTCCAGAGCAGACTGAATATTCCATATCGCAGCTTAGGAATTCAAAATTTATTAAAATAAATAAACACGATATCACAAAACAAAAATCAGTTTGCTTTTGTAGGAACAAAACAATCCGTTTGAAGGTAGCTTTTGACAGGATATTATGCGGGATATTGTTATTGTAATATTATGACTAATATCAGTTTATTATTATGTGTAGTAATATTAAATATGGAGGCTGAGAAACTAGATAGCAGGCAACCAACGTATATATATACAGTTCAATGTACATAAAGAAACATAGAGGAATTAAAAACACACACTTACAGTCTCTAATTTTCGGTTGAACCGTCTTCAGGAGATATAAGACAGGGAAACCAAGTGCACTGGTACAGATACGGTTGGAGACCCAATGTACATTGAACTAACTATATATGTCCATTTCGGATCGTATTTTCATGGAAAAAGTATATATATATATAACAATTAAAAGAAACGGTCCAGCGGACTTTTTTACAATAAAATAAAAAACGAAGGAAACACACAGAAAGACACAGACATAACTCACATCGATATTTCGACAATCGTCGTCATCAGGAGGTGCGAAGAGCGAAGAGTCCCGTAGGAAGACAGGGCGGTACTGAACTCGGAAACCGCAGCCAGTACCCCACCACTTACCACCAAGCGGGGGAAGGGAGGGAAGGAAATGAAGAGCCAAATTAAGACGTAAAAGGAACGAGTAAAAATTATAACTATAAAAAATTATAAAAAAGTAGATAAATCAAATTAAAATTAATAAAAATAATAAATAAAAAGTAAAATAAAAAATATATAATAATAAATAAAAAAAAAATAAATAAAAAATAAATAAATAAAATCATAAATAAATTATCGGTTGAGGTTGAGTCCGGGGGAAGAGCGAGCATCAAGTAAGCATATGTATGCCTCCTGAAGCTCTTAGGGTAACTTTATTGTTGGATTCGGGGATCTGTTTCAGGATCTGAACCCTGAAACAGTCATTGAAACTGAGTCCATGCGAGTTCGCATGGATGGCTACAGGATAGTTACTGCGTTGACCGACTGAAGCCCTATGACCATTCATACGAAGGCTCAACTTATTAGAAGTTAAGCCAACGTAAAAGGAGTCACACTGAGTGCAATCCAGTCGGTAAACACAGTTGCTCGAGGTACAGGAGGAATTGACCTGAACCGGGTAGGAACTATGGTGGAGAGGGGGAATCGAAGGAAGGATTAGGATTTACAATCAGGCAAGTTTGACAGCCACGGCGTCCACATTGTTTCATTCCAGGAACAGGATTGGAAGGCTGAGGGGAAATATGAGAGAAAATGCTTTTTAGAATTTTCTTCCTTTCGCTCTTCGCACCTCCTGATGACGACGATTGTCGAAATATCGATGTGAGTTATGTCTGTGTCTTTCTGTGTGTTTCCTTCGTTTTTTATTTTATTATATATATATATATATATATATATATATATATATATATATATATATTGTAGCCCTGATGATGACATAAATATATGTCGAAACGTCTGATTTTAACATACAAATAATGGAAAGTTAGAAAGAGCCATTCCCACATCTGACAAAACCTCTATCTTGATATTTTTAACATACTTTAACAAAATATAGGTGAAAATATTTTATTGTGAAACAATAAAATTTCTGGGTATATATAATTAAACTTATTGTTATGATCCTTGTAAAGCGCGGTATAAAATCTTTTGCTGTTCCTTATGCTCTAATTTAAGTTTTTAGAGAACAAAACATTCTTTACCCACTGTGTAAGAACGTACACTGATATTAATATATTTGACAGTTTGACTTAAATTTAAACAAATTTTACATTTAATATATAATATTAAATTATAATATATATAATGAATGATCAAAATGAAAAAAAAAATTGGACTGATACAAAAATATATAAAATTTAACTATATAGTTAAATTTTATATATTTTTAACTACACTAATTATTTTAAATGTGTATTAAGTTCATTTCTGCATTCATGTAAAACTTAGTTCCAAATGCAAATACATTCAATAAGATGTATAATTAGGATTTCAGTAGAATTGGTTGCCAAATTAATACTTTTGTTTTTTTTCCTCATGATTATGACTGTTACCATTTTTGTTTAATGGACAAAATTATGATCGCAAAGTTAAAGTTAGTTAAAATTTTTTATATAATAAGGTCTCATTGTTAAATTTTTCATTTAACAATACAATTTTAGAAAAAGTGTACGCTTAATAAAGTGGCAGCGTTTTGTTTACTTGTTTTCTGACTCCTTTTAAATTTGTAAAGGGAACGGAAATCGGGTAAGAGTTTTAGACACTGGTTTGAGTGATTGTACCCAAACGTCTGAACAACAGAAAGACCGTAAGGCCGTGGTTTCCAACCTGTGGGGCGCGCCCCCCTAAGGGGGCGCGAAGGGCTGCCAGGGGGGGGCGCAAGCACTTCATAAATAGAAAAATTACTTAGTTACTAAGTAATTTTTCTAAATACAATTATAAATTATTTCAAATGCTACTTTATTACGTTTTTATTTTATTACGTTTTGCGACATCATACTTGTGTGAATCAGGATTTAGTTCAGTTCACTCAAAACAAAATACCGTTCTCGCTTAGTAATAGAAAAGGAATTACGGGTCTCAATTTCATCACATTCTCCAAGATTTGAGAAACTCTGCTCAGAGAAGCAAGCGCAACCATCACACTAGTAAAGGTAAGCCTATACATTCAATCATACATATGAGTACATAATTATGTATTGTATCATTTTTTATCTCTGACTTGTGCCGACTATGACAGTAAATAGCAATATTTAAACCAGAGTGGAGGGGGGGGGGGCGCAGGGAACTTATTATTTAATGAAGGGGGGCGAGAATTCGAAAAGGTTGGAAACCACTGCCGTAAGGGATGACGTTCTGACTCGCGAGGGGTTCAGTTTCAATACAATACAATACAATAACTGCTCTTGAAGTTTTAAACCTAAACTTAAACATAAATATAAACCCATAAGTTCTAAAACTGTATTAACCAAAGTTACTTGAAAATTTATGTCTTAATTATGTATTATCCGTTTGTGTTTTGTAATATTCACAGGCATGATTATTTTACATCTATTTGCGTTGTTGACACTATTTCATACCATTTTAAGAATTGTATTCCCAGTGTTTGAGCTCTAATAAACCAAGTCTTCATTATTTATTACATCATGTAATAAATAATTACATGGGTATTAAATGGATGTTAATAATAATTAAATGGGTATTCTTCATTACATCATGAAGAGATTTATTTGACAGCCTTACTAGTTATGTAATAAATATATGTAAATATGTAACTAAATGATTACAAACTATTCATTTTATATATTTTAATCCTTTTTTTTTTATAAATGACATCATAAAAAAATCGAAAACATATAACAGACTAGAGATTTTATTACCCCAGAATTTACACTCGTAATATTCTCTGTAACGTCATCGATTATTCAAACTTCTTTAAAAAAGTAAAATGTAAAATTCGTAATTTGTTTACATTTGGAGATTGAAGTAAATGTGGCACACACATTTTTACTAATCATCTTTGTATTAACTATCGTTACTTTAATATCAGATAATGTTTCATTCTTGTGCAGTTTAATCCATCAACGATATCAAATTAGTCAATTATTAGTAATTATAACAATTATTTCTTCTCATATAATATATCAATGAACAATATATCAATATTCATTGATATATTCATATTCATATTGATTCATATAATGATATTTATTGATCAACGATGATCGTTTTTTTCAGTTGAAAGAGCTTAGTCTATTTTTCCCCATTTCATATTGTCATTTGTTCATTTATTGTTATTTCACGTGTTTATATGCAATCTTGTTATTATATAATATATATAGGTTTTTATCTGTTATTTGTTATTATCTGATAGATTAACTTTTAAAGGACGCGATTTATTGGAATTTGGAGATACTCATCAACATGAAAAGACAAAACAGTTATATCCACGTTGAAACAAAATAAAAATGTTGAAATTATTCTATTGTTATTATTTTTTGACCACCCATGAAAATCTGAAGTGGGATACTACTTTATAATGAGGTAAATACAAGTTTTATCCCTATAAACTGGTATTTATGTACATTTAGAGGGTATAATGAAGTTAAATATGTTAATGCTAAACAACATTAACATAGCTAATCTGTTGGTTTAACAGCCCAGTTAATGTTGAACTACTTCAACTCTGTTGACCTTTATTGCGGCGTGTGAAAAGTTTTATTAATTTACATTTCTTCAAGGTTTTGCACAAGCAATTAAAAGAGTCTTCAAAAGACAATCACCTAAAGTAACTCTTGCTTTTCAAAATAAAGAGTAGACTCTTCTTTTCAGATTTTCTTTTCAGGTAACTGAAAATTACCTTCAGCAGGTAACCAACCCTGCAGCTGGTAGTAGGCAGAAGCGGATTTTTCAGAAAATTTGAGTTAGTAAGTGCGTTTCTTTACTCTTTTCATATAAAGTTTAATGTAGACAAAGAAACATAGAGAAATTAAAAACACACATTTACATCTCTAATTACTCTTGACGGTTTGAACCGTCTTGAGGAGAGATAAGAGAGGGAAACCAAGTGCACTGGTACAGAGACGGTTGGAGACCAACAACGGGTTTGTAACTCTTAGCTTAGTTGAGGTGGTCGGGAGGTCGCTGTATTCCTTTCAATAATTGATGATATCCAGTAAATCAATTTGACTTCAATAAAATATCGACATTGAGAAATACGAAGTCAAAATAGATACCTGCTTGATTACGTTGGTAATTAAGAACTCATTTAAAATAAGCGACAGTTGAGAAGTTAAGCGGCTACAGGTTTCTACTGAGCACACTCTAATATGTATCATTTAAATGTCGAGACATTAGGAGATTAGGAGTCCTGTTATCAGATTATCTAGGTCATAAGAATTCAATTGTCATACGACCATCATTTCATGATTCATTATTCTGATTTCCCTAACTTTTTTTTCCTCGTCATTTGGTTTCAGGAAAATAATATTTTCTAACACTCCTCTTTTCAAAAAAATAGAACTTATAACATTTCAGTAATGAAATCACCCTTCAGTGTTTGCTGAAAGTAGAAAGTATGCTCACAAAAAAGAAATTTTATAATTTTTTTGAACATTTAGTGTTTTAAAACTTTTGTTTTGAGGATACTTGATCTTAACATTTCCTGTATTTATAATATTTTAATAGGTTGTATTGAGAAATAATTATTTTTTAAAAGTAGTTTAATCCTAAACTTGAGAAAACATGTAAAAGAAATAAGTTTGTTTGAAATTAGTCAACGGTCATTCGGTTCACAGACATGTGGATGATTGATTAGTAAAGCTACGGGGAAATGAACTAGAAAGGCCATGATTTCTAAACGATTATAGAGTTACGCTGAAATATGAAAACAGTATGTGAAATTTGAGAAAAGTATTTATTACTCATATATAGAGTCTAACAATTGTTCGAAATACCAACTTGCAGGTCAGTCCCTCTACCTCCTCTCATTTTTTTGTACACTTATCAAGTAGTTGTATCAGGTTTTATTTTAATAGCAATATATGATAATTTTAAAAAATAAGAACATTGGAAATTAAAAAGGGTCCATATACCTCTAACGTTAAAAAGATTTCACATAAACACGTGAAATAACAATCAATGATCAAACCACAATAAGAAATGGGAAAACAAGACTAAGATCTTGTTACGGTTGAAGACCGCTTGTTACGGTTGAAAGATCTTAGTCTTGTTTTCCCATTTCTTATTGTGGTTTGATCATACCTCTAACGTATGTGAGGTTTACTTAATTTTTCAAAAGTGATTATCTGCTACGTATAATTTGTGCTGCTGGGAAAAGAAAACAAACAGATATATATAAGATCGGTTAGCGTAGCATTTTGAAAAATTTAAAGAAAAATATATAAAAAATATCAGAAAAATGTGTCATTACTTGTACATTAGTAAAACTGTTATGGGTTTCGTGTAGAACTCAGTTTATGAACCGAATCACAACTGAGATAGCCCATTAAAGTGTGCATGGGTGTGTCTTTTGTGGTGGCTGAGGTTATAAATCAAGAGCAAATAGAATTATTGAGTACTGGGCTTGCCCAGGATTACCTTGTTGTTTTGTGAGGAGCAGGTACACTCCGGCGACGTCCTCGTGAAGAGCTGGTAATGAAGTTTCTCGGCTGGAGCGCTGATACCTCCAGCAGTAGGTTTGAATAAGTCAGAATGAGGACCATTATTATACAACTGGTACTCAGCTTCTCTTAGTCCTATATCTGAGGTAACGGGCTCTTATATACGACCTAGATCTTCACTGAAAAGAAAGTCCGAAAGCGCCAGACAGTAGTGCATCACCTGTAAATCAAATAAATAGTAATTAAGGCTAAAATCTGTAACTACAATTAAACTTTTAGTACAGATCTTTATTTGCAACAAGAAATTTGTTCTTAACTGTTTTTTTTACAAACTACAGTAGAACCTCGCAGTACGAGTTTAATTCGTTCCCAGACCGAGCTCGTATTGCGATTTACTCGTGTTATGAAGCGATTTTTGACATTGAAATTAATATGAAAAGAATTTATTCAATTCGAAAAAATGACAATATGTACATATTGTACATATTTTACGATAAAATACAATCGTAAATGTAATATGAATGATGTTACTTGAACAATAATGCTTGATAAACTAATGACCCGAAAGATGAATTGACCTGAAAGTATTAGCTTTGAATTATGGAATAGTTGTATTTTCGCTCATGCAAATGTAGTGTGATTGAGAAAAAGTTACTAAGTCACAATAATAAACAATATGAATAAATGAAAAAAAATCAAAACGACTTAGTGAAATATATAGTTTTATTCTTCCTTGAAGAAAAAAATGGATAAAATATGCATAACTAGAAATTAGTTAGGAGTTAAAGAATGATCAGTTATATGACACGTATATGAGACAGCTCTGTAAGTTTGTGTTTAAGAAAAGTGTTTGTAGGTTTGGGATTTAAGTACAGCCGAAATACTCAGATTTAAACTTGTGAAAACATTTGATATATAATTAAACTATTGAAATAGTCATAATTAGAGTGCATTGGTCTAAATTAAATTGGTATATCAAAGCAGTTTTGATATACTAGAGCAATTTAATTTAAATCGGTTAGTGTTATAATGACTAATACTATAATAATATAATATTATAATTATATTATTATATTAATTATATTATATTATCATGTTTTCATTAATATTATTGTATATTATGTTTTCATTATTTATATAATTAACTTTAGGCAATAGAAAGACTGTTTAAATTCAACTCACTACACGACGAGTGTCAAGTTCATTTCTAGCCGTCTGTCCGAAACACCTTACAGTCTTTAGAAAGTGGACCACACACATCATCTTCCACGCTTTATGAGATTCCAACAATTATAACGGTAAATATAGTAATTATATTTTTATAAGTTAACTATATTTTGCTGCAACAATCTCTCTTAATTTTATTTGCAATAAAAACATTAGTGGATCATTAAGATTTTTTCCATTAAACTAATTAAGGTATAGATCAATACAATAACAATGTTACATATCATTATATCCATTTTGTGTTCAAACAGTTAGTAAAAATTGAGATAAACTCTTAACCGACATATTCTTGCTTTCTTTGATTTTGTGTGAATAAGGATTCATCTCCACAAAATCAGACTCTGTCCCGCTAGGATTCCGCTAACATTAAGTATTTAATGTTAAACAATATTTTCAGAATTTATGTACACTAATTTACTTTCAAATTAATAGAATCACTTTGGATGATTTTTTTTGCATTCTTAAAATTGAAGAGCTAATTAAAATACAGATTTTCAATATTTCAAATCTCAAATTGATAGGCAATTATATTTAAACGATAATAGTTTTTCAGTTAAAGGCCAATGTTAAACCTTAGTCTACTGTCTTCAGAAATGAATAACTGTAGTTGTAGTTTAGCAGTAAAATTAATTCATATTGTTTGTACAACAGAGGTTAATTGAAGTTACGTTAGTAAATGTTACATTCTTATCTCGTACACTGCAGTTCGACCGGTTTCGGGCATTGCCCATCTTCAAGTAGAATTCATAAGAGTCATTGAATCATGGCTTGATATAACTTCAAATTCAAGTTAGTGCCTGTATTCAAGGGGTCTACATTTTATTTGCTATTATTAATATAATACATTTTAAGGATGAATGAAATAATAAAAAAATCATATTAGATAAATAATATATAACTATATAATATTTTTTTTATATTTTAGGTTACTTCGACTACAGTTTCATGTATTTATAAGTAATTTTTTTTCAGGGTTTGTCCTTTAGCTGTTTTGATTTTTGTAGTGGAAATCGGGTGGACGCCGATTGGTGTCATTCAGTAACTATATACAATCTTTGTGACGACAGAAGGTTACGTGGCATTTGGTGTTTTAGCCGTCTTTGAGGCTTTGTCGAGATTACCAGTAAGGAAAGATTTTGAACAAGTTGGTTTGGATGAGTTGAGAGTTTACTGTGGAATATTTTGTAGCGGTAACTAAATAACATATGAGGTAAAATCTGGGCACACAAATAAATAGTCAGGTTTTCCGTTCTTATAGTTGTATTGTCTTTGTGATAATCGGAATTTCTTGAAATCTTATTTTTTTTAGCTTATAATTTAAGATCGATTCTTTTGTCGAAATTTAATTTTTTTTTTAATTTTGACCGTTTAGCATGAAAAAAATTTTTTTTTCTGGAATCATAAAATGTATTGGAGCACCCCTTTTAGTATAGGTTTCGAAAAAAAAAAAATTCTTACCCCTTGAAATGTGCTATTTCATTATCAATCTAATAATTATTTATCAAATGGTATGGTCTGTAAGTTGCTCGTAAACTTTTGGATACACACCCGAACACCTATTTATCTACTCCACTCTCATAGATAATATTGAAATAACATCTGCCAAAACAAACGAAACATGTAAAACTGTCAAAATCAATTTAATAAACTAATAACCTCAATGATGCATTTATTAACAATGCATGTTGAAATAGTTGTACATTGGCTCTTGCTTATCGAGTGTGATTGAGAAAAAGCAACTGCGTCACATTAATAAATAAACCTGCACAAAATAAAAAAGTTTTCAAAATGTTTCCAAGTTATATAAACCCATGACGCAGTGTTTCTGATGAGTTTTTCTTGAAGATGGACAACGTCTAAAACCGGTCTGACAACTCCCTACTCCAGTAAATGAGATAACACGCTATCACTTACTAATGTGACTTCAAAGACAAAAATAAACAACAACTTGGTCTTATTAAATGTAATCAACTTAACGCTTTAATTTGATAAAGAGAGGTTTGTGCTAAATACAATCACATTGTTGTTCGTCATAGTTTTAGAACTATCCTTCATCATCTGATGATGTCATAAGGCAATATAAAAGAATAAGAATATGCTGGTTTTGTGTCAGTGCAGAATTGTTATTACTGTTTAATCATTTGTTCTTTTTTTCTTTTATTTATGTAAGAACGTTCTCTTCTCATATAAATATGAGGTTTTACTATTTATCGTTATATACTTGCAACTAATCTCTTCGACGACCTGAGCATAGACGATCTTCTGACTCATGCTCTACATTAAACATACGTAATAGGTTTGATACAATAACATGATAGCTTTGTATATGCTATTGAAAACACATTTAGGTCACATTTTCTGCTTGATATCTTTTTAATTCACATATTTATATCTGCGGTTTATATGTAATATATGTATATACATATCATTGATGAAACCACAAAATTAAATGAGAAATAAGACTAAGATCTTTCAACAGTAACAAGCGGTCTTCGTCAGAATAAAAAAACCAACTAAGTCTGACTCAAAAAACCTTGGGTTTTTAACTCTGACGAAGACCGCTTGTTCAGAAATATGACATCTGGACAACCTAAAACACAATGGTTACATGGATCCAACCCAGGCCTATCTGACAGAGGCACCGTGTTAGCTAGGCCGTTATATTCATTGTTGCTAGTTATGGTCTATCAGTAACTTCAGAATATCAGTTTCCAGCTCTGATGATCATAAATATAACACAATGTTATATCGAGGAGGACTGCTTTTCTTTTTAACCAATTACCAACAACTGATTTATTTAGTTATATTATTTTAACACATGATATAGTTTTTTCAAAGTTCAAATATCAAGTTTTATTGCGTAACATTAAATTATGATGCATTGTGAATTTTGTTTACATCCCTACGACTCATAATCCTTCGTGGCCAGAAGTTTTCAATGTTGTATGAGTAGTTGAAAATATGGCTCAATGGCGAATTGTTATACTTCTTTTTTAACTCTGAGCCTCAAAATGTTTCTGGGTTTATTCTAATTCGACAGATCTAATGCTTTCCTTTCTCAACTTCATTACAGCAAGGATCTTTAACGAGTACCTGATATCTCTACATCCTGGCTATGAGTTTTAGGTCATTTCCGAAGAACGGCTCGTACGGTTTCCCCTATTCAAAGTAAGAAAGAAGGGTCATGATCAAGTACTGTGCTCGTCAGTACTACTTGGTAAGAGGCTACCTCACTTGGCTCTAGATGAATTATAAAATATGCCTCAATGAGACTTTTAAAAAGTAATAAATATGAGAAATTTAATTTTAACCTGATAGAGCAACATTGTAAGAGTAATTGAGGGCACTTTAAACAAAGAAAGTAATCTTGTTTCCCTTGTAGATTGAACTGATTGGCTATAGATGCTTGATATTACCTGTTCTTTTTCTTTAGGATTGATTCAGTTATGATTGGTTGTAATTTTATAGACAGCCGTATGATGCTACTCAGGCAAGAGTGTTTTCATATTTCAAGGATCACTCCCATAGTTATAAAAGGAATTCATGTGTGGATAGCTTCAGACAGGCATTTCAATGAGTATTGCCTTCAAATAGATTATCAATCAACTGAGATGGATTGCCTATACTTTATGAACAAAGTTGATCGAAACGGAAATCACTTAATCAGCCCGACATTTCGTCAAAATTACTCTTTCTTCTTCAACATTTCTAATGACTTGCCTTACTGATATTCATTTCAAACCAACAGTAAATCTAGTTATAAAAAATGTTTATTTTAATATTTTATTCAGCCATACAAAATAATATACTGTGACTAATTATTTTTATTAGAATTAGATCTGTTTGAATTTTATTGTTTGTTTAATTAAATGGAGCCTCATTCAATGAAACCTGTGTCAATTGGGAATGACATTCTCGCCACAGCTCTTTATGATGTCCTTTCTGGAACTTTTTTTTTGTAGGAAAAGAAAAAAACTACAACTTTTTTTACTACCAGTTTTTTTTAGCACCCTTTAAAGCTAAGTCGATATAAGAGGGTTACACTGCATTAGTAATAGAGGAGGAGTACATTATTGATGTACTTGGATATGTCCATTTTTATTCTTCCCATCCAAGAATGTTAAATTTCTGTTTTTAGAAATATGCTTTTCAGGGCGTTAAAAGTGTGCTTCCCTGAATTTCTTAATGATGAGATTAATAACATTAGGCTAATTGCCCTATCATTAAAATACCCCTCCTCATATATCGACTTAGCTTTAAACGGTGCTAAAAAAAAAACCTTTCAACAAGCCATGTCCATTGTCAAATTTTATAGTTTTACCTTATCTTTTCTGATTGGACCCTCTCCTTAGGCGTGCGCATAAACTTGGTTTTAATACAGTATTTTATAAACGTAGTAACGTAGTTTTACGTAAATATGTTAATAAAAAACTGAAGGAAACTGAAGTTCGGTGGTATTTATAAAATTCCGTTCAAAAATGCCATAAGCTTTATATTGGTCAAACTAGTATATCTTTAATGACACGTGGAAAACAACACCAATACAACGTAAGTAGACAGGAAAAAGTAGTACCTTATTCTTGCATATAAATAATAAAAATCATCATATTGATTGCACCGGAGCTAAATTTAATAGCTATGAAAAATCGATGTTGTTCAGAAATATTATCGAATCCTCTCTGATTAAATTTAATAGTTAAATTTAATTTGATTAATTTGTTCAAACTTGACTCAGTCCTAACGAGAGCAATAGTCGCATCTAAGAAGGTTGACAGCTAGCGGAGGGTTTTTTTTATCTTTTTTTACTGTACTACTTTGTTTACCCTAACATCCCTGCCTGGACCATTGTCCTTTCCTTCACTTTACACTCTTTTAAAATAACATTCTTCCCTCTCATTCCTCTCATCTCTTCATCATGATGTTTCTGCATCTAGTAATTTAGTTGAGTTTTTAAACTCAACGGTGTCTGACGAAAACCGCAAGTACAGTTTAAAGATCTTAGACTATTGTGGTTTGAACATTGATTGTTGTTTCACGTGATTGTTGTGAAATCTTGTTTTATATATATATATTCCATATATTATTATACAATTCTAATATATCGACCGTTTGATAGAATAGGTGTGTTCTTAATCGGGTTCGTCAGATTTTCCAGGATAAAAAATCAAACTTCGTTGCTATTAGCACGAAGTTTGATTTTTATCCTGGAAAATTGACCACCCGATTAGAGAACTACACTATATATATATATATAGTATATATTCCCCAATTGTTCTTGACCTTTTAGATCAACACAACGTTTGAGATGTTTTTTGAGTGCTAGATCTTGGAAATGTACTTCTACTTATTACGCCAACGTTTCGATGTAATTATGCATCTTCATCGCTGCTACAAACACATGATAAGGTTGTAATATTTCAACAACAACAAATTCAATGTGGACTACTATGTTAATAGTAACAACTTAAAAATAACTTGATTACAACCAAAATGAGTATATATACAAGGACATAAAAGAATGTTAATACAAGTGGCCATATACTGATTTTGGTTGTAATCAAGTTATTTTTAAGTTGTTAACTATTATTATGTTAATTAACTATGTTATGTTAACATAGTAGTCCACATTGAAATTTTCAAAGTAATCATTATATGTAGGTAGTTTTCCTTTTCATGTATTAATGTTCAAAGATGACTAGGGTTATGATTTGGTTTGCTGTTTTTTAGGCTATTAGCTTAATAAGTGTTTTGACAATAGAGTAATTAGCTTGATATTAAATGAATGAATGACATCAGATATGTGTGAGGCAATACGTAGATTGAAAAAAGAATAAACCTTGTTTTTGTTTTGTATTTGCTTCTGATTATATGGCGGGTATTTAGTAATAAGAAGGATCAAGGACCTTTTAGTAACAGATGGCCAAATCAAACTAGCCTGACAGATTTGGTAATGTGCAATGACTTTTCTTAGGTTAAGGACCTTTCAGACGTAGGTTTGAATTTTAAAATGTTTGTAATAATGGAAGAAGAAATTTATGAAAGGGTGGTAAAGAATAGTGGGGCGTGACAATGCCAGGAAGAAAGAAGAAACCGTCACCGGAGTTTAGAACAATGGGACGGCCTTGTCCAAGTCCATATTAGTGTTTGGTGGCGTCGGAGAAGACTCTCGCTGACCTCCGGCTTCTGTTCTTGAACCCTGGTGCTGGTGGTGCATTGTTGAATCAGTGCCAAGTAAGGGACAGAGGTGTGTGATTCATTCAAAAGCTGCAGTATTAACGCACGTAGTCTTGGCTTTGTGTTAAAGCACTGATTTTAATCAAGTTGGCCCCATCTTTGAACAGCATAACTTACTTTTTGTAAGCATTGTTCTTGCTCTTAGCTGTCCTTTGTTTGTCTAGCAATCCTCTGTCGGCTTGAGTTAAAGCAAGGATCCATTTTCTTAAGCATCCAGTACATACATAATGATGATCATTTGACATATTTTAACGACGACTGAAAGTAATGGATGCCTTTAAAAACATGATTCTAGTGACAAGAAATTAGATGATTTCTGTGTACATAAGCGATTCACGATATTTGCGTTGCAATACATCATTGACACAAAAGACTTTTCTCTACATTCCATCTCACTCAGGTACTAACCATTTTCAGTGAAATAATCTCTTGAACGTCAAAGTAATTACACTAAAGAACAATGTACGTATATACCTCATCTTGTTTAAAAAACCTAACTTTACACCCAATTGTCAAATGTAAATTTGCTAAACGCAACAGAAAACGCTGATTTGGACATAAAAACGAACATCATTAAGAATAATGAAAATGGTGAGATTGGTGAAGCGTTTGCTAATCAGGGCTGTGGAGTTGGAGTCGGAGTCGGGGCATATTTTCGATCTTGAGGAGTCGGAGTCGAGAGATATCAGCCGACTCCGACTCCAACTCCTATTCCGACTTCTCACCTATTTAAATTACTTGTGTACATGAAAAAGACATTAAATGATATAACATGTTTAATTAGTTCAAGTGGGAATTTTTCCCTTCGGAAAAGGACATTAGACATTTGATTGTACAGCACAAAATGTTTAGTTTAATACAAATTATCTGGCTTTGTCTCCTCAGTGTTTCAGATATTGATTATTAAAAATTTTAGCCTACACTCAAATTTACTGTAAGTAAATAAAATGTCAAACTTTTTGGGTATATAATGTCCTATTTAAATAATATAAATACTTAAATAGGAGATGTTATTAGTCTTTCATTCCTGGAGGTCGTTCAGATAGTGTTTGAACCAGTTATCAATATAAACGCTTGTTTTGGTATATCACACAACTGAAACATAAAATCCTTGGTATCTGTCCACCTTCTACATTGAAGAATTAAGCCAAAAGTTTTCTTTGGAGAATTCAAGATATTCTTATTTTATTTGAAAAATGTGAGATAGATTTAACAAAAAATATCACCGAGAAATCAGCTTAAAATTAATATACGTTTTGCAATATACAATAACAAAGTCCATTCCCTATACTACAATATTACCTAAAGATAATACCGTTCGTAAACACAAGGAAATATACATCCGATATTAAGTTTTGTTAAAGGCTGCAACATATAGATTGATTAGAGTATTTTGTTGGACAAATCCATTATACTATGGAAACAATAGAAATAGGTTTGATTGGCGTAGATTTTTGAAATGTAAAATACTAATTATTCTTTCAAATATTTCATATTAGATTTCATTCAATCATTTCAGTTTATTTCATTAAACCTCTAAACATCAATTTAATTTCAAGATATTTAGTTAATACATTTCTAAGTCAATGTAAACAATGTAAATAAACGTAAAAAAATCCGACATGTATAGTAGGTAATCCATTAGTTCAGGCTGAATATTCAATTATTATAGTTTTATTGCTCTTTGCCGTAATTAAAATTTTACGATTTTTTTTATAAATTGTTCATTATTTTTATCATTATTATTAAAAAGTACTAATTATTATTATTTACCTGTCATCTGTTTTTTAATAATAAAAAGAAGAGTTGGAGTCGGAGTCGGTCCTAAGAGGTCCAACCGCACACCCCTGTTGCTAATATTATATTATCGCTCATTCAACTATCCCAAACAACTTTAAACTAGAAAAAAAAACTAAACAAAAACAATAAATTTTAAAAGAAACTACAGAATGCAATGCATGTTTATGGGGAACTGAAAATCAATAGTGCCTGAGTGGAAAAATGAATTTCTATTTAGTTTGATTATCAAAAGGCTAGTTTAAATGGAAACACTACATGATAAATAGTGTATACGTTTTTTTGAACAATTATATATCATTTGAGACGTAAACCCGTTTTAAGTGAGGTCTTGAAATCTAAATCATATTTATATAGTCAAAGGTATCTGGTCGTTTAAATGATTATTTAACGCAGTCAACTGTTTTGATGTACACTGTTGATCTTAAACTTATATTATATTTGTGACAAAAAAAGAGTTGTAGCATTTTATAATAGAATGTGGTTGAGGGAAGACAAAGATGGTAATTCATCCCTGGCAGCATATTCTGAGATATTAGCTGTGATGACAACCAGAATGGTAACTGGATTACCTTTAATGCCAATTCTAGAGGATTGTCAACTCCCTGCATTGTCTAGAATAAATATATCCATGTTCAGCCACAACTACTCGTAACTTATCAGCTTGAAATATCAATATCAAATAGTCGATGTGATTTTCGATAGATTCGCATTAGATATTAATGCTTTTTGATTGAAATTCATTGAGGAATAAATTCTTAGATTTACAGCCTCTGGAGATGGACTCCTACCGTCATATGAATCTCCTTGTCCAGGTTCTTTATCCGATCATCAATCATCTCTAACTCCCCTAAACCCCTTTAAACTTCTACTTTTAACCCCTATCCATGACAACTGACTTGAAGTATCGTGGGTAATTTTAAAAATCTTGACTTATTCGACCATAAAACCCTAAATACGATACATTCATCACCAACACCTCTGGTCTGGAACTGCTAATTATGCCGTTACTATATTTCTCGACTATACGACTATTTATTAGCCATTCAACTTCTACTTTTTATTTTTTTTCTTTATGTAAAGTGAAGATATAAGTGATATAAGTTGAGGATAACAATAAAAATCAGAGTTTCAACGGTTTCAATGATTGACAGTAATATATTTTATACAAGAATAATACACTATTATTCTTTATCGAAGTTTGGTACAACGTCAACAATTCTCAAATAAACACCTTTAAGCCAACCTTTTGTGTGTATTTCTAGACATCTTCAGGGTTATGAATATAAAATTAATTACAAAAACATGAAAAAATAAGTACATAATTTATTTTATATATATATTATTACCTTAGAATTTTTCATTTTACATTTCCATACAGGTAATAATGTATATTCGCGAAAATGTCTAGAAATATAGACGAAACGTTAGATTACAGTTGTCTTTTGAGAATGGTTGGATCAAACCTTTGGTATTTTTGGTATTTTTTGACACTGGACCAAACCTCCATAAAGAAAAATTATATTGAGTATATTTTGAGATTATATTGAGATAAGAAAACTTTGCACAATGATAATATATAATTAAAATTTAAATTGTAATTATATTTTAATAACAAGAGTATTAAGAAAAGTCCATACGGTATCACTAAAAACTTTTTTTAATTGCAGAGTTGAGTTTGGTTATTACAATCTTTCCCAATAGTAGTTCAATATGTCTGTGTGAGATAAATGTTGGTATATTTTTCGTTAAGTTTCTATGTGTATGATTAACAGTAAAGTTAGGTGTTAAGCCATGATCTTAATTGTACCATGTTTTAAAGATCAGGTGTTCCTAGTAAATATTACTCGTAGTATATTTAAACTTTATATAGAGTGTTTTATTTTATGCAATGTGTAAGTGGTCAAATGAATGGTTGAAATGAAATATTTTGTTTTTAATACAACTAACACAATTATAAACTTTTTACCTTTGATAAAACTATTGTTCATTTTTTGATATATCGTAGTTCTTATTGTCTATTACAGATGCGGGTTAACGAATCTGATACCACCCATCCAAGTGCTAACCATACCCAATATTGCTTAACTTTGACTAACTTTGGTAACGAATGTATTGAACACGGCTCTGACTATTGGTCTTGATATATTTTTTGTTGAGAAACTAAAGACTTATTGCAATCTTTGCAATTTAGAGTTTTTCAAATTAAAAAGTTCTTCTAAAACTAAGTTAAAATTAATGTTAATTAATATGATTAATATTGTTAGATTAATCTTTTATTCTGGATAAATGCTATTTCTGGGTTATTTCGTTTTTTGTTATTCCACGCAGTGGGTGATTTTTTTTTTGCTTTTTTTTACAGTGATTTAGAGTAAATGATGCAGGGGAGAGATTTTGTCGTTATCATTGCTGATAAAGCAGTCTAGATCCTGAGAGCCTCCAAGTGATAGGCTCAAGGGATTTGTTATGTTTGGATAGTTTTTCTTGGTTTAAGGCCCCGTTCAGCTTCGCCACCTTTGCACCATATCCCCCCCCCCCCCTCTCTCTTAGTAGAGAAAAAGGAGTACTGACCAGGCCGTTGCTCCTTCGGGGGCAGGGTCACGTCTGGGTTAGAAGCACCCACTAATTAAGACTATCCAGAGGAGCAACGGTCGTCTGTTATTAAATTAAGTGTGATTTTTCCGAGGGAGGCCGGAAGACAAACGACGGGTAATAGCGGCTTTAATATTAATGATGAGC
This sequence comes from Hermatobates lingyangjiaoensis, assembly GCA_026182355.1. Lineage (NCBI taxonomy): Eukaryota > Metazoa > Arthropoda > Insecta > Hemiptera > Hermatobatidae > Hermatobates > Hermatobates lingyangjiaoensis. The sequence continues at coordinate 952,432 of JAPFBL010000075.1, read as the reverse complement.
AGCCGGCGTGGCGGGCCGACATGCGACCTACCCGCGTCCAATTAGCTGCAGACTCCGTGACCGCTATTAGTCCATACACTCCACTTGCGCTCATATCCCACCTGCAGCTTCCCTTTTCCATCATTTTCTCTAATTACTTTTATTTAAGGTCAAATCTAACCTTGTTTAGTTCAATCTTATTTCCATTTTCCGTTATCGTAGACCAAAATATTCCTTTCATATCGCCTACCATTCTTTCATACCTGTCATTCCTAAACTCCAATTTGAAGTCATTAAAGGATTTACTATTTTCCCTTGAGATTACTAACAACAAGACCTAAATTCGATTCTTATCATCGTATCTTCTCATAACTTGTGCGAAGCCTAAATACCCATAGATACTGAGAGCATATGATATCCACGAGATTGGCCTGTTCATTATAACCATGACTATCGAATCAGTCCATTAAACTAACCACTCTAAACCTGATTCCATAAATTTTAAAACATCCAACTACACCATAAATTACAGAGCAACCAACTTCTGTTCTTATAAATAATTCTGAGTTTATATTACGAATCATTTAAATATTCACACCAGACAGGGTGTTAGCTGTAAAATTAGAATGTACATATAAGGTAAAAGAGTAATATTTTCTGAAAATCGTTTATATTTTTATAACAAAATGAAATTATTTGCATTATATATTTGAATTACTAAAACTCAAACAGACCACATTTATATAATTTTTGAAATGTAAGAAATTCCAAAAAAGATAGGAATGTTGACCCAGCAGTTTGAATAATGTCTAGTGATCCGGGTATCGACCATTTTTTCTGGTTTCATAAGTCATGTTTCGGATTTATATAAAAAAAATTCATAGGCAGAAGTATATAACCGTTATAGAAGATTACCTATTGATAGGTATGGATTATATTATAGGTATATTGATATTATATTTATAATTATAATTAATTCATTATTATTAATTAATTATAATTATATTTATTATATTATGATAGGTATATTATATTGATAAGATTATATTAGGTATGGAGGTTAGGAAGTGAAGATTAAACACTTTTTTAATAAAGTACTGCTTTAAAGAACACAATTATTTAAAAGTTGCTTTGTCAGTCACTATGTTCAAAAATAATTCGTGTCCACATACAAATGATTGTATACAAAGCATGTATTTCAAGCATAGCGTTGTTGAAGTTACATACTGCTGTGATAGATGAAAATGACTGAAGGTCTTTCCAACCTTTTTCATCTCGCACAATAATTGTTATAACCTGAAGAAGAACAATACATCTTCGAAACGCGTGGGTTGAATAAATTATTTTGTTAACATGTGCTATTGTAATATAACGCAGTACCTGTTTCAATTGCGGCCTAGATACTTTTAAAACACCCTTAGTAGTAGAAACAAATGACTTTTATGTTTTATATTATCTGTGTGATTGGATGTTTTTTTGTTTTCATTTAACATTTAAATTAAATTTACTTTAACAAAAATAAATGAAATGAACTTTCCGATCAAGTTTAATAGATCGAATTATTCTTTTGTTCCCAACTCTTGGTTCATTTCAAATACAGTAAAGCAAACACACAAGGTAGTGCAAATTTGTCCAGTTTATCAGGTTTCCCCTAGAGATAACAAACGTGAGGTGATTCACCTGACCTCTTTACACTGTCTGTAACGACATTGTTTAGACAATAACAGTTCTTACTCAACTTCATGTTTGTTTTGTTTCATTCTTAATATAAGCATCGAATACACATCTGTGTTTTACTCTTAATCTATTCCAAAAAAACTTGAATGAGGTAAAATTTAGCCTCCAGGTGAAGAATCGATGAGATAAGCTCGGTTATTCCATAACTAAAATGGCTAATAGATAAGAAATTAGATATATATTTCACTCCTAGAACAGCACTAAAGCCTTATCTCTTTAACTATGGTAGGTTAGGTCAGGTTACAGTGGCACTCCTACAAGGCAACAACATAGGCTGAACATTGTTCCTTTGTGTTAACACAAAAAGAAAATTAATTCTATATTGGAGTCATAAATGAGTAGACCATAATGTGGATTTAAAGTAGGAATTTTTAACGAGTGCCTGACATTTACATCCTCTCCGAAAGATGACGTGGTCAGATGTATTTACCTCCCATGTCAATAAATCGAGAGCCAGAGTGGGTATTGAACTCTGGACCTACCAGTTCAGAGACGAGCACGTTCATACTGAGCTAACCTGGCCCCCTCCACTATTGTTATTTGAAATAAAAATATTTTAAGTACTGTTCTTCAAACTTCTAAATGCTTTTGACGACTTAAAAAAGGACTTAAAAACATGCAGCTCATAGGTTGGTATTTCGCTTCGCAGAGTAGCTCAACCTTATGAATTATATTGCTAGAAAAAATTGAAACATTAATAATGAACCACTGCATCGTTCCAAATTTTCAAAAAAGAGTTCCAGGTCTTATCACAACCAACAAATATAACTCTACATTCAAATCAATCAAAATAAAACAAAAGAACTTGAAGAGTTCTAAAGTCGTTTAAAAGATAGCTTGTTATCAAAGAACTGAAAAAAAAGAGGATAGAAAAAGGTCAAGTGAATATTCAGTTGTTTGATAACATACTATCTCAAAAAATCTTGAAACTTTCAATTTTTTTCTTAGATTTAGAAGTAGCGAAGACGTTGTAGACAACGTGCTTCGATTCCCTTTCTCTTTTCTCCTGAAGACGGATTCCCGAAAATTTGGTTACTTGCCGTTGCGTCTACAACGTGCTTGGTTCCCTTTCTCTTTTCTCCTGAAGACGGATTACCCGAAAATTTGAGTCTGTAAGTGTGTTTCCTTACTCTGTGTGTTACCGGTGACCAAGCATGCCGGAAACAAAACTGATTTGCCGTCCGGTTTGGATTGTTTTTTTCAAATTTTAAGTATATATATATATAATTTTAATGTTTTATTATCTCGAACACATATATTAAACACTATTTTTCTTTATAGAAATTTCATCGAGCATTAAATAGTAAAACACCACTAAGCCAACGTTTCGTCTATATTAGTAGACATCTTCAGGTCCATATCAATACATAAATTAATTACACTAATGAAAGGAATATATGTTACATTATTTGTATGAATATACATGGTATTAATCATATACATAATATAATTTATATATTTTTTTTTATGTTACTGCAATAAATTTCTGTATTGTTGAAGTCTTGATGAAGTCACAATGAAGACAAAACGTGGTCTCTGTGGTGGTTTACTGTTTGACACTGGACCAAAATTGGATAAAGAAAAATAGTGTTGTATAATTTGAGTAATATTAACTTAAGTAAATCTTTTGTTTGATTTTGTCATGTTTTCTATTGTTATAATATAAAGAACCTAATCAAAATTCTTCAGGTATCAACATTTTTACTTCTAAAAATAATTAATTTAACGAAATTTCTTTGGATATTTTAAAGAAAAGGAAATTGTTTTACTTACAGCAGTTTTTAAATGAATCTATTTAACTAAGGATAAGATGTGGCGGAAATGATTTAAACCCTTCTGATTGTTATCAAAACTATAATTATTCTTTTCTTTACTAAATACTCACTATAAATAATTCATGACCCAGTCTTTTATTGTGTTCTTTGTTTTTATTATGATTAAGTGAAAGAGTAATTTTCTTTAGCAGATTGATATATGGTGTTTTTTTTTCTTTAAAATGGTTGCAGAGGTAGAGATGTAGGCTGATATGGGATACACAGTCGATGTGAAGGATGGTGGTAACTAGATTGTATTACTAGACGTAATGCTGGTGCAGGTGACGGTGAAAGGTCAAGTGTCGGGTCGCCCCAGGTGCGGGCTCCAGCACCTGCTCCCTCATTTACTATCAAACTAAATCAATAGTTCTCGCCTTTTCTTACTTTTCTTTAAATAATTATATTTCTGATAATTATTGCTATAGAATACTGATTTATTTAAAACGTCACACATACTGGAGTTTTGAATATAATAACAATTTATTGTGTTTAAAGTTTGAAATAAATATTTCTCTCTCTCAATCTTATACCTCATAAGAAAATGGTCCACATGACTATGGATGTCATCAGGATGTGGTTTAGCGAAGAAACAACGGAAATCCTTTGAATAATATATATATATATATATATATATATATATATATATATATTGGTGTAAATCGGCAGCAAATCTTCTTGTATGCAAATATTGTTAAATGTAGCAGCAGCTTCTAGTCGAAAGCTCGTATGAATTCAAGTGTCCCTTGGACAATTGATGTGGAAGCTCCAACCACAATATAGAAGAATTGCCAGCAAGATCGAGGCCACCAGCTCAAAAATCGTGAGATCAAACATACTTAAAAGTGCAATTAGTTACAATTAAGAAATTACAATAGAAATTTTTTGTAACTAATTGTAACAAAATTCACGCGGGAGGTGAATAAATCTGACCACGTCGTCCCTCGGAGAGGACGTTAAGCAGGTCGGTTCCGAGCCTGTACGATGTCAGGTACTCGTTAAAGATCCCTACTCGAAATACACTTACGTTAGGCAAAATTTAGTAGAAATCCTAGTGTAGGATCTGTAGAATCACCGAACAAACAAAAAGCCAGTAAACGGCTGACGTTATCACCCGCTAGGAGATCGGTTTAAAAAATAAAAAAAAATATGCAAGTTTATAAGAATTCAGTTAATGCTTTTATCTTATTAGTTTCTTTATTAAGTTTGGTAAATAACTGAGTAATCCTCTCTCTGAGTAGGGTAACATAGCAGAAAATGAAAAATTTGGCAAATTATATATATTTCGATATACATCAAATATACAATCGATTCGATATACAATAAAATTGCCTATTTGGGGTATATGCCAATAATGGATGTTTCTTCTGTTAGTTAGGTATAGCTCTGTAGTAAATGAAAAACATAAATTACTTTTAATCACGTTTAAGGCTATAATTACTACTACCATTATAGTTAAAATGTTGAAAGTCATCAATGGCTGATAAGTGTCATCATCATTAACATATATTTCTGAACTACAAAGGCATTGATATGCGTTATTATGGTTACAAATCATAGCTAAAAGTGCATAATGAATGCACTAACTTTTTTTATGACTAGTATCCTCAGAGATTTACCGCCTCTACAGAGTGACTTATTATGGTAATATTATTTCAATTCTACTTTGGCTAGTACCTGTTTTCATGGTCTTAAAAGCTAAACTGCTTTCAGCAGCATGCCTCCTAATCTTAAACAGATTTTATATGCCTTTCAATGAATACCATTACTTTACCTTCGAACTTTAAACACTTCTATCCTAGTTATCACCATATGGTAATTTAGCAGCTAAAAGTACACGCACCTTCTGTTATTTTTCTAATTCTAATCTCTGATTTCAGGTAAAGGAGTTCCTTTGAATACAACACTTTAGTGAGCTCTAAACACCGTAACACGTATTTTTATATTCTTGTTAAAGATGTTCGGATCAGTACATTGTTGATGCTTATTGTTTCCTAAGTAGGTTGTTTAGGTCAGTAACAGTGATTTATGTGAGGCTTGATTCCCTTATTTTGTTTGTTTGTACATTTGATATGTTGTACGAGTATTTTGATATTTGTTATATATTTGTATATAAAATACAATGTTTGTCTGTCTGTCTGCTATAGAAATAAAACTGGAGACGTTTAGATACAAGGAAACATATAGATCCTATATAACTTTTTTCGGGGGAACTAACTACAGTATTTTGATTTTGATCAGGTTTCTTTATTGGGATCTATCACATATAACCAAAACGCGGGGGCATAATCTACCACCCGGGCAACGCCGGGTAGATCAACTTGTCCTTAATAAGTTAAGATTATTAAGCTTAATAAGGTTAATAATTAAGGTTAATAAGCTTAACACTCGCCTTTGAAAGTTTTAATAATTCTACCTAGATAGTATTTTATTTGTTTTAGAGTATATCCATATCTGCTTTACAGATATGCTAAACACGGAAATAAAAGTCAAAGTCTAAACCACAATAGCATGGTTTAAAAACCACATAAATAAGACATATCATTCGATCGAGTACGGCTACTTGTCACAGTTATGCAGTGAATATGCTGTTCATAGTTTATATATATATATATAATAATAATAATAATAATAATAATTAAATGAAACGGTCCAACAGACTTTTAAATAAAAACCAATTAAAAAAGATAGCACACAGATAGACACAAGAATAACTCACTTCTATATTTCGACCATCGTCGTACAGAAATTAAAAACACACACTTACAGTGTATAATTTTCAGTTGAACCGTCTTCAAGAGAGATAGGAGAGGGAAATCAAGCGCACTGGTACAGAGGTGCTTGGTTTCCCTCTCTTATCTCTCCTGAAGACGGTTCAACCGAAAATTAGGGACTGTAAGTGTGTATTCTTAATTTCTCTATGTTTTTTTTTATGCACATTGAACTGTATATGTTCATTTTGGATAGTATTTTCATTGAAAAAGCATATATATATAATAACATCTGAACAACAAAAAGGAATTCAGAAATATCACTGACATCATTTTATCGAAAATAACTAGTCCTCGTCAAAGTGACACTTGGATTGACAATGAAATGTAGGAGGTACGAGAGGTATTTATAGGGGGAAAAAGCAAGAAAAATGAACAAATAACTGGGAATCTGGCCAAAGAATTGAGTTTAAGAAGAAATAAGAAGGGCTGCTAATGGTTGTTAATTCTCAATCTTATTTGAATAAACCATTACTAATCTTATATTATTTGATCTGTTAAAATTCATTAATGAAGATAGTGTAATATTCTTGAAAGACATCAATATTTTATACAAGATCATTTTAGCTTCTCTCCAATTTATGCCATAATTCTCATTATTAATATACAAAAATAAGTAACTACTTTGTTTAGATCTAACTGCTGACTATTGATGTTGTTTGATTCGCAACTTTAATGATTTAGGGTATTTTGTATTCACTTTTGTTGTATATTTTACAACAAAATTTCCAATATTTTTTTTTAAATTCCACACGATTCCAATTCTGTAGGAGAGTTTTTAATCATCATAATACTTACATAGCAACATTGGGAAAACGATATCAAAGTGAATTACATGTAATCTAGGATGTGTATGCTCTCAAGATTCATGTAAGACATTTGATATTAAATAGTTATCTGTTCATAATTTAGTGATTTTTTTAGCGCACTCTAATGCTTTGTCAATATAAGCTGGAGGAGGAGGGGGTTGTTAAGGAGATTGCAGGCTTAAATTAATACAAGAAAAGAATTGTTTATAGAATGTCTATAAATATATTTGTATATAAGTTTTAGAGAGTAAAGTTGTAGTGAATTAATCAGATTAAATGGAAATAGTTGAAGGATTAGAAAAAGATATGGAAATAAAAAAATAAATCAAAATAAGGACTGCTTTATATATAGTTTGCTGTAAGGAGAAACAAAGAAACAGAGTGTGATAGGATAAGAGAAGGTCTTTATTGGCAAGTGACTTTGTCGCTGAATATCTCTCACGCTGTCTACCTCGGTCTCGTCGGCGTTGACTTTCTTCTGATTCCCTATCGGCTTTCTTATTGAGACAGCACCATTAGGCTTTTGTCAACTTAATGATAGCGACTTTTACTTTTCTTTTTTGTTTTCTTCTATTGTATATTTCTATTGTAGCATATCATGCTGCTTGATTCTGCTTCATTCGCATAGGCATAATGTGCTGCTCATTCAAACTGCTTTCATTTTAAAGGAAAAGAAAGAAGGGAAGATTAAGCATTCTAAAGATTGCATGTTTTTAATCATTGATGTCATGTTAATTAATAGTTGCATCATCGCATTAATTATTATTTAGTTATATACCAACTCTATATTGCATCAATCTCTTTATGAAATCTACAATAGGACTTTATTGTGTGGTAAAATGGATCAACACAAATGAAGTTTTATTGAACAACAGCAACGCGTTTCGAACACTTTGTGTTCATCATCAGGGTAACACTACAATACAACTTATATCTAATCAGTTACAATTTGTAACTAATATAATTTGTATTGTAGCGTCTTTCTGATGATGAATACAAAATGTTCGAAACTCGTTGTTGTTGTTCAATAAAACTTAATTTGTGTGAAGACTTTTGTTTGTTTATCCATTTTACCTCAGAATGAGTAAATACCACACAATTACGGATTGTACAACTAATGATTTAATAGAACTTAATTTTTGCCATCGTGTACGCACAAAAATTTTTGATATGAACATAATAAAGGTTTTGAAGATTAGAAAATTATTTCAATTTACAACAACAAATTCTAGCTCATTTCATTAAAACCACAATTCTTGGCATCATATGAAACAGTTCTTATTATTTATTATTTTACTGTTGGACCCCGCAAATCTACTGAGCTTCTTAGAGGCGCTGAGGTTAACTGGAGTACTATAGTACAGAAGGGGGGGGGGGGGGGGGAGTACAATTGTTCTTAGGTTGCAGTACTATAATCACCCTCAATGAAAATTAATAAACAGTTCTTAGGTTCGGATCTACTGCTTCGGATCCTTAGGAATCCTTCATAAATTTGTATTTTTCCAACTCAAGAAAAAAAAAACTATTCATTTTGGCGTAATATTTGTCTGGTTTTTGATTTTATATAATCCGTTTTAACTGTTCAAAGAAATATTGCTAACTTCTTTCTATTCTAGAAATCTAAAATCTATTGTGACTCGATGTTCGATTAGTTCCGTTTATTATAATCTATTATAAATTCTTTCATAAATGACTTTAAACTCTTGCAGTATAAACTCTAATTTCCGGTAACTCTTTCTATTTTTTGAAAGAGTTTTCTTTTTGATTGGTTATCAAGATTAGAAAATAGAGGAACCACTTGTAAAATACACTTTTTTAGATATTGGTTTTCATTTAGTACTGTTCCTTATAAAGTTAACTGTACATAAAAAGAAAACGCGATTTAATTATATGTTCACTGCTACCAATTGGAAATATTCAATCCTTTGAAACTTGATTAGTTAATTTTAAGTTTAGTAAAAATCCCTGCTGCCATTATTATTAATCAATCTGAGTGGGTCTCAGTAGTGGATCACGCACTATTTCTAAACTTACTCACCGATGGCGACATTTAGCAGTTTGACAGCAGGTCATTCGAGGTTAGTGACAGATATCTTACGCAACAGGTGACCACTTGCTTGGCCCATCTATTGCCAATTCACCACAACCTGTTTTTTTTTCTTTTAACAAGTTGTCCATCTTTCTCTGAATAGTTATCACATTTGTAAGACTTAATTAGACCTTTCAGAAGATCCCCCCCCCCCCTTAATCACTCTGTCTCCTTCTTTCCTTTCTTAGTGGTGCCTCGGTTCTTGACCATAATTCGTTCCAAAATTTTGGTTGACAACTGATTTGGTTGAAAACCAAAACTAATTTTCCCATAAGAAATACATAATGAGAAATGAGATAATCCCTTCGGTTAGATCACATATTGTTGTTATTCCTTTAAATATTTAAGTTTCTCATTATAAAAACTGTGTTATAAAGCACCAAAAGTGCATTATTAAATCTAAAGTAACCAGAACACTTGTTCAAGCTCCAAAATTATATTTAAATTCTAGGGGCATAATTTTCTCGACATTTCTGTTTGAATTCAGATTTGCTCGAGCTCAAAGAATTTTGAAGACCCTTTTTCTTCACAATTTTTAAAAGAAACTCATGTGTACTTACATCGTTAAAATCAAGAAATATACGGGCTTAATAACTTCTGAATTGGGTCTCAAAACTGAGGACTAGAAAATAAGAGAGAATGAAATCTCGGACAAGAACTGGCTAAATTTAAATTTTTAGGATACTTTTAAAATAAAAACTCATTAAAACTGAGGTAAATTTTGTAGGTTCCTATCAAACTTTGATTGCCAATATTTTGGTTTTGCAAAGGCAATGTAGAAATTAAGAAATCGTATATCAGTCAACATTGAACATGCAGTAATATAAAAAAAAAAATCGAAACACATAAAATATAACCAATGTAACCAATATGATTAATATGACCTTAATATGATCAATTTTCATGCAAAAAAAAATGAAGTTCTGATAAATGCTGCAATTTAAAAAAAAAGACAGGGACAGGTAAAATCAATTTGAATGGAAGGCATCTCATTTGTTAGAAAATGTTTGCAGTCAGGTTTTGATACAAAAACGTCTGGAATACAGGTTTAAAATAGTTTAGTAAGTATATTATGGTGACATTCACTTATCAACACGATAGCAAGTAGCGTATTTTTTACAGGCAAGTCGAAATAATATTTATAATCATTACACTGACGACAGATTAATAAATAGCCTTAACTGTTATTCTTTATTATTCTCTCTATTCTACTATTTTTCATGGTAAAAAATCGAATTAACCATAATTAGGTAGATGTTATTAATATTTATGAAATTTTTTGTTATGACAGCAGACATTTTTTTGCCATTACATAATCGGTTAATTGGTAGATATTAGAATTCACAAACGATCTTTATAATATGCTACTTTCAAGACAATCAAAAAATCTCGTAAACTGAGTATCATGTATCTTCAATTTTAAGGATTTTTTTTTAAACATATTTATTTACAAATATACAACTACGCATATTTTGCATAACAAGCATATGTTGTAAGAGATTACACAACAACGTCGGTGCACATGAGTAAAGAATGAAACCGACGGGTTCAACAATTTTAAGGATTATAACTAAATATGGAAAATGGATTTGCATACAGAATTAAATCCATCTCTCAATTCCGTTGTTTTTTTTTGTGTTTAAAATGAAAACTAGGTCATTTCTACTCTGATAAATCAATAAATATATCTCCATTTGAGTTTTAAGGCAAATAGAAAGAATAACTCATGTTATCTTTTTATTTATTTAGTGTCACTAACATTATTAAAGTTAACTATTATTTTACTGCATAAATAATCAATTAATATTATTTTAATGAAATGTGTTATGGAGATTACCCGGAATGATATCCTGAAATAAAGTTAATTTTTCTGTGTATCTTAAAAATAGTTTTAGTGTGTATTATATGAACTGTACAATCTAACGTTGTTTTATAATTTTATCGAAAGAAACATTTCGTTGTAGGTAAGTAAATGAAAAAATTACGAAGCAATTCAATTACGTTGTTAACATATATTCCAAATGCATAAATGTTTTTAAAACACAAAACATTTTCCCGTTAATATTTGAATTTTTTTTTTTAAATTAAATTGTAATATAATCGAATTTTGGTACAGTATTAAGAAAAAGTAATATATAGAGTTTTACAACATTAGTGCATTGTAAAACCCAATTTATTGATACAATTGAATTTCCTGAATAACTCGCGAAGTTATTGGTATATTTTTCGTAATGGTGGAGGTGTGGTGTGTAACAAACATGGCATGGACTAGTAATTCAGTGACATGGACTGTCATTTGCTACTATTCACTCATGGACCCCCATTAATCTTCTGTCGACCATGTTGAAAATGGGTGATTGACACCGATGTTCTAGATTCTTGAATCGCAACTTCTCAATGCTTACGTCAGACTCAGCCTGGTCTAAGCTCTCTGCCTGTTTGTTATACAACTCTTTTTACTTTACTAAAAGAAAACTTTAGTAAATTTTTTGTGAAAAAATTCGATTTTGAAATTTTGACAGATTTACATGTTTTGAGGTCTCTAAATTCGCGCGCGCGCGCATGTGTGCGTACGTGTGTGTGGATGGGTGGGTGAGTTTTGTATATCTAAAAGCTTGTGTACACGCTACAGTCAACAATCGTTGACGGATCAAATTTATATTATACACGAAAATGTTTAACTTAGTTTAACTAGTTCTTGTGGACCCCACAGTAGCTTTGTATAACTATGAAAATTTGGCTTGCGGCTGAGTTCCAACCACGAATTAATAGTTTTCGTAATAACTTACATGTAAAAAATCAACACAAATCAAACATATAATTTCTGATAATCTTAATGATATGATGAATGTGTCTCACAAAATGCTCTAATCAATTTATAAGTTGTACCCTTGAACAAAACTGAATATCAGATATAATTTTTTTTGTTTTTATGAATCATTCTATCCTTGGGTATTATTGAAGTGTGAGGAATGAAGTCTTTCCTCAAGAAAGAGCTCTTATGTTGTTGACAAATATCTAGTTTTTTTTACTATTCTAGACTAATAGTTCATACCTATTATTTTTGAAAATTTCAAGGATCCAGTTATAAAATTTTTGAATTACACTGTAAAGCCGGCTATAAATTTGACTTGAGTATGCAAAACTAGCTAATTCCTTATATATTTTTTTCTCAAAATACGTTTACAGCAACTTATAAAAATTACAGCACGCAGGAAAAAGATAATACTCGCTCAGAATAAATTAAATTATTTGATTGTTTCTATAACAAAGGGAAAGAAAAGTGATTTCCCATATATTCCCAGTTTAATAAATTTATGAAAGACCAAAAATGTAAAAGATATTGAAAATTGAAAAATAAATACTTTATAATAACTTAAATAAATATTATAATAACATAATAAGTATTTTATTATTTAGTTTTTATAGCTTTGTTACTCTTTGCGGTAATTCAAAATTCACAAACTTTTTTTTGTTCATTTTTTTGGCAAAGCTTGATTTTTCCTCACCGGTTTTCAGATTAAGTCATAAGTCAATTTTTTTTACATTTTCTGGGAAAAAAATTTTTTTTCAGTTAATAGTTTTGTTGCTTCCATATAATGCCAAAATTTCAATAATATTCTAGAGTTAGTTTTGGAGTCCGAGGAACGGTAAAATAGATGGATAGAGTGTGAAATGTATACAGCTGAAGAGACGAAAGCAAGGATACAGGAGGGATTTGAACAGAGTGAGAGGATAAGTGGTGTGTCCAGAGGAAAGGCGATGGGGAGTAACTGCCAGCACGTTGAGTCGTGCTTCCGAAGAATCCTATTCTAATTACGCTACTATAACAAATTGCTTTCGTTGACAGCAATCTCAAGGATGTTTCAAGTGAAAGTGAAGACTAGACCGACTCAATCATCTTAAATCGCTTGCCTTATAATATCTCTAACACAAGTAAGTATCCCCTTCCCTACATTTCTTTCGACTCTTATTTTATCTAACTACCATCCTTCCATCTAATCATTATTTAAAAAAAATAATTTTAAACAAAAAGTACAGTAGTAAATGTTGCTTACCTTTCTTCAAGATAAGCATAACAGTAGCATTAAAATCATGTTTACTTGTATGAAGTAGAAATGTATGTTTGTTATTGTGTATGCTCTACATATAGTATACACAATGATCAAACAACAATAAGAAATGGGAAAACAAGACGAAGATCTTTCAACCGTAACAAGCGGTCTTCGTCAGAGTCAAAAACCCAACTGATCTTAGTCTTGTTTTCCCATTTCTTATTGTGGTTTGATCATTGATTGTTATTTCACGTGTTTATGTGAAATCTTTTTATAGTATACACAATAACAAGATTCCACAATAAGCATTTGAAATAAAAATCAACATCTAAACCGCAGTAAAAAGTCAGAAAAAAGAGTAAAATCTTCCAAGCAAAACAGGTGATCTTCATCAGAATCAAACTGAAATTCTGAGATACTAGAAGTTCAATATGAGTTTGACTCTGATGAAAATCATTTGTTCGGTTGAAAGATGTTAGTATTTTCGCTGATTGTTTACTGTAGTTCAGATGTTGATATAATACGTAGGTTTTTGATTTGCTGGATTGATCTAATATTTTACAGAAATTCTTTTGAGCAGTCAAGGAAAAGGAAGCAGATTTGAATGACTGTAGGGTTTCATTCGTATAACCTGTTTTGATTGCAAGCGTTTCCAAGACTCTCGTCTACTATGCTGTAAGTGAAACAACACAAAACAAGTCGAAGTTCATTTAATGCCGTCCTTTAGTCACTCTCTGGCTGAACCCACTAAGCAAAGAGTGTCCAAGGTGGACCCCGCGGTGGCGGGCGGCACAGAGGCTACGTCCAGACACACGCACATTGTGCTCATGTCAGTACCAACAATAACGTATAACCGTCATCAGTATGGTGGAGATTGTGTAAACTATCTATCTAAACTAATAACGCTTATAGCAAAAATCGAAAAGTTTATTATATTCATCTAATTATATACAAAAATTGTGTGTTAATTTATGATAGAAATAAAAATTCAAGAGTAATGAACTAACAGTAAATTTAATTTTTTTGGTTCTTCAAAATACTTATGAAAAAAGCTTAACTTATTTTTAGATATTGCGTTATCAATATAATACTGATGTTGCACTTTCGTACCGTAAACCTCTTTTTTTTTTAACAGTTATGGAAGGAGCAGTTAGGACCTTGATTAGTCGGCACATGCCGAAAGTTTCGTACAGTACGTCTGGAGTTGTGGACTATTGCATGAGAGAAGTACTAGTTTACATTCATTACGCATTGGTTAAACAATATGTTTTTATATAGGATGATTAGAAAATGATCTCTAATCCTTGATGGGCCCAATAACTTCTTAGTTTTTTTTTTGGGTGGGGGGAGGGCCGCATTGAATGAATCTGAAGAAACAACTGTATATTAAGTCCACAAATACAGGGTGTCTCAAAAAAATGTACTCACTCTTAGAATGATGACAAAACATTTATTTATGAACATAGAGTGAAATGAAATAGCATCGAATACATGAGATAGTTTCGTTGAAAAAGAAAGGTCCTATGATGCCCAATGCGGATACCCTACACCACACTGTTACTCCTGGTAAGTTTACATGGTGTTCAATTGTCTAAGACTGAGTACATTTTTTTGAGACACCCTGTATTATTCTTTTTTTTTCACAGTGTGTATTCAAAATATAGGAGGTTGTAATATACTTTTTTTTTAAAAATTATTGATTCACGCCCATTCCCTAAATGACACTTTGAACATAGGTAAATCAGTTTAGCAGATCAACAGTGTGAGGATATCAAATCTGTTGTAACTCTTGAAATTGCTTGGTATATCATTATATTTTATCATAATTTATTATTTATTTAAAATAAATTAAGTAAATGAGAATTTAATTTGAACCTCAAGAACAGACCGAATCCTGATAAACTTTTATTTTATATATATCAGTTGGGTTTTTGACTCTGACGAAGACCGCTTGTTACGGTTTACTTGTTACTAAGACCTTTCCCAAGACTAAGAAGTGGGAAAGATCTTAGTCTTGTTTTCCCATTTCATATTGTGGTTTGATCATTTATATATATATATATATATATCTTCCAATCAATATCTTCCTAGGACTGCCGCTGAACCCAACAGTTCTCCCTTCCTCGTAACTACTTTCTTTCCTGGGGTCCATAGGATCGGGAATATCATCAAGGACATTTTTCCTCTCCTGTCCTCTTCCCCCTCCACCTCCTCCGTCTTCCGAAAACCCCCTCGCCTGTCCTTCAGAAAGCCTCCCAATTTAGGAAACCTGTTTTCCCACAGATCCCTTGAAACTCCTGGGATTGGGGTGGTGCGTGCTGGTATGGAGAAATGCGGCCGTCGCCTCTGCCTTACCTGTCCTTTAGTTAACCCTTCACCTTTCTTCTCCTAACCAACCAACTCTTTTCCGCGTCCCACCTAACACCTCCTGCTCATCCAGGAATTGCGTCTACCGACTGAACTGTAGACAATGTGGAGCATTCTACATTGGTATGACTTCTACCAAGCTCAATGAGCGTTTGAACAACCATAGAGCTTCGGTCGGTCAGCGCAAACAGCTTCCTGTAGCTATCCATGCCAACAGCCATAACCTTTCTTTTAATGACTGCTTTTCTGTTCAAATCATTAAGCTAGTGACCACTGATGACCGTAGTTTGACATTAAGAGCGTCTGAGGAGGCCCACATATGGTTATTGGGGGCCCGATCAGATCCCGGTTTAAATCAGAAGCGTTAACTTTTATTTGTTTTTCCTTTTATTTTTAACTTATATATTCATATTCATATATATATATTTTTTTTATTATTTTATTATTATATATATTTTTTTCCTTTTTTTATTATATATATTTTTTATTTTATTTATTTATTTATTTTTTATTATTTCCTTTTTTATAATTTTTAATTTATAATTTTTAATTTTATAATTTTATCTATTGTTTTTGCTTTCTCCGTTCTCCGACGTTTAGTGCCTAGCTCCTTTTTTTACGCTAGTGCTGCTCTCTTCGGTTGACTCTTTATTTCTTCATTCGCGCTCCGTTCTTCGACGTGGGGAGATCTCTCTCACTTCGTCCTCTCTACTAGTCTACTCTCCTGATGACGAACAACAGTTCGAAATATTGAATTCTGTAAGTTTTCTTTGTATTCTCTTTTCTGTGTCGTGCTTTGTGTAATTTAAAAATTTATATATATATATATATATATATATATATATATATATATTTTCTATAGGTTGTCCGGGGAAAGGAATATGATTCGATGCGATGTTGACCAATGGGAGTAGAGTTACAGGTCCAAGCGTAAGGTCCCAGTTGCCCGCTGCTCAGCAAAGGCTCTTTGCTGAGCAGCGGGCAACTGGGTCCTTACGCTTGGACCTGTAACTCTACTCCCATTGGTCAACATCGCATCGAATATATATATATATATATATATATATAATAAATGAATATATATATAAAATTGACCGAACCCCGATTAGAGAACACACCTATTCTATCAAACGGTCGATATATTATTGAATCTGTTATATATATATATTTCTGCTAATAAAAGACAAAAAAAAACTGTCATGGTTTAAACAGAATTATTTATTCATTAATTTAACAGAAACTATGTACGTTATATTGATACCAATAATTTCATGTTAACAAAATTAGAGAAACGAACCATGAATAGTAAAGTAAATTGAATTAGTGGAATGTTTAAAGGGAACCCACGAAGAGGTTAGACGAAAGTCGAAAGTTGAATGGCTTCGGGAGAGCCCCGTGAAGGGCTTGCCTGACGTTACCTCACAGACAATCGTCCCTTCTTAGTGCTCAAGACACTTGTAAGGCCTTACTTTCAATTGCATTCCACTTGCCTTTCTAACGTGTATTCACTAAACAATTTTCTCTTTTCCATCAAACGTAATATCCTTTTAACTGTAAACAGCGTCTATTTGCTAGTAACAGTTAGTATGGAGGGTGGTCATCTTATCATTATGTGATCATTGTTTAGGTTTTACTATTCACCTTTTTGTCTAGCCCAAATATTTTAATGACCAGCACCTACCAATGCTGACTAGTTCAGTCAAGTTTCAGGACTGAAATGCTAGTCTATGTGGACTACCATATGACTCTTACGAGTTGGGTCATCCCCCCTCTGAAGAGGGCAAGGCCCGTTACCCCGGGACCAGGGCTTCCAGTGATAGTTAATTTAACCCTTCAGGGCCTCATTATGGGGAGTCTTCAGTAGAAAGAGAAACGACTAGACAAAAGTTCAGTATCGCGTGTTCATTCAGACTACAGTTGTTGTTAAAATATACATACTATTTTTCTTTGTAAAATAATTTGTAATGTAATACTTAGTTTTTCTGTTTCAAAATTTATACTTCTGCCTATAAAAAAGGTTTTAAATAAAAACCGAAACGTTGGAAATGAGAGTTTAATTTGAACCTGAAGAACTGACCGAGTCCCGATAAACTATAGTTTTGTTTCTATTCCACGGTCGATACTTTTATCAATATATATATATATATATATATATATATATATATATAGTTTTATTAAAACTATGCCTATTTCAATTTTGACACATTTTAGAATTAATTTTTCAAATTTCCTTACCTCTGGCTTCCATAAGTTTGGGACAAGATAAATCAGAGGTATGTTTGGGACTTATGGAAGCCAGAGGTAAGGAAATTTGAAAAATTAATTCGAAAATGTGTCAAAATTGAAATAGGCATAGGTTTTAATAGAACATGTATCAATGAAGGCCTGCTCCCCAAATATACGAATATATATATATATATATAACATAAAAAGGATAAATCGGGATGCGGTCAGTTTCTTCCATGAAACCTTGGCAATGCGTGAGGCAAATGAGAGTTTGATTGGAAGTGGAAGAAACTGACCGCATCCCGATTTAACCTTTTTATGTTATATCTCTGTCTCACTCGACTTACTACCAATGAAGACAACAAACTATCTAATCATCCAAACCTCCTTGTACAAACTCTAAATCCTGTCGCCATCCTTCCTCAACCTCACTGAATAATTACTTCATCCAGTGACTATCTGACTACCTTTCCAGTTCATGACTAAAAGCATTGAAAACTATGACTAACAAGCTCACATGACCGCGAATACGACATCATTACTGTACAGACTAACTTAATATCCGACATGAATTACTGACACTCCATGTTATAGTAGCACAGTAATCAGGGCCTCTGGTCTGGAACTGCTAGTTAGACGTGCACTATAGTGCGCGGTTATATTCGTTGGTCGTTGGTCGTTGATCTCTGTCTCACGGTTGACAATTCGTTACTGTTTTGTATATATAATATACTAATGGATAAAAAAACACTGGAGTCTTTAATTTCGGTTGGAACAGTTTCAGAAGAGAGAACAGTGAAAGGCCAAAAGTACCCGTGATGCTTTGGGTAGGAGGTAAACTGTTGCAGGTAAACACGCGTGGCCGGTTAAAGAAGAAGAAGAATTATAATTTATTTGTCATGAGTATATATAACATTAAGAAAATAATGTTTTTCTATTGCTTAAACTAATGAAGACCTGCTTAATGTTATTGCAGTAAAAGTAAGTAAAATCTGGAATCACAAGGTAATGACGGTCTCTTGAAGGATTTTATTGCCAATAAAAAAACTGAGTTTATGTAAGAAGGTAAATCGTAGTTTAACTCTTACGGGTTTGTGTTTTATGTTTATTTGAACTTACTAGTATTTATGAAGTGTTTATGTGAATTTTATTGATATTTAAGAACAATTTGTTATATTGTTTGGAATTCATAAAAATTATTATGTCCAATCGAATTATGACAGATTATTATCCTTGCAAGATCTTAACTTTACCATAAGCTATTCTCTATACGCATGTCTGCAGTTTTTAACTTGCAACATGTTTCAACTTAGTCATGAAAAACCAAAAATGAAAAACATAAGGAAATATAGACCAATATAGCCACGTATTAGTAGATATTGCCATTGTATTAAGATTGCGCAAGATATCAGGAAATAAAATAACTTTTTTTTCCACTTTTTATAAATTATCAAATACCAACGATTCGGTTTTTATTTAAAACCTTTTACGTAAGGCCTACAAAACAAAACTTATATACCAATCATCAAATGTAAGCATACATAAAAACAAAATATTACAATGTTTAGGGTGATACAATTAAAAAGTAATTTAAAAACAAAACTTAATTTTTCACTTCTTTAATATTAGATTTTTACTCATTATGGTGAATTTTAAAAATTACGTATTCACACAAAAAAAAGTTTAATATCAAAACTAACAACTCGTTTCGAACTTATAGTTCTTCTTCAAGTTTACATCTAAAAAATACATATATATGAACTTTAAGAACACCAGCATGAATTATTTTAAATTGAATACAAATTATGAATGTTGAAGAAGAACACTTAAATGTTCGAAACTTATTGGTAGTTTTGATATTAAACTCGTTTTTGCGTGAAGATGTAATTTTTGATATTTCCCACCATGAGTATATGATTGCATGAGTAATTAATTAGATTTTTACATTAATAATGAGATATTTGGTATAATTTTTATTATTTTTTTAATTTTATTGGACACTTATTATTTGAACTTTGTTAGTGGCATAAATTTGTTGGATTAACATTTCAGTCATAAACGGATATATTGCATATTAATAACTTTTAAGTAATTTTACTTTCTAGGAAACTTATTTGTTTCATGCAAGTTAAAAAAAGGAATATTTATGAATTTGATTACTGACTAAGGGTGTTATTGTAGGTTTGATAGGGAATAGATAGATCTCTTGGTTTGCTGACAGGTTGAGAAGGGAGTTAATTTGAAATGCGTGTTTAGACTGCAGGTCAATGCGGTCCAATAACTGTCCTACTACCAGCGACCAAACGGCGCTCGTCACCACAATAGAGTCAACAAAACAATTGCTGTATTACTTCCTTGTCGTTGAAAGGTCAAGCTGATATATTTATAAGGCGAGCCCCAGCGAGAGGCTCGTGATATAAGGTCGACCAAACAACCTTTCAACAATGATAGAGCCATTTTTTATTTGCCCGGCCAACAATACTCACTTCAATCGGTTTGCTACATTGATTTATCTCTTTGCGTAAGAACAATAGCTTAGGCTTAGCATTAATTCAACTATTTTAATAACTGGTTAATCTTACTTGCTTACCGATCTCAACAATAACAAAGTCGTTTAGAGTGTTGGTGACATGTAAATGTAGACACCATTCTATCCATTACTATAGCTAAGAATGTCAACAACAGACAGCCACAATTACTACATACTGTGCACACTAATCAGTCTCATATTATAATCAATTTCTAAACAAGTCTATGGTTTTTGTCAAATTGGCCATCCATATAGTTATGTTCAAAGCAAAGTATGAAGCATCTCCAAAGTTGATGAAGTCCCTGACTATTTGTCTTCGCTAGATGGCCAGTATTCAACGAGTCACTAGTCACGATGATAGGCGTTAGTCTGAATCTCAAGCATAAACAGGTCGTCCACATTTAACTCGGTCAGTTCTAAATATGATCAAAATGAACTGACCGAGTCCCGATAAACTATAGTTGTATATATATATTCTTAAAGGTTGGGAACAGTCTTTCTTGAATGCTTGTATTTACTTTTTAAATGTATGCATACATTAAATTAATAAATGTATTAAATTAATTAATTGGACAAAGCCATGTAATAACTATTCTTTCATCCTTCCCATTCGTATCTAATGTCGTCACTTAAGGCAAATAATATTCTTTTATATAATGCACTAATCTGGGAAAACCTTTTTTTTTGTATATACAAAATTAAAGTTTATCAGGACTCGGTCAGTTCTTCAGGTTCAAATTAAACTCTCATTGACAAAGCTCAATCCCACGGTCAAAGGGAATGAGAGTTTAATTTAAACCTGAAGAACTGATCGAGTCCTGATAAACATTTATTTTATTTTGCACTTTTATCAATATATATATAGTGTGCTTTTGCTTTCTCACCGCAAAACTTCCTTTCTTATGGACTACAGTTAAAAGGGTGGAAATATTGACAGTAAGTCCTAGTGTCTAGTTTTCATTCGTGTTTCTGTCTCTTTTCGAAGTATATATATACATATATTAAACTAGCCCACCTAACATTATACAACTAATAAGTACACTGAACAATGCAAAAAAACTTCTAACAATAGTTTATTGCCTTGTAATGATCAGATGACAAGATGAATTAGCAAGGTAGTCCCAGTCCCTCATATCAAGTTCTAGCGAGTCTTTTCAGATTATGTACCTTCTTGTGATGAACTCTTTGAGATGTATATCGTAGAAAGGGCTTTGTACTATTCTGTTTAATTGGTAATTTTCTGTATAAATGTAAATTTTTTTATATTTATTAATTGGACCAAAGCTATTTAAGAATTATTCTTTCATCCTTCTCATTCGTATCTAATGTCGTCACTTAAGGCAAATAATATTCTATATAATTTGCACTAATATGGGAAAACCCTTTTTTGTTTTCTTAAAAAAAAAACTTTTATATTCACTGGAGTCGAACGTGTTGATGTTAAAGCACAGCCGTGTGGACGGCATAACTGCCTTATTCTTCGCATTATATACCCTGTTATTCTACCTCTCCCATCAAAAACAGCAATTATTACTTAATCAAGGTTGTTAGCTTCTGCACATCTAATAACTGTGTTTAGCGTTTACACTGCACTGAGGGAACATATTCTAGGTGTTATTTACGTTTACTTTGATGCACCTTTTCAAATAGTCCTAGAAATCCTACTACCTCTCTGTTTTTCAACCATCCTTACGGCTATAACCCACTTTAATGTTATAGCTTTAAAGTTGAAACTCTGACAAAAATTATCAGTAATGGAACTTTCACTAGTTTCGGATCTTTGGTGTTCTTCTAGCTCATGGCTACTAAATCAAATACAAGTTTTAATTTGGTGAGATAAAAGTACTCCTCATTGAAGTATTAATGTCTTCTAACATCATATGATATAACATATAACATATCATAATTAAGTATAATATCATATATTATATATTTTATGCATTGACATTGTTTTTTTTTTTACTTGCAAACGTACCCGTCTTTGACGGAGTCACAAATTCGATTATACATGGTGTTCCAAAATATCATTAGAAATTATAGAATAGTAGAAAATATCATTATTAGTACAGTGTTAAGCAAATGCCTCTGTGTACACCAAATAGGCTGTCTGTCCTTCAGGTTCGTGATAGAACAAAGAGTTGGAACCTCTGACTCTTAGGCAAGCAAACTATGGGCAAAGTTGTCCATGTGAGAAAAACTTGGTCTCACTCACTTCAATTCCTGCGGTAGATAGAGTTTCCACTTGGGACTTAGTCACCGTCATTGCGAAACAGACGCTGACAGGATATTGCAATCGTTTGAATGGAAACGGATCATGGCTCGGAATCAATGGTATGCGTGGTATACACACAGATTCCCCAGTACCATACCCAAACATGATGTCCACCCCTATGGCGTATCTGTGCAGAGCACTAACTCAGAGTCGTGTCCTGTTGCACATTTTTGGACACTCAAGTTTCGTAACATAGAATTTTTACTGATACTAAATAGCAGCATGATTGGTGCTCCTACTTTAAGTTTTTACTCAAGAGCAGGCAGTCCAGGAGCAGTCACGGACACAAGAAATTCAGTTAGATAATGAACTGCTTTCTCATAACTCGTAAGTTCTTTCTTCGGCTTAATATAGCGTAAGAACGTATTTGTTCATTTTTCCTGCCTGCTCATTAGTAAGGGTTGAGAATTCCTCAGTCACAAAGCTGTTTATTCTGAATTGATAGTATATCTTGAATATACGCAAATGAAATCAAAATCAACTAACAATATCTACTTGCTATACCTGTATATTTTCCAAATAAACATGTCTGTGAAGTTAGCAAATTACAGCTTAAATGACTTCGCTTCTATGCTGCATTTTCAATCCATTCAGAATTTATATTTTAAGGTAGTCATATACAAATCTAGTGTCAAAGTTTCAGTTCGCTATGTCTCACGGTGGCTGAGTTTACTTGTGACAAAAGGTTTTGCTTTAAACGTCCATAACTTCGTTTCTACGTTTAATTTCCAATAAATTTACAGCCTATATTTTAAGTTTGACATACAGAAATCTACTGTCAAAATTTCAGCTTGCTATGTCGTATGGTGTCTGAGTTTACCTGTAACAAAATTTTACAGACAAACCGACAGACATTTTTCTAAGGGTGGATTCGGTTTCTCTAATGTATGAAAAGTAAAGAAAACTTTAAATGAGTCAGTTCTAAACTATCTTCAACTTACTTCTATACGTTTTTTGTATGTTTCTAGGACATACACACATTATCAAGTACCAAAGTTTCTGGTATGCAGGACTGAATATGTTTTTTTAAATGAGATTTTTCGTTCTTTACGAAAAGATTCAAAAGATAAATTTTTTGTTTTGGAACAATTCTTGATTAGATATACTGTTTTTCGTCGCGTTTTGATTGCCATCTGTAATCATTTTTAAGGCATGACTTTCTTAAAATTTTGTATGACTAGTTTCATATTATAATTGTATTGTTATACCTAATATTTCCGATTTTATGAAATAGAAAGTTTTTTATATTGCTTATAAAATCTGTTTGACGGACATTAGAGAACTTTAGTAGACAAAACGATTTGTTGTAAACTATATTTCGATATTTTTTTAGAAAGAGGAAAGCTATATCTTTTAGTGGTATTACTCATTTTGTTTTTGATGTACTTGGGTTGTATTTTACTGCATTGATTCTTTAGTTAAGCAGGATTGATACTTGAATCCTGAAAACTGATAACGTAGATACGTTATCCTATCCTGATCTACGTTATCCTATTGAGTTTACTGTGTGGAGAGAGTGATAGTATCTATATATGTTCTGAATTCGGTTGTTTTTCTATGGAAGATAGGCCAAGTGTTGCAAGTTGTCCGATCACACCTGCGGAGGAGCGGCACACGACGGCCTTGACATCTGAGGTTGGCACGGCCTTCAAGGCGTGGCACCAACACCTCTTAGCATCTCTCGCCAACCTACATATCTTTCCCACCGACTTCCTGCCCACTATAACCAGTCACTCCTGTTGCTCGAGGTATTTTCAGTTGAAAAAATGAGAAAACCCAATATAAATTGGAATTATGTGGTTGAGGGGGGGGGGGGGGGGTCACCAAGCCGGCTATTGTACCGAAGTCTTCACGTAGAGCCAGCTGCTCTGCCGACATTGAAACCTAAGTCAACACGTAAATGAAATGATACATGAGGTAGCTCTTAGAAACTTGTTTGGTCAGTATGTACACTCAAGGCAAATTATTAATGTCATACATGTATTAGCATTCTTTGCAACCTGCTTCATCA
The DNA here is from genome assembly GCA_026182355.1 of Hermatobates lingyangjiaoensis. Classification (NCBI taxonomy): domain Eukaryota; kingdom Metazoa; phylum Arthropoda; class Insecta; order Hemiptera; family Hermatobatidae; genus Hermatobates; species Hermatobates lingyangjiaoensis. The sequence goes on along the minus strand of JAPFBL010000075.1, from coordinate 927,775 downwards.
GCATTCACATTAAAGTAAATTCATGCCTTCAGGTCTTTTCACAGAATTAATGTAATAAATCTATCAAAAAGGTGCTCCCTTACCACCTGCTACGCCAGCATGCACACTTGAATGAAACCTTAATTAAACAATGAGAGAGCTACGCTTTAGGAAGTTGTTTTGCTACTATATAACATATACTCAAAGCAAGACCTCAGTGTACTACATTAATTATGGAACCTTATTGACCAGTATTTAAAAGATAGAGAATAAGGTTCAATATTAGTAAAAAAAATTTAAATACATTAGTAATCCTTAGTAGAAAAAAAGTTATGTACCACAATGTTAAGTAAAAGTTGAGGTGCATAGTGTGCACAATTTATCACTTGAACCAGTAGCGAAACAAGGTGGAAACTTCCGGAGTACGTTTGATAAGGGTGGAATTTTTTTAAATAATTTTTAAATGACTTTATAATTAATAAAATAAGTTTATTTTATTTATTTCTGTTAATTAATTGCTAATAACTACTATTAATTCTATATTTTAATGTTGATTAACAGTTTTAGATGGTACAATGGTATTCTAGTGGTTCGACTAGTTTCTGGTCGAGTCCACCTGAAAATTGTAATTTCTTTATATGGTTTACACAAACCTATGTGGCACTAACAATACAGATGCATTTAACTCCTGATTTTTTTTAGAAGGGGGACAAAACATCCGATGGTAAATGCTATAGGCATCCTATTGACAAACAGTTTTCTCAATTAAAATAGTTTTTTTTTTTAGAGTACTAGTGGCAAGAACGTTAACAAGCAAACCACGTCAATTCAAAAATTTTTAATTAAAGAATGCTAGTCCAACTACTAAAATACCATTGTACCATCTAAGACTGTTTATCAACATTAAAATGTAAAATTAATAGTATTTATTACCAATTACTTATCAGAAATAAATAAATACATTTTTTTATTAATTATAAAGTCATTTAAAAATAATGTATTTTTGTATAATTCAGATAGAAATTAATAAAGAAAATACGAATATACTGGTAAATAATAATTGAATAATTCCAAGTTGTAGGCTAAAAAAAATATTAATTCTTTAATTATCAAATCTACCGAATACAGGTTAATTTACAAAATGTATTACCCGGGTTTATTGTAATGATTATTTTCTAGAATATACTAGTTGAATTATTTTACGTTACAGACTAGTTTTTATTTATTTGTTTTTAAATTTTATTGATTCATTAATTATTTTGCTTTTAAAACAATATTCCGATCGCGTATTTTAACTCTAGTTGACCCACATTCATATTTTATAGAAATAGTTAAGAGAAAAATACTGTTTTAGATACATCTAAAAAATGTAACAAAAATGTAAAATGATTTTTATTAAACTCAGTATCATGTAAAAGGAGGTAGATTTAGTGAATTTGATTTAAGAGAGCTAAACCAACAAATCTGTGATTAGACTAGACCAAATCTAGGAGGTAGATTTAGTGAATTTGATTTAAGACAGCTAAACCAACAAATCTGTGATTAGACTAGACCAAATCTAGGAGGTAGATTTAGTGAATTTGATTTAAGAGAGCTAAACGAACAAATCTGTGATTAGAGTAGACCAAATCTAGGAGGTAGATTTAGTGAATTTGATTAAAGAGAGCTAAACCAACAAATCTGTGATTAGACTAGACCAAATCTAGGAGGTAGATATAGTGAATTTGATTAAAGAGAGTTAAACTAACAAATCTGTGATTAGACTAGACCAAATCTAGGAGGTAGATTTAGTGAATTTTATTTAAGAGAGCTAAACTAACAAATCTTTGATTAGACTAGACCAAATCTAGGAGGTAGATTTAGTGAATTTGATTTAAGACAACTAAACGAACAAATCTGTGATTAGACTAGACCAAATCTAGGAGGTAGATTTAGTGAATTTTATTTAAGAGAGCTAAACTAACAAATCTGTGATTAGACTAGACCAAATCTGACACTAGTTCATGACGTTTAGATTAAACCCTCTATGATGTTTAGAGTTAAATTTAAATCACGTTTAGAGTTAACCCTCTTTTTTTGACATAGGAGTACTTACTTTCTGTCTATTTACTATTATTCTTATGATTATAGGAGTTCAGTGTGTAATGGTAGTAGAGCGCTGGTCTTTAGTACTGAAGATTCATGACCCACCATGACCAGGTGGGGGTCTAATAGTAGTATGATTACCGATGGTAATACCCTCGATGACCTATGTGGTAGATGGAGATCTTATGCGAAAGATAGCGTAAAACCTTCAGTAAAGACCCTGGGGGTACTGCAGCGCATTCTCTTACCTGAAGCAGTTGCCAAGTTAGGCTCTAATTCTACAAATTATTATTATAAAGATAACACTTTCCAGAGCCATCGAAACAGGAAGTCGTAATGAATTTTTTTTCTCTAAAATTCCAAATAAAACTTATATAAAAGGAATAAAAAAAACCTCATGAACAATTATTAAAGAACTATATTCTAATAACGCTATTATTACTTAAAAAAATACATTGTTCTATATAATATTATAATAAATATGAACTATTATATTAAATTGATTTAAGCTTTCGGGCACCATAAAATTAACTAAATAGCTACTTTTAAACGGCATTTATCCACTTTGCAAACTTGATATTTAATAAAGTGCTATTTAGGTTAAAGTAATCTGATAAAACTAAAATTTGAGGAATCAAACTATTTTTAGGTACAAAGATAGTTGTGGGATGTAAAACATAATATATTATATTTTATAAACAATATAATATATTATGTTTTACAATATAATATATTGTGGCATTTTGTTGAAAGGACGTAAATTGGATTGATGGGGCGTGTAAGGGGCCCATAAACAATAAGTAACGGACATTTTTAGTTTTTAACTTTATTGAGTTAAAACTTTACCATTCTCGTTATAATTTAATCAATAATAAGCCCTTTGCCGCCTCCTAGCAAAGTACTGTTCTAGAGTTCCTCTTTCTTCTTCCCTTCACATATGTTGTGCGATTTTAAGTTAAGTATTAAATATTTTTATTGGGAATTCGAATAAGATTATATTTAGAATTCACACAGTTATAGCAACTTGACTAAGCACCAACGACCAACGTGAGGAGGTATGCCATAAAAGCACGTTGTACCAAACCAGTTTCAATCCTGAGTTTTTCTACTCGTAATTCGTCCGTCTTTTTTTAAATCTAAGCTCTATGAAGCCACGTCTGTAGGTAAATAGAAACCAGTTTAGTCCAGATTTTTACGTGGGGCGTGTGGTATTATGAAATAATTTAATAACAACAATTCAGTGGAGAAATTGTGGATTAAAACATTCGAAGCATAACGTTCTTAACAGGAAATTTCGATGTGTAAGGCCTTTTTTTGTCTTTATTCGTTGTCAGATGTTAAAATTGTTGATCTATTGTTTCCAGTTTCAAATCAATCACGTTTCTAGCGATAAAGGGAGCACTGGGATATAAGACACGCACATTTGTTTTGTACTTTTAAAGTGTTCCTTTACCGGCTGGGGACTGTTCACTGTTTTAAGGCTGATAGAAGAGAGACATATCCACTTCATATCTATCAAATGCACTCTGAATGTTAGCTTGCTTTTTTTTAAAAACTTTTCCAGAGAAAGTATTTTATTTATTTATATCAACTTTGCTGTGACCAATAAAACTGATGGTTCATCTTTCTGATTTTCAGGAATGTAATTTTATCGGGATTCACTTCAATGCTGTTGTCTTGAAACAAGCTGGTTAGTCTACTGATAAAACTTTTTAGGAGACTCAAAAAAGCTAAACTGACTGAGTTAAAAGTAGCCTGCTTTGACACCCATAAAAGCCTTCGAAAGTGGTTGTTTGAGGTAGGATAAAGGGTAATTTTAGCAAGACAAAAGTAGAGAAATATGATCTGAATGTAAAAAAGACTAGAAGCGAAAAGTTGTATCTTTGTTCTTTAAAAGCAAACAAAATATTTTTGATAGGACAAAACTTTTCATTCAATCTGTTCCTCTTGTTGTCATGGGTTTTGACTGACAATGGCAATATTATAAGGATTTGAGTAATTCATTTGGACAAACAATGTTTATGAATGCTACAGATTTAGTGCAGGCAGATTGGTGGTGGAAGCGAGATGTGGGTCTAAGAGGAGGCTCTGATAAGGCGGTAGATAAAGTGACACGTGCACCGGACATTGTCTGCCCTCTAAGTGGCATCGAGACGCCCCACACCCTTACCAGTGCATCTTTAAATCAACACACTGCACATTGTAACTCTCGCATCTTTATCACCATAATCACACCAAACATGCACTTTATTTTCAATTCAAATATACACACATTACTTATATAAGATTAAATGCAAAAACAAATACCTTATTTTACTCTTTTTCAACACATTAAATTAATCGCGCCCTTTACTACATCAAATATGTCTAAAATAAATATTAAAGGAATATTCTAGTAGATTCAATTATATGGGAACAGCATACAAAGTTAGCAATGATATAACATGCCAGTTTTTGGGATTCGTTATTATAAACTGAATGCTTATCGTCAGTGTGTTTATGCAAACAGCAAGATTTTTAGGATTATTTTTGATAAATCCAATACCTCTTATCAACGAAGTAACATGTGAAAAAACTGGGATTCTAAAGTTAGTAACTGTAAAGAAGAAGGTATCGTCAGAATTATATCATGTAAAGAAAAAAAGTTTCTAGTACATATTACTATTAATCAAATTATTGATTATCGTCATAGTTTTATTATGCTGAATGCAATTTTTGAGCATGAATTATATGAACGGTGATACCTAATGGCAAAATTGCAAATCATCCAGGAACAAGGTTTCTAGCATGCAGTGTCATAAATTTGACTCAAATTTTCATAGTTTTTCTTACAAGCCTTTCTTTGCGCACTCTGAATACAGATCTTTAAACGGCTTTCCTTTTTTTTTTGAAAGAAAAAAACATTCTAATATATCTTCGGAGATTTTAAAGATAAAGTAATACATTGAAAATGTTGGTTATTTGTTAAAAAGTTTTCATTGGCTTTGAATATCAAAAAATAAATAAAACACAGGTAAAGAAGAAACAGTATGACATTTTCAACGCGGTTCTTACTTTATAACTTACCTAAACCTTTCCCGAGTCCAACTTTAAGTCAGATTCTAAATTTCGCCAATATTAATAAATTCATTGATTTATTGCAATTCCAATTGACATTGGAGAACAGACAGACATACAGAAAATGTTACATACTAGATTCATTATAATCTTAATACAAGACTTCAGTCGAAGTTATTTCACGACTATGTTTGGAAATTTTTACTTCCTTTTCTAGATTTATAGCAACTTAAAATTCAAATATACGGATCAACATAAATTAGAACTATAGAATGAATAGAAGTTCATCTTTTTTTTTTTAAATAATCTCGTGCAAAGAGTTGTGCGCTTAATGCATAAAACATATTCCTTGATTTAGTAAAAAATTAAAAAAAAAGGTAATTACAATAAATGTAGACGCTTTGTTTTTTTTTAACAAATATGTCACAAGATTTCAAGTTTTGAAAATAAAAAAAAATACCCAGTTTCTTAACTTTCATTATTATAAGAATGAAAAATTTCTTCCATACTAAACTAAGAGTCTTATTATATTTCATATGCATAATGTACCCATTTAAGGTAGACTCATTTACTTATGTTTATGCATTAAGGCTTCATGGTCGTAAGGTTTTGTATTTAATGCATTGCAATGATATTGTAGTTAACATAACTGTTGACAAAAATCATCGTAAATTTTAAATTGAATGAAGTATTTTTACCAGAAAAATTACATAATTCCAACGTGTTTCTTCTTTTTGTTCTTGATGTCTCTCATGCAGTGCTTGTGAATAGTTCAAACATGTCGACAATTAGAATATATTGTACTGTATGAACGGAATTACGAGAGCATTGTGGAAGATTGAAAATCTTTTTCTTGTTTTAAGGCAGATGATTCTGTTCGACTTCAAGACAAGTTCACTTGTGTCGTCCTGTCAAAGTGCAGGGGCGTCTGTTCTTACTTCTTCAATGGATTGACATCGATTTCCATCTTTGACAACTTTACCGCATTTATAGTAATTTTATGTAGTTTGGTAGATTAATACTATCTTTATGGGTGGATTTATATCCACCCACTTCTCATAGGTTACTTATTTTGCATAACCAGTTTGATCTTTTCTTCAGGACAGCGCTCATAGTTGCTATACTCGTATTTCTCTATTCTCTTACTTTCCAACGATTAATCCTGAATCCTTTTCTTCTCAAATGAGAGAAATAATTATCCTGTCTCTTCCAATAGTTCGTGCCAATACATTAACTCTGTTTACAGACTGGAATGTGGCCATGCGATCCTTTTAGTTCAGGTCTCTTTTTCACAATAAGTTTGAATCTGTATAAATGACCAAAAATCTACTATTAGGCAGTAAAATAATTGACCTCCTCCTATACATGCTAACAGTCACTAAATTTTCTTCATTGACTCTTTTTAAGGTAAAAATCATAATAAATAGTCCCTAATAATACTATATTAAACTCGAGAGGTTTTGAAAAATATACATTTATTTACATTTATTAAAGCATGTTTCACTCACTGATAAACAGGAGTTTATATATATATATAAATAACATTTATCAGGACTCGGTCAGTTCTTCAAGTCCAAATTAAACTCTCAATACCGAAGTATTTGTTTTTTTATTTAAAAGCTTTTTTATATCCAGAAGTATAACGTCTTGAGACAGAAAAACTTAAGAAATTCATTAAGAAATTTTAAAAAAAAAATTTCAACAACTGTCTAGTTTAAATAAACACGTGAAACTGAAGTAACGGGAATCGAGAGTTTAATTTGAACTTAAAGAATTGACCAAACCTTAATAAATTTCATGTTGTTTTTACTTCACGATCGATACTTTTATCAAAATTTATATATCTATGACAACAAAATGTGCAATAAGTAATAAGTAAAGTACACTCAATGCAAATAAAGCCGAAGAGGAAATTGAGTGTGGAAAAAATATATATAAAGTAAATTCATACAAAGAAAACATATACAACAGATAACAAAAACTCACTACTATATTTCTGTATTTTCGACAGAGTTGGTTTTTTAACTCTGACGAAGACCGCTTGAAAGATTTTAGCCTTTTTTTCGTATTTCATATTGTGGTTTCATCGTTTATATATATATAATACAGTACTGTTTTCTTGACCACTAAACATTAACAAACACTTTTTCTTCTTCTCGGAGTTTGGTCAGGGTAAATATATGGAATCACCTTTTTGCCAACGTTTCGTCTTTATTTTAAGACATCCTCAGGGCTATAAACTAACAAAAAAACAATAAACAATGGACATTTGTCATTTCTACTTTAGAAAACATCATAAACAAATTGAAGAAAACTTACTCAAGGCTGGTTTCAGTTTCAGTTCAATTTGTTTATGATGTTTTCTAAAGTAGAAATGACAAATGTCCATTGTTTATTGTTTTTTTGTTAGTTTATAGCCCTGAAGATGTCTTAAAATAAAGACGAAACGTTGGCAAAAAGGTGATTCCATATATTTACCCTGACCAAACTCCGAGAAGAAGAAAAAGTGTTTGATATATATATATATATATATATATATATATATATATATATATATATATATCTGAGTTACTCTGGAGGCCAGTAGCAGTTTGCTTCTCAACGCGAGTACTTCGCACTTCTTCCCGATGACGACGGATGTCGAAATATCGAAGTGAGTTCTGTAGTGACTTTCTGTGTTCTTTTCTCTGTGTTAAAGTATATATATATATATATATATATATATATATATATATATATTATATATTATAATGTGTGTTTGTGTGTTTATTAGAAAATACTAAAAAGTTGGACTATCCAGGCTTTATAAAAAAAAAGTACAGAGTATAACAGAACAGTTACCACGAGTAAACATTTCGGGAAATAGTTTTTCATCATGACAGTAACAAAAGGAGAGGACATTATAGAAATTAATTATGACATATCAAGTGCTATATACCAGGGCTTCTTAAACTTTTTTATATAGCGACCCCCTTCAAGCTTAGGAAATTTTAAACGACCCCCCCTCCATACAATGAAATATATATTAACCGTAGATGTAGATGTAATATCGCACTATTTTACAATGTAAATAAAATAAGGATTAAAGAATACGTACCCATTCATTTCACATATATATAATTTGAAACTACATTAGTATTTTGTATGATTTTTATTTGTATTTATATTTGTACGTAGTGTGTATACTAATTTTAAAATTTTATTTATAATGATTGAAAAGTATCAGATCTTTGCGACTCCCTTTCAGTAGTCTCGCGACCCCCCTGGGGGTCGCGACCCACAGTTTAAGAAGCCCTGCTATATACTTTAATCATTGTGTTTCAGACACTGACGAGAGTCGTGAATATATTATATGGTTTACACTTTTGTATATATGATATGTTAAGTAATTTGAATTATGTGAAGATGTGTCGCAGAAGTGGATAGAGCCGAGAGTGTTAGTCTGCCTGGGGCAGGAGTGGTCTGCGGTCCACCTGCTGAAGGCCTCACTAGGGTGAAAGGTCACCTTTCACCCAGGCTACTGCCGCTCGTTAATGACTTGCTCCTAGTTCTCACCTAAATTGCTTATTGCTCATGCAGTTATCGTTGAATAGAGCTAATAACTTCAAAGTTCAACGAGATATTCTACTTTTTTTCCCCTCTTTTACTATACTTATGCATGCCAAACGGTTAGACTCTCCTTCGGAAGCTAACTCTCCTTGTTGCTTTTTTTCCCCCTGTAAGCTCCACCATTTATTTTGAACAAGGCTACACGAATGCAATAAGTTTGTTCGTGATCTCTATCACGTCCTTCGGGGCATTTACTCAAAATCGTTTCGTATCTGTATTCTATCTTTGTCTAGCTCAAAGTGAGTTTGAAGTTTAAGTAATGAAACATCCAGTAAACAATCTTTTGAAAACCTTTATTCCATTTCAGTATATTTGGTACTAAAAATTTCGCATACATCAATTATATTCCCCAATTATTAGCTTTTTAATAATAATGTTTTAACAAATTCTTAAATACCATAGATTTCATATAACGTAGTGTAACAATATTATACACATATAGTGTAAAAAATGGAGCATGTGAAATTATTGCAATAAACTCCCTCCATGTAGGAGTCCATAATGAGTACACCTTTATAAAAAAATTATTCATAATTTTGTTGATGGTCTTAATGATTATCACGTTTGTGATTACATTTTTCAAAGAACTCAGTATGTAGTTAAAATATGGAATATAAAACTAATACAACTGGAAAAATTATTCACTAAATGGTGATCAATGTTTAACAAAACTCTAAATCTATACAATTTACTCAGAAAATATGTGTAGGAGTGTGGTTCTGTGTGTTTGGTGGAAGAAGAGAGAGAAACAGAGAGTGAAAGAAACAGACAGACAGTCAATATTTTCCATTTTAGGAGAAAAAGAATCCAGCTTTTCTAATTTTATTGGGAGCGAGTTGACTAAGGTTAAGTTAGCTCTGCTTGCTACTTGAATGTGTTGCTCTACGAGCTTGAACATGCTCGTAATTAAGGGTGACATTCAATAGTTACAGGGATTACTTGATGTACAAATGAATCAGTTTATTGTAGAAGTTTTGCTGACTTGAACATTAGTCTGGCTTTACTGGGATGAGTTGAAAATCGCTGATGGCTGAAATGTGTTTCGTTTATAACATTCGTATGACATTTAAGAATTGATTTGCCTTTTGAAGTTTAACGTTCGTTTGTTCGGTTTTGTTTTTCTTTTTAAAGATGACAAATTGTTCGTGATCACATTTTGATATCACTGATTATCATAGTAGACATAATTAAAATATGATCAGTTATAAGCTCAAAAACGTCCAATGAGGAACAGGAAAGAGTTATCTCAATACCGCAAGCAATCAAGACTTTATGCTAAGAAAGAGAAGGTGACACTTTTCTAAACAAAATATTAGCTTATGATATAACTTGGATTCACTATTTTTGATCAAAGTTAAAAAAACAGTCAAAGTCCTGGAAGCAGACCAGTTTGTTTATTCAAAAGACTTTCAAAATACAAGCATTAGGGGTAAAAGTCATGTTAATTATCTTTTGAGATGCATACAGTGCAGTCGTTTGTAATTATTCCTTAAATCAGTGTACAATAAACAATGCCTATTTACCCAGAAATGTTGACGAACAATATAAAGCCAACAATGAGAAAAAACCGTTGCATTGCCCTCACGCCCTCCAGATGACCTACGAAATCATTGATAAACGGCTTGGAGTTACAACCTCATTAAGAAATTAACCTTGTCTCCTTGCTAAAGAGGTATTAGGCGAAAGAAAAACAGCAATAAATAAAAGCAAAACAATTTGTTAAGAAATAGCTAAAAAAAAGGAAACGAAAACTATTTACATTACAAAATAGTAAAACTTATTATTTATTACTCTTTAAATTTTGATTATATATTTCGAAAAACTTTAGTGTGTATCTTCAGAAATGAAATTAAGAATGTTCAATATTACAGGACAACTGGAAACATAAAAGTCTAGCATGGTTTCAATGACCTGAAGGCTTTGAATATCTCTTATTGCTGTCTTCTGTGTTAAAAATCAGGATATAAATTTCAAAATGTATCTTTACAACCTCTAAAACATCTTCAACTCTCACTCCAGATATATTTTCATTCCGTTCTTTAGAATTATTAGCTGAGCCATTTGATCTCTTATTCATTATTTCTATTTCACGCTGTATTAAACTTAACTAACTTAATCGATAAAATGAGTTCAATCGGTATTTAAACTATATACTTTGTCACAATTATCTGATTTAGTGTTCAACTGTTGAATTACTGCAGATTTATGTGTTGAGCAATTAGGACATCAGATATATGATGATAAAGAATGAAGATCAGGTTCAACCCAGACCTTATCGTTTAAATTGATCAAGTCCTGGTTTCTAGTAAAGTCCCAGAACTATTGAAACATAGTGTTATAAAGGTAAAGGACAGATGATCGAATAGTAAATATATTGGTTCAGGTATAAGGTTCAGGTTCATCTGAGGTCAAGCCATCTGAATTGATCAAGTACATGGCTATAGTGCTGTCCGAGAACTGCTGAAACACAGTGGTACTGTAAGTTAAAGTCCAGTTAGTCGGATAGTATGTTGGTAGATCAGGTTCAGTAGTACTTGCATCATCTTTGATAGACCGAGTAGTTGCGATACAAGCCAACTACTGTCATCAGTGTTACCTCAACTTACGAACGTACAGAAATACGAATATTTCGATATACGACGTACATTTCGAACCAAAATCCGTCTCGATATACGAAGATTTGCTCGAGATATGACGTACAACGAAGCGCCGCATAGTAATTATAATGAAATTAGTGGAATTAAAGCAAACAAAAAATAGCCTGAAGGAGTGAAATTGAAGTAGTTCAAGGTGAAAATAGATAGAAAACTGAGGGAACGTAAAAAAAGAATTAAAAAATTAAAAAAAGTTCTATCTTTACAAATTCCCTACCTCGACCTTTATCCGCCAGTCTATAATGTAAGGTGATGATCAATGCTTTAATTTCTTATTTTTTTATAATTTAATTGTTTTACATTTGTCTAATTTAACTGATTTCTATTTACTCGTATTTGAATATTTATATGCAATCTTTATGCAATATGTGTCAAGTTTTTTGAACTGTGGGACAAATTAATCGAATTATAATGTGTTCTTATGGGAAAATTAGTCTTGACATACGATCAGCTCTATATACGAAGTTGGTTCCGGGACAAATTAAATTCGTTAGTCAAGGTACTACTGCATTACATACTCTATCCACTAAATGCTCCAGCTTCACAGTAAAGGTTCATGTCCAATGAATGAATATTTCATTAAATTCAGGAAATTGGGATCAATGAAAAATATTGCTTCCCAAATTAAAATATGTAAAATCCCTCTGATTGAGGTACGAGTAATGTTGTTTAGTCTTTACAAGCTCTGCTACTGTTACCAGGCTTAGTTTGAAGTTAATTTCGACTCAGTGGGAGGTAGAGTATACTTATACACTCTGTCTCTGAGAAAACCCTCCCTCTCTCTCTCCCTCCCTCTCTCTCCCTCTCCCCCCTCTCTCTCCCTCTCTATCTCCCCCTCTCTCCCTCCCTCCCTCTCTATCTCCCTCCCTCTCCCCCTCTCTATCTCTCTCACTCTCTCTCTCCCCCCTCCTCCCTCTCCCTCTCTCTCTCTCCCTCTCTCTCTCTCCCCATCCTCCCTCCCTCCCTCCCCTCCCTCCCTCTCCTCCCTCCTCTCCCTCTCCCTCTCTCTCAGTCATATTATGTACTCATTAAATATCCCGGCTGTAAAAAAAAACTTGTTTATGGCATAATTTAAAACTCTCCTTCTTCATGTAGCATTAATCCGGTGATATGATTCTCTTATAGTTAAAAATGATGCTAATTATCGAATGAGATGGTATTTTCTATCAATGGAGGAGAAAACCTTCAAGAATCAACCCGTTAATTGATAATTTCCGAACTCACGTGTAACAGCTTTGGAAGGTTTGTCTGCCAATTAATCACTATCCTCCTTCTATTGACTGTTCGACTACATTATATAATTAATATTAATAAATTCGGCTATAAATTCTGGTTATTTAAAATAACTAATAATCTTAATTTATAGTTTAAATTTATGAAAGAACAAATTATTCATTATACTAAGTATCTTTCATTCTAAAAATAGAAAAAATAACCTTTAATTAATTAATATTCTTATTGGGAAAATAAAGCAGTCTTGTAGGATAAGTGATGCTAATTTTATGTTATTTTTAATTTTTTGAACCCATTAAATTAATGTTTACTCAAGTTTTTTCATATAATGCATACTTATGTGCTAATTTGTAATGTAACTATAAATGGATGCATTTTATTCAAATAATTTGATGTAATTTAATTATCCATTTGTATGTACATATTTTATCAATTATTGCTAAACACTTACCTTGACCTAATAATTGGTTCATGTTAAGTCAGTGATCGTCATTTATACTACTCTTGTTTACCGATTGACCAAAAAGCTCATTAAAGCCAATCAAGTGGGTTGCAACATTGTATCTACATTTTGATAAGAAATTGTAATCTTTCCTCAAACACTCGACATTTGAAATAAAAAAAAAAAATATATGATTGCTTTCAAGAGGAGATGACTTTAGCAGACTCGTGTTGGACATTATTAGTTCAAAGGTTAATGCTACAAAGAGCACTGAGTAAAAGGGTTTGTCTCGAGATAACTTGATTCTAGTGTTTCAGTAATAGCAGATTCAATATAAAGTTTCAAAGGGATCTGCTTCAAGTCCAATCATACTTATTAAAGAAGAAACCTAAATGGAAACGCCACATTTATTCACTCAATTAGTCCTTGACACAAATCGATTATAGAAAATTTCTCTTAAGCAGATTATCAAAACATACTATTGAATTGCTTTCTATGAAATTTATGAACTTCTGCAGCATGAAATCATATTTCTCCTTTTTAATCCTATTATTAAAAGCTTCTGACCTTTGAAGCGTTTATGGTAGTCGATAAATTAACTTTTGACCTTATCATTCTCAAAAAAATCTGTATCAGATGGTAGTTGTTTCATAGTTTTAGTATTATAAATTATATATAGATCGTTTTTATTTAGAATATTGTAACAGAAAATTCGTATGCATTGTGAAGTAATGTATAGTCAAACAGTCACTTTCAATGAAAAAAAAAAAATAAAATAAATTTAAAAAGTACGAACAATTCAAGGTTAAAGTATGTAAAATGAATCAAATTAACAAGAATACTCTATATACAGGATGTAGGATTAGACAAGTTTATAAAATCATGAGATAAGCGAAACACCTGTATCCTATACCCTTGGGTGCTGTAAGATGTCGTGTCCGTCACATGTGGTCAGGACGTGACCGCATAACAGACATTATGTGTGGTTGCAACACACATAACGACATTTTGTGTCCTGTAATATGCATATACAGTTGTGATAATTACCTAGGTTTGGCGATATAAAAACTGCTTTCGGCCAAAATGCAGGATTATTGTAACTTTAAATAAATTGACCAGCGCTAAAGGATTAAATTATTTTCCTGAAAAGAATTTCCATGCTTTTATTAGCTTCTATTCTCCATTGCCTTTATTTAAACCCTCCCTCCACAAAAGCCACCCCCTGTTACCACCTCTTCCGCTCCCCATTACAACCACTGTTCATGCTCCAATAAGGGAACATGACTATATAAAGAAGACTAACTTTAGGAGAGAAATATAATAATCGTAAAGAGAAGAAAGAAATATAAGAAGGTTTAACGATAAGAAAATATGTATAAACGAGAAAGTATATGGGACTTAGGTTTCATAAGAGATTAGTTATGTTACAAGTAAGTATTTATATGAAAAGAAGGAGACATCCACAAGAAATATATAATGCTGTTCTTTTAAGACATTATTGAATAGTTGTTGGTATAGGTCTTGAATTTTATTTGTTAATAATGAACTAAATAAATAGATAAACAGATATCTACAACATTAAATTAAAGTGTATCTACGCTACACTTTAGGTGTCATGGAGGTCAGCGAATTTTATGCTAATACCTAAATATACTTATAACTAATTGAAATTCTTAAACAATTTTTTTTTGGAGCATTGAACAAGTTCTTGGGTAGGTTATTTTTAAAATGATATACCATGACCCCTTGCACTTAACTCCATCAAACACTTGTTGCATAATGTAAAAGGTATAACTGTTTTTTACTTAACAATATTAATGTATTTGACCTGGAAGTCTTTATGTTACGACTGAATGCTTTTTTTTTTTTTGCTCCTTCTTCAAATTGTGCAACATGTTTTATGTAGAGAGAACAATGGTTCAAGAAGTCTTAAACTCTTAATTGTTGTCATCAGCTTAAGCAACAATTATTTCGTCAATTAGAGAAGAAAATCACTGAGAAAGCGTATCAAATCGTGATAATGAGAGATGCATGGTCAATAATAATGCATGCTTAATGAAACTTCCTGATGTAGTCGATGAGGTTGTAACACAAAACAGGTAATTAAACAAATTTTAAATGAAATGCATTTTCTACAAATGGTTAGCACTCTTTAATTAAGGCTAAATAGAGGTGGTATATATATTTTCAATTATAACTGAGTTGATTTAGTCTATGCAAACATATCAAATAAAATATTATAAAGGTATTTTAGTAACATCGTTAAATATATAGATAATTTATTCGCTATAAGCCACGTAGCATTGAATTCCTTACTGCCTTCTAATATCTATACTCTAACTTAAAATAAAGAAAACTCTTTGTACATTTCCTGCATCATGTAATCTAATTACCGAGATTGTGTGAAAGATACATGGTAAGATGTACAGGTTGCAAAAAAATGACTTATAATCAATCCACTTCGGTTTGATTACGGTAAACATACCGTATTACCATTATTATAGCATTTATAATAAGTATCAACGAATCTCAACATCAAAGCTAATACAGCTATTAAGAAAAATTGTTCAAGAGAATGAACATGCGGAAGAGTTTGAAGTGTCCTGATGGTGTTCGAATCATTTCATTTATTCTCAGATAGATAGTTGCTTCATAATAACTAAAACTTTAGACAATAACGTTTTAAAAGGATAGGTGCTTTGGGATTATATATGTCTTTTGTGTCATATATTATATATAAAAAGGTTCACTTTGTCTTGAAGATACCTGTGGAGCAGCAAGCACCAATACAACACACACACACACACACACACACACACACACACACACACACACACACACACACACACACATACACATACACACTTCGGGCTACAGGAAGACGGTGTGACCTGCGGCATGTTGGTTTAGGATTTCCTTTCCATTTCGGTTAGAGTCCAGCTACTTCTATTTGGCATATCCAAAAAAAGTGCGTTGACTGCGGTTCAAATATATATGGTATGTTAAAAAAAAGAACTCTCTGATTTCTGTAAGGATTAAGTTATTTTTATTTTAAACAGCAAGAGTTGACTGGACTCTAAGAATCTGGTGTGTTCCCTAGACGGCTTCTTCCTCACGAGATTACTGTCGAGCTGTCGCCGTCAACAAACACGATACCCGCCTTGTCCCACGGTATCCGCCTGCAGCACTCTAGTCCCCAAGGATTTATTTCTTCTAATCTCAAAGACAAAGCAATATTATTTGAGAAGAAGCTATCGAAGTGAAATGTACTTCCAAAATTATCTTTATAATAAAATCATTTACTACTAGCATTCTTAGTTTAATCATATTAAATATAATATTAAAAAATGGAACTGTTTTATATATATCAAGGTTATATGTGTAACTTATAAACATAATACTGAAAATCACAAAAAAACGAAGATTAACATATATATATTAAAAATGATACTGTTATATATATATATCAAGGTTATATAGTGTAGACTTATAAACATAATACTGAAAATCACAAAAAAAAACTAATGAAAACACTATATATATATATAATATCATATATATATATATATATAATCAAACCACAATAAGAAATGGGAAAACAAGACTAAGATCTTTCAACCGTCACAAGCGGTCTTTGTCAGAGTCAAAAACCCAACTAACAAGCGTAATGGGTAACAAGACAATAGTCTTGTTTTCCCATTTCTTATTGTGGTTTGATCATTGATTGTTATTTCACGTGTTTATATGAAATCTTTTTATATATATATATATATATGTTAATTTCAAAGAAATTAACTAAATTAAGAAAATAATTAAGTTAAATTAAGAAATTAATTAAGAAAAGACAGAAGCAGTCCTTTATTAACCGATACATTATTGAAAATGACACGAAACTTAGGTGATACCTGTTTATTAACAATTTTCTTTGATATTAATAAATTTTGGCAGCTATTTTACTTTGATATTTATAAATTTCAATTTGTCCCGTATTGAAGATGAATATTGATCAATCAAATCATGTCGACTATAGAAGATATACTTTATTGTGTATACGAAGTAACGAGAGTGAAAAATTTAGAAGTCAATAACTTTGTCAGTTGGTTTTTTGACTCTGACGAAGACATATTGTTACAGTTGAACGATCTTAGTCTTTTTTCCCCATTTCATCTTGTGGTTTGATCATTGATTGCTATTTTACGTGTTTATGTGAAATCTTGTTATATATATACATATTAAATAATTACAGTAAACACGTGATGAAAACTAATGAAAGTAAGCCACACGGAAAAAGTAAACAACACACAGAAAATGTGCTCTAAAGCCTTTCAAATATATGTCATCAGAGCGCAACTGATGACATACAAGAACTTTTGATGACATCAGAATTGCTCTCTGATAACATATATTTGAAAGGCCTTAGAGCAAATTTTCTGTGTATTGTTTACTTTTTCCTTGGGCTAATATACATTAAAATATAATATATAATATATATATATCATAATTAATACCATGATAAACGAAAAACGGTCCGGCAGGACAAATAACAATAAAATAAGCAGTGACACATAAACAGAAACACAACAAAGACTCATTTTAAATTTCGACCGTAATGGCGGTCGTCCTCAGGAGAATGAAGTGAATTGACGGAGGGACGACAGTCAACTGTTGACTGTCGTCTCTCGTCAATTCACTTCTTCTCTGAGGACGACCGCCATTACGGTCGAAATATTGAAAAGTGATTTTGTGTGTTTCTGTTTATGTGTCACTGCTTATTTTATTGTTATATATTTATTAAAGATTTCACTAAACATGTGAAATAACAATCAATGATCAACCACAATAAGAAAATGGAAAGCAAGACTAGATCTTTCCCATTTTCTTATTGTGGTTTGATCATTGATATATATATATATATATTCAGTAATTCAGTAATATATCGACTGTTTGATAGGATAGGTGTGTTATCTGATCGGGATTTGCTCAATCTTCTAGGTTCACAAGCAATAAAAAAAAGTTTTGGTTTTATTTAAAACCTTTTTCATAGGCATCTTCTCCATACACTCTTCTTAACTCCTCATAAAAACCCTTGGTGTATGTATATATATTCAGAATTCTAAATGTCTGTAGAACGTCTAAACATTTCCTTTACTTTCTTTTCATTCCTAATATCTTCTGATTGTCATGTTTTGTTAGATATATTGTAGACAGTGTTTAGTTTCCTTGTGGAGTTTTAATAATTTTAGTGCATTAAATATACATATGTATGTTAAGTCAGGAATATACCACCTTAGGCCATAGATGTATTTGTAGTATGCACTACATAGTATTGTGCATACTATGCACAATATCTATTTTTGCATACTATGCACAATATGTATTTGTGCATGGAAAAAGGCATAGTAAATAAAAAAATAAATAAACAACTTAATTTTAATAAATAAATAAATGATTAAATAATAATATTTATTCAAGCTATAAATTTACACCTAATGGCATATGTAAAGCATTTCAGCATAAACACATGGAAGACAAATCAACATACAAACAATACAGATAATCCTGAGGTGATCATAAAACGTTTAGCTGTGTGTTTTTCTTTTGTACTGCAAGGTAACATAACAATGAAGTAGGTCAAGTCTTTGTAGGAGTAATACTTAACATTACAGCCGTTTAGAGTAGTTAGGGCTCGCTCCTGCATATCAAATAGATTTCCCATTACTATTATAAATAAATAATCACTGCTACAGCCTACAATCTGTTTTCTTATTATGATGTCCATTTATATAGCGAACAAACTTATTACCGAATCAAAAAAAAAATTACAATCGGCAAAAAAAAAATAGTTCTTGATTGTTATAACGTTCTACCTGGTGAGTCAAGGATGTAGGCAGGTGTGGTCTACTTACGTTTAATACCAAAGGTTTGGCGTTCCAATTTAGCAAACAACCCTAGAGTTTTATTATAGCAGTGTATGCAATCTAATACGCGGTTTAGACATAACGCCATTCATGAAATGTCTCTATTGATAACAAAATGCTTTTTAAATTTATTATATAACAAAAATTTTTTTTTTGTTGAAAGTGTTAAATACAATAAAATTTTTCATAGTTACCCAACTAGTGACCAATATGAATAATAACATTCAATTTTAATTTCTGCAAATCATAATAAAAAGTTTAAACTATTTATGAACTAGCAACCAATATGAGTAATAACATTCCATTTTCATTTCTGCACGTCATAATAATCATTTCAAAATAGTTATGCAACTATTGACCAATATCAATAATAACATGAAATTTTAATTTCTGCACGTCATTATAAGCCGTTCAAACTAGTTATGCAACTAGTGACCAATTTAAGCATGTTATGATAAACAGTTCAATGGTAAAGACTCACTACTGTTGCACTACAGTTTGTATTAAATTGTGAAAGTTGATAAGTATTGTGTACTATAAAATAATCAGTTATGTAAAATAGTATTCTTCAGTCTTATAGATCGAATTAATGAACTGTGCCTAGTTAGATCTTGTGAAAGGTGGCACAGAGGTAAAAACATTTAGAAGCTTCTGTTGTTTGGATAAGATTTACTATTGACAAATAGATTTGGTTTTAGGATTGTTTTTTTTGTTATCTACTTTATAAGGACAGTAATCAATGAATTTGTTCACAAATCAGATTGGAGAATAAAATTTTTTGTATAAAAAAGAATGCCCTGTTTCCAGGAGGTTTCAAGAAATGTAGACATTCAGCTCCTGGAAAGAGAGAAAGTTATGGCAGAAGATAGTTGTGTTTAGTTGTTTACGCTCTAGTTAAATAACATAAAGTAAGTTAACTTTGACATACGTGATAAGTAATAAGCTATTTTTAACTTCGCCACAATTGATAAGTTCTAAGGTGTATTTACCTTTGATTTAAGTGACAAGTAATCAATAGATAAGTGATAGTAATAATTTATACAGTTAAACCTTGGTTCTCTATTCAAAGTTATTACCAGAATTTTAGTCGAAAAATAATTTTCTCATAAAAAATAAATAATAGGAAATATGATGATGAAATCAGTTCGGTCAGATCATACGCAGGTGTTATTGTTTAAATACTGTAGCATTCTATAAATAAAAACGTTTATATAAACTACTAAAAGTTGGGACGAATGTTCGAGTTACAAAAATGGAGGTACAATTCTTAAGTTCGAATTCTGGAGGTACAATTTTCTCGATATCTCTATTCAAACTGAGATTTGTTCGAGTTTGTGCACCGTTGTGTCATGGTATTTAACTTCGTCGTATGCGATAAGTACTCAGTTATATTTGAGAAAAGACACCACTCTAGGTACTATTAATACCACATGACCGCGAATACGACATCATTACTGTACAGACTAACTTAATATCCGACATGAATGTACTGACATTCCAAGTTATAGTAGTACAGTAATCAAGCAGTAGAAGGCCTTTGGTCTGGAACTGCTAGTTACGACGTGCACTATAGTGCGCGGTTATATTCGTTGGTCGTTGGTCGTTTGTACTATTAATAAGAAGCTAAAGGTAGTGAATAATGTAAAATAAATGGTTGATAGAACAAAACCTCCGAACTTCTTTAACACAACTACAAAGAGGTTTATTTAAGGTTTAAAATATTTAACTTTATTTTGTTTCTTTAATCAATAATACTATACCTCTTTGAACATTTTTTTTTCTAATACTATTGAAATACACTTTTATAATGTTAGTGAAAAACTACTTTTCAAGAATATATCAAGATAAACGTTAGTTTTACTTAAAATACTTTAAGTCTTCTATTTCACAAAATTGTTTGCACTAATCTTCTTGAATAACAATTATAAAATTTTTTGTTACATTTATAAATACATTTATTATTCAAACTAAAGAGTTTGAATTTATTTTTTAGCAAAAACTGATTTAAAAAATCAAAGAATAATGAATCCAAAACCCAATTCTCCGTAGTGGAGTATCTATTCATAACTAATTCAGATGAAACTCAATTCATGCTGGCACAAATGACGTTCTACACGGCATGAAAGTAGACAGTGCAGTCCAATTTCAATTCATCTTCGGTGTTTGACCCTTGCATGTCCTACCCAACCCTTTCTAATCCCTTAATATTTTAAAGCCTTCTCATTTAGTAAGTGATCTCACCTTTTCTCTACTGCTTTCCTCTTTAAAAATATACATAAATTGAATTCACAGAAAGAAACATATAAAAGAGATCAGAAAAAAATAAGATACTATATTTTTTTCTGATGACTCACTTGTCTTCGGAGTGACTCACATCATTCTACCTGATTAAAGGCCATCCAAGTATGGTAGTTTTTGTGACCTCTTTTATGTGTTTTGCCTCTGTGAATTTATTTTATTTAGCTTCTATTACCCGATTACCCGAAAATTTGAGTCCGTAAGTGTGTTTCCTTACTCCGTGTGTTACTAAGGAACAAACACACTTACTGTCTCTAATTTTCGGTTGAACCGTCATCAGGAGAGTTGAGATAGGGACACCAAGCGCACTTGTGAAGCATTATATTTACAATCCAACATTCAAGTTGAATTTTTTGTTTTACTTAAATTTCTTAAAAATTGCGCTGTTTATTTAAAAACAATTACTTCAACTATTTAAGAATTTATAAATAATATAAACTTTTTCAGAATTGTAAATCTGTAATGTGCTTTGGGATTATAGTTGGCGTTTATAATTGTTTATTCAGCGTTAATCAATTCCTTTGGTCATTAGGGTCAGCTTAGCCCTGTGTGAATGCGCTTTCGTTTGGACTGGTAGGTCCGTGGTTCAATACCTACTCTGGTCATCGATTTATTCACACGAGTAGTGAACAAAAATGAGTACGTCGTCTCTTTTAGAGGGCGTTAAGCCGCCGGTCCTGATCCTCTACAATGCCAAGTACTTGTTAAATACATTTAGTTTTTTTTGGAAAATTTATGATTTGCAATGTAGAGCCAAAGTTCGGCACAAAGAGCCAATGTTCGGTCTAAGTGTGTTCTCTTGAGTTACTGCCACTGGAGCCTAACATAGCCTAGCGTAGTTAGGAAGTATTGCAGTACGGCTTTTGAGATAAAGTCTCTTTTTTTCCCCAGTAACTGGTCCATTTAGCTGCACCTACCACTGGCTAGTTGACAGGTAGCATCAGCTGCATTCATTCCTCTTCCTCCAGTGTTGTCCCCACAGTATCTACTGCCAGAGTTCCACCGTTTTGTAGCCATTCATTTCGTAAATAGTCTATGAACCTCAGATGTTCGAAACGCGTTTTTTTGATAATAAAACTATTTTATGTGCAGAAAGTATTCCATATTTAGAATAATCATTTTACTGCTTGAGAAACTTTTATTTTTGGTTTATATTGTGATTGATTAGTGTTTTTATTTGATCTTTAAGCCAGTCAGATTGAGATTTATGGTTTGGTTTTCAAGCAGATCGTATATCTAATGAGGAATGCGGTTGAGCATTGTCGTGCTAATCCAGATGTTATTTCTGACAGGAGGCGAGTGAAGTGTTTTGCGATTAATCGCGACCGGACCGGGGAGAGCTGGCGGAGGAATGTGGCAGTGTGCGAAAGGAAGTAAACATGTTAATTGGGCGGAGGCGAGCGCGCCCAACATGACCTTGTTATGAGTCTGATGATGCACGGCCTCTAAGAACCTCTAATTGGTGGGGGTCAGCCTAATCACATGCTTTCCGTGTAACGTGGGACCTTTCACATACACACCGAGGATTCAACTGCACCAAGTCTCCCTAACGAACCTTCCCTTTTAATCACTGACCAAAATATACTGTGCGAACAAACATTCCAAGCACAACTACCTCAGAAATCAACTTGCATCGTCCTATACTTAGCACGTTTGAAGAAACACAGTTCCAGGCTTTTGCAGCGAGATATATGGAAAACTGCTAGCCGGCTACAAGAATAACGAAAACAAGACGATAAATACTGACTTCTATTAGGAATATCGCTTTTCAAATTAATACATTTCAAAAATATAAATTTCATTCAATTATTAAGGTATATTCAAATGAGAAACATCAAAATTCATCTATCTCGAGACAATTTTCTACCTTCTCTGATGCAAGTAATAAGCAAATTAACAGCTATAATGCCCAATGTAGATACTGCAAGCGTATATTATAAAAAAGAAAGAAAAATAATAAGTAGAAAAGTTTTAACATAAAAAAAGTTGTAAACGTAGTTTTTTTGATCAGATTACATTATTTATTAAAGAGAACATAGTTAAAGATGAATGGGTCCCTCTGCTCACACTAGTTGTGTGAAGAAGAAGACTACGTGGTCGAAACCCTCTGTTTTAGATTTTCTTTTTATTTTGAAACTTTTTTTTCTTAAAATTAACAATTTTTTACAGTAAATGGTTCCACACACATTAATAATATTTGATTAATACTACATTGAAATGGTTTTGATTGCCGATTTGGTGGTAAAGTCAGCGAGGTCATTTGCCGCGGATACAAGAGCGTGAATTTCATTCCATTAAGCTTACATTCTTTTGGGTGATCAATAAATATTGACCTGTTGGTCGTCTATTTGCCAACTCTTTTGTCTCCTCATCTATAACTACCATAACTAATAAAAATCATGAAAATGTGTGACAATCTGTTATTGCATTAAATATCTTCATAAGATTCATTGAATATAATTATAATGAACATAAATCTGACATGAACAAAATTAAGTGTCATAAAACTAACAGTCATTGAGTACGATGTCAGGTCCTCGTTAAAGATCCCTACTGTAAATACACTTGAGTTATGCAACATTTAGGACTGCCAATAAACTTTAGTTTTGTATATATATATGTATACATATGATCAAACCAAAATATGAAATGGGAAAAAAAGACTAAGCAATTTCAACCGTAACAAGCCGTCTTCATTTTTTTTCTCATTTCATATTGTATTTTAATCATTAATTGTTACTTCACGTGTTTATGTGAAATCTTATTATATATATATATATATATTTATATATAATATATATATATATATGATTAAACCACAATAAGAATGGGAAAACAAGACTAAGATCATTCAACCGTAACAAGCGGTCTTCGTCAGAGTCAAAAACCCAACTGAGTCAGAGTCAGTTGGGTTTTTGACTCTGACGAAGACCGCTTGTTACGGTTGAAAGATCTTAGTCTTGTTTTCCCATTTTTATTGTGGTTTAATCATTGATTGTTGTTTCACGTGTTTATGTGAAATCTTTTATATATATATATATATATATATATATATTATATATATATTAAATTGTTCGTAAATTGGAGCAAACCAGCTTAAAAGTCGTTAACGCAGAGGCTGGTGTGTACTTTAATGAAACATGTTTACGTGAGGATTTTGCTACCATCATACACAAATATATAAATATATATAAACCAATTAAAAAAGATAGCACACAGCTAGACACAGGACATCGTCGAAATATAGAAGTGAGTTATTCCTGTGTCTATCTGTGTGCTATCTTTTTTAATTGGTTTTTATTTAAAAGTCCGTTGAACCGTTTCATTTAATTTATATATATATATATAAAACGTCGCTTCGCAAGCGCGCTTGGTGCCACTATCTCAACTCTCCTGATGGCGGTTCAACCGAAAATTAGAGACAGTAAGTGTATTCGTTTCTTTGTTGTGTATCTGTGATTTACTGTAAAACGTTTGTTGTCCTTTTGGATCATTTTCTTGTTTACAATATTATATATATATATATATATATATATATATATATATCTTATTTTTGTATATCTTATCTAATGTTTTCTGATTTTAATGCCATGACTAAAAGTAGTATTTTTCAAATATATTTAAACTGTTTTTTATTTAGGCCTTTTTATCGTTTTCCATAATGTAAATATTACTGACTGTTTTATGGATTATGAGAGAGTTTTAATCCACTTTCTAAGAGTATACGCGTCATTCGGTTTTATGCGATTCGTTTTTTTTTTATCTCTGGTACTTTTACAGAATATATCATTAAACTTTGAAGCATAAAAAAATAATTGAAACTTAATCAGGATTTAGATAGAAAGTTATAACAATTTCTAATACAATTATTTACTACAAGTAAAAGTTCACCGGGTTGGTAAATAAGTACAGTCGCACGCACACGTTAGATGAATCACTCTTCCTCCTCATGATTAAGAACTTTAGGTCCAATCAAGTTAGTTTATGGCTGTTATTCTTCCCAGTATGTTATTTAAAACTGCCATCATGAGTCGTTATTTAGGATTCTTCGAATATGTGTATATATCAAGCACAGGAGAAACGCAGATTAACACCGTCAAAAACTCACTTGAGTATTTCGACATTGCCGTCATCAGGATAAGAACGCCATGATTTGAAATACAAACTAAAGCTGAACCTCAAAGTTTTGGAGATAACAATCATAGATATGAATATTTGTTTCAATTTTATTATTATATTACTTTGCACTGGAAATGGCTCTAAATAGATATATATTAAATTTTGATATAATAGTAATAATAATAGTGAACGTAATAATAGCTATTGAACTATATTTATTTTTAATAGCTTTTCATTTTTATATTTGAAAATTAAGTGATGGCTTTTAGGTCTTCCTTCTATAAAACGAGTCATTGTGTGTTTGAGTGTTTTATGTTTTGTTGTAGATAGATGATATATATATATGGACAAAGAGGGAAAATTATAATTTTACAAGTATACATACAGGCACTCGTGCACCCATCACACATACACACACACACACATACACCACGTTCAAATATGCATATGAATAACAGAGATTAATAGAAACGTTTTAAGGGAACGAAGTCAAAGTTATGAGATTACAGTGGATATAAGTTGAGTAAGAACTGGAGCATTTGGCCTGGTGGATAAGGCACGTGTAGCCAGAGGACCAGTTACAAGGAAGCAGGGGCGGGCTATTTTAGGCCGGGACCCGTGGAAGCTGACCTCAGCTCGATAGATAACTGCAGTGAGAGGTCGGAGTTCGCTGGCTTGACCTCCACAGAGTTGACTCCTAGCTTGTCTCTTCACGCCTCTCAACTCCGCAGTAAGTACTCTTTCATCTTCTTCCTAACATATTCAACTAATCTAACATACATCAGCTAAGGTTATTCCTGCCTAAAGGCCATTTTTTTTTCGGTGTTTTCGTTACTTATCTCATTGCAACATTGCTATCTACTCAAATGCATCAGCCTTGGATACTACATCGTTATAAAACAATGTTTTACCCATTAATAATTTTACATATATTTTTTGCACCACTAGCTTAATGTATTACATTATTTCAAAATGTTTATATAATCTATACATTATAAATGTTTGAGTATATTTCATGAAACGAAATAATCCTAGAAGGAAATTAATCAAGCACAAAAAAACACAAAAACACCTGGACTAAGACTCACTTTTCCACATCAACTGCCATCAAAAGAGATGTCCAATTAACAATGTGTCGTTGTCTTTTACAATGTATGTTGTTTTCTACATATATATATACAAGGTGCCCCAAAAAATATATAGACACTTTAAAGAGTTGTAGACTAGGTGTTTATTATAGTTTATTCAATTTCAAACACGTAAAAGGATTTACAAAAATAATTCTTTGTTTCATCAACACCTGTTCTCAAATTGCTGTCCGTTCTCGTTCCAGGCTATTCTAATGTGAAGTAATGGAATAGCACAAATAATGAATCAATTCCTTTGATATTTGCGTACATTCATGTTCTATTGTTCTCAATTCATTAAATATCGCAGGTCTCATCGCGTAGAC
This sequence comes from Hermatobates lingyangjiaoensis, assembly GCA_026182355.1. Lineage (NCBI taxonomy): Eukaryota > Metazoa > Arthropoda > Insecta > Hemiptera > Hermatobatidae > Hermatobates > Hermatobates lingyangjiaoensis. Next base: position 900,928 of record JAPFBL010000075.1, on the reverse strand, counting down.
TTTCTCTTTTAGGTATCCCGATAAATAAGAATATAGTGGTGTGAAGCCTGGCGATGTTTGAAAGTATTCAACAAGACCGCGCCGTCCGATAGCATCAAGGAAGGATTTAGAATCGTGATGGTTGTGTTTTGGTGCTCCATCTTACTGAAAATAAAACATTTCTTCTTCTTCAAAGTGTCCTCTAATGCTTGACACAACACATTGTTTCAGCAAGTTCAAGAAAACAAGACTAGTCACAGGAGGGAAAAAATAACGGTTCAATTAATCCTTGTGATTTATATTAGAAATAGGGATAACCGTCATACCTTGTAAGATGTTCTTGGAGTCGTTGGAACGCTTTCGAACATTGTCCAATGCAACACATTGCGATTGAATATGGGCAATGTCCGAAAGCGCTCCAACGACTCCAAGAACATCTTACGAGGTATGACGGTTTTCCCTATTTCTAATATAAATCATTCTAACTTCAGTAGTAGTAGTAATATGCATGTATTTAATCCTTCCGTTGATAAGATGCTCCACACTGTAATTCATAGTGAAAGAACCTGGTGGTCGATCATAAATGTCGATTCTCAGGTCCCTAATTGTGACGGTTAATCGAAATATAAATATAATAAATAAATAAATGTAAACGTAAATAATAAAATAAATAAATAATTTATAAATTCATATAAATGTATATCATCACTTCAAATAATCTTTGGGGTGAAATGCATTTTTATACTGGATCATTCGCAATACTGTATTCTTCAAATTGGATTATAATTATGAAGAGAATGGGCTAATTTGGGACTACAACTTTACCATTTACTAGGTTTTTCAAACTTTGCAACCTTTTTATAACAAATTTCTATATGTGGAGACTATTTCATTAGCTTTTTACCCCACAATGAGTAAATACCACATAATAACTGCTTGCACTTAGAATTTTTACAAGAAAAAATAGGCAGTTGAATTATCAGTTTTAAAAGGTGCATACAATTTTTTGAGTCACCCGATATAAGTAAATCAATCCATTTGGTAGAATAAGAAAAAATCATTTTTGTAGACGTATTTAGTTGAGATTTATTTTAATGATTAATAAATACCGCTGTATTAATGATTCACAGATATTCATGTCTTAAAAATAAAGACTGTCAACCGAACTTGATACTTTTATTTCGAGATGAATTCTATAGTAATTGTTTTAGAAGCGCTTTTGGATTTTTTCCCCTTTTAGAAAACAACAGTATTTACTCATTCTGAGGTACATAAATACCACACAATTACGGATTGCACAACTAATTATTTAACAACAGTATTGTTTGAAGTGAATTATGTTTTGAAAATTATAGACTAATAACTTTGTATTCTGTAAACGAATGTTCCGCTTCATATAAAGATCACGTAATTTATAATTATGAGTTTTTAAATGATTTCTATGCACCTTTATGTATTTTAGTATGTTATATTATTTAGCATACTATAACATCAGGGACTATATTGGTTACTAGATTTATGCAGTTAAGTGGTTAGTCAATAAAAGCATTTTCCTGTACACAATCTTCATCCATCATATAGTTGACATAAGATAAGAACGTTTTAATGATTTCTCCTATTAATGTTGGTCGTTTTCTAAGAACTCTCAAAGTAATATTCACGTAGCTGCAAGAATAAGGAATCTTAATAATTTCGTAATTCCATTATCATTTAGGGTGATTTCTTCTATCACATAGAAACATATCACAGAAATCATTAGAACATAAAAGAGAAACTTGTAACGTGTTTAGAGTTAGTTTGTAGTTTAAGAACTGAAGAAATATATTTACTTGAATTCCGTGATGAACATTTTGAAAGTTTTTGTTTTGCTTTTTTTTTTGATTTTGTGGTCACCTGGGTTTATTGTTTATAATGTATATAAGCCTGTATTTCTTTCCTGGAATTCTGAATCATCTAACCCTTTTTACTGATTAACGTTTTAACCTAATTTACTTCATTTGTAAGTATACCTGTTAGGATTATACTGGAAGCAGTTTATATCAAAATGGAAAGGGTGTGAGTATACAGCGTTGGTTTTTTTCTTTTATAAACATATAAAATAAATTATATAAAAATGTTGCTATAAATCTGCATTTTTTACGTAAGTACTTTATTGATGAATAATACCAGATCAACTATAACAACTCTTATCTAGGTTTTTTTTAAATGAACATTGCCATAAGCGTTATCTCTCTTTTACTGTTATTCTTTATTTTCATACTGTACAGAATAATGCTAAAATTAAACAATTACTTGATTGATATGACTCAGTCGAAAGAAGAATATAACTTTACTGTTGCAGTCAGTGCCTTCATTCATTAATGCTATAGTAATTTAAGTTTTAACTAATTGGACATATGTTGCGTGTGTCTAGGTCCTAACTCTGGGTGAAGTACTAGATGCCCAACAATGCAAAACCAATTATTACGTGCCATTTATGAAAAAACCCAACGGCTTCTAGGTGTTCAAGCGATTAAGATTGGCTTTCTGTTGCCATATTTAACAGTTCTGGCTTGCTGTTTTTTTTTTCTTTTAATAATTGTGTATATATTTTTTGACATTTAGTTTGTGTTGACATGTTTGGATTGATGTTTGCAGTCGTTAAACAAAATCGAAAGTCAAATATTGATGATGTTTATAACACTGGCATTATAAAGAACATATTTCGCATAATTAATCATATAACAGCAATTCATTTTTACTTGAATCATTCAGATATCAACACAGATCCGTATGAGCTCAATTATATATATATATATATATGTATATATGCAGAAAAATCACAATTAAACACGTGATGCAATCAATGAAGTCTAAACCACAGGGAAAAAGAAAAAGAAAATAAATAAATTCTCTGAGGCCTTTCACTTTATGTCATCAGAGAGCAAACAAAAATGAAAGAAGATTATATATATAATAAATTGTACCGACGTTTTCATTCCTAAACCCAAACTTGCTTTTCACCGTTCATGTTACTTAAAGTGTAAAAGTTTGATTCATTTATGATTAAGCGTATATTAACATTATCTACTTTTTTCCACACATTAACCCTGCATAGTTAGCATAGGTTAGGTTACATAGCAGGGTCCATCCCTTGAAAGAATACGCAGAGCAAAGATTCAACACTGTAATTCTTCATCGGGAGTGCAGGTTAGGTTAAATTGTCTAATGAGAGAATATACATAGCCCAAAGATTGGCGCTTTCTGTTACAATGTAGCGCTCTACATAGGCAGTCCTAAACTTTGCTTTTTTTCTTTTATTGTTTAAACCGATCCCCTAGAGGGTGATAACGTTAGCCGTTTACAGGCTCTTTATTTCCTCAGTGATTCTACAGATTCTACATTGGGAGTCTTACATTTTGCCTGACTCAAGTGTATTTCGAGAAGGGATCTATAGTGAGCACCTGACATCATACAGGCTCAGGACAGACGGCTTAAAATCCGTCCTCTCCCAGGGATTACGTTCTCACATTTATTCACCTCCTGGTGAATAAATCGAGGGCCAGTTGGTGATCAAACCCAGAACTACCAACCCAGAGTCGAATACATTAACCAATGAGCTAACCTGGCCCCAAAACTTTGCCTAACTCAAGTGTATTTAGTGTATGGATCTTTAATGAGCACTTAACATCAACAGGCTCCGAACCAAAGACATGACGTCCTCTCCGAGAGTTGACATACTCAGATTTTCTTTTACCTCCCGCGTGAACAAGAGTGGGGATCAAACCATGGCATCCACTAGTCTTGAGGCGAGGATATTACACATTTATAACTTTATCTTATTAAGCAACTAAATATGTATATCATGATACGAGTACATAATACTAACATACCTATACTACTACGTATAAAGTTGATAAGATTTTGCTGATAAGCAAGAGTAGAGGTTGAGCTGTAACTTAGAAGTTATGAACCACCGATTTTTGCATGATTGATTGAGCAGGCACTCATCTCAGTCGTGGCACGAAGAGAACAAAACAACTGCCGAAGGAATCCTTGAAATTAAAACTACGAGTATCTTTCAAGAAACACTTGTTTTTGCTCTTAACAACAATTGAGGTAATTTACCTCTTTCATTCTTTGAAACAATAGTGTACATTTCAAAAATATTTCAAATACAAACGGTGTGGATGGGTTGAATCTTGAGTAATGATTTGTATTACTCGCTGCTTGAATATCAAACATTTCCTGTCCCTCATTTGTTTTGATCCTTAAATATTTTATGCGAAGATTGGAAGAATCTTATGAGTAGCAATTTTTAAACATATATTTCTATTTAAGGTAAATGAAATGTGTAACCAGGAAATAAGTTCATTACATTTACAACGTGATGTAGAAATAGTAAAAGCTCTTTAAAAAAATAACAAAATATTGCTTTCTTAATATTTTACAAAATATTCAGAAGTAAACTGTAAAAGAATCAGGTTTAAAAACATTATAAAAACTAACGAAAATATTAGGCCTTATATTGTTTGAATATTCTAACAGTCAGCTCGCTATGATTTGATGTATTTTTAGTTATGCTATCCTGATTTACGCATATAAAGTTAACATGGAGAGTAAACCGCGTGCCATGGACTTTAAAATACCAGTATTATTTCTTTGGAACCCTGGGGGTCCAAATGTTGACCACTTTCGGAACCACTGATGTATGCGGTCCTTGTATCCAGATGACATAGTAACTATAGTAAACATTATTTCATTTGGATTCAACTGGACAAAAACTAAATTATCTGATTCAAAGAATACTGCAACAAAGTACTACGAAGTAGATAGTACTCTTTTGGTCATGACAGAGCAGTTATTAATTAAACATTAAAGTATCGTAAGTAATAATATCTTTCTTTGTTTCAGGTTTGATAACTACCCTACGTTGAACCGCTACAAGTTTAATGAAATGCTAACATTCTCAGGTGACAATTATGCTTATAATTATTAATAAATATATTATTTAAACTCTGAGAAACACGAATGAAAAACAGAAATTAAGACTCACATTTAATATTTCGACTCTTTTTAACGGTCATCCTCAAGAAAGGAAGTTGAGTGGCGAGAAGACGAAAGCCAACTGGACAGCTTCACAGAATATGTACAGGCTGGCCACAACGAAAACGAAATTGTATATATATATATATATGTTATATGTGAAAACAAGACTAAGATCTTTCAACCGTAACAAGCGGTCTTCGTCAGAGTCAAAAACCCAAAGACCGCTTGTTACGGTTGAAAGATCTTAGTCTTGTTTTCCCATTTCTTATTGTGGTTTGATCATTGATTGTTGGTTCACGTGTTTATGTGAAATCTTTTTATATATGTTATATATATATACTGCTCTTCTTCCCGGAATTTAGTCCGAGTTAATTATTTAAAATCACCTTTTTTCCAACATTTCCGTTTTATTTTAAGACATCCTCAGAGGGCTAGAACCTTGTTTGATTTATTTTCAAGTGCCTTGGCCTTTCGACCACACCGAGGAAACAGAGGGCTAGAACCCAAAAACAATGGACATTTATCCTATCCACATCACATTCACCATAAAAATTCAAAAATCTTACGTACTTAAGGCTAGCTTCTACCACCAAACCAACAAGCTTTGTGTAAGTAAAATTTTTGAATTTTTATTATGAATGTGATGTAGACAAGTTAAATGTCCATTGTTTTTTGGGTCGCAGCCCTGAGGATGTCTTAAAGTAAAGACGACACGTTGGCGAAAAGGTGATTTTAAATAATTAACCCTGGCCGAATTCCGGGAAAAAGTAAAGTATTTATTAGTAATTGTGGCCAAGAAAACAATACCTTTATATATTATATATTATGAGTAGCAGTTTGCTTCTCAACGCGAGTACTTTGCACTTCTTCCCGATGACGACGGATGTCGAAATATCGAAGTGAGTTCTGTAGTAACTTTCTGTGTTCTTTCCTATGTGTTAAACATTTTTATATAATATATATATATATATATTTATATGTATATTGATTTCACATAAACGCGTGAAAAAACTATCAATGATCAAACAACAATATAAATATATTAGTCTTGTTTTCCCATTTCATATTGTGGTTTGATCATATATATATAATATAAGAGGTGTGATTAAAAAGTAAGACACTTTCTGAATTCCCAGCGTTCTGTACATAAGAATTTCAAAATTAATCTGGTTGTGTTGATTCACTCTTCACGATCATATCTAGTTTTTACTGCATAGCATGTACTATAAGACAATACAGCCGCGGGCTACATTTATTAAACAAATCACATATTCTCCAAAGGACGATTGATATCGAAATATCGTAAATTTTATTTAAGATTTTATAAATAAACAATAATCAACTATTAATTGAAATAATTGTAATTATTGATAGATATTTTGTTTAAAAAATACTTGACTATTTATATGATTTTAAAAAAAATAATATTTATAGTTGCTTTTAAATTATTATATTGTTATAATATCTTCCAATTAATGAGTTCAACAAATTGACAATACAATTGACTACCTAAACTCCAATTACTCCTTTTTAAACCAACGGATTAAGAAATCATGACTTCTGTCGTTTCCTTCAGTGTTTGATTAATGACAACATTTAATGCTTGTTACTGATCCGATTGACAATTTCCTTTGCTGAATCATAGGATTTGAAATGATGCAAAAGTTATCGGTTTCTTTTCATTTTGAAACCCAGCCATTCATAAGCATTAGTGTACATCCACTAATACAGAGTTCAAACTTTTTTCGACGCGGAACCCTTTTTGGTTCCAGTAACTTTCCCCCAGCATTAAGTCTATTTCGGTATTTGGTTTCTATGGCAGTTTAAAGGGAAAATCCAGTTTAACATAAGTAGATAGTGGGAAATGGCAGCAATGTGTGAAGTGCTACTTTTGCAATAGCAGGAAATTCGGGAATCAGATAGTTCCAAAAACTGACTAGTGATTCATCATAAATATGAATAACATTTTGAGCACTTCTACTTATGGGTATATGTAGATATAAACATTATTCGGTTTCATGGATTCACAAGAAATATAGAATAAATCCATACCCACAAAAAAAATGTTTTAGAAAAATGTGTTGACTAAATGTTTTTCACGGAACCCCAGACAGTCCGTTAAGAAACCCCTGGGCTCCGCGGAACCCACTTTGGAAACCTCTGCACTAATACAAAACAACAATCTCAATCATGTTTTTATTTAATAAAAAAAATTTTGTAGTCAAATGATAATATATTAATTAATTTAATTGATTTCAATTATTTACTACGTTGGGTTTACCTATAAAGTGATATAGAGTTTAGACAGCTTGAGATTATATTTTTAGCTTGTTTTCTTGATGAACATGTGATGATACTTATAATACACTTTACTTGTACCAAGCCGTGCTGATGGACCCAATGACGTCATAACTGACTCTCTCACACCAAAATGTTTTGCAAGGTCAGACACGCAAACACGACCCCTAGCACTTCCTTAAATCAGCTTTTTTTTTTGCATCTTTATGGTGTGGACAAGTTTTACTTTTCCTTGATGTATCTTCTTTTTTTTTTGCCACATAATAGTGTATTAAATTGTTATTAAAAAAAAAAAACTTAAAGATGTTCATGACAGATATAAACAGGTCATTTTTCAGGTTTCAGCTTGATTTGTAAAATTAGATTATTTTCGCCAAAAGATTTTTTTTTTTTGTTCGAAAACATGTTCTATAAGTAAATTGTTTGACTGAACCTTTGATGGAGAGGAGATGATTGTTTATAAATTACATTCTGTTTGAGATTTAAAGACCTTTTCTGAATAGAAATACATGAGACTGACTTACCTTGCTCATCGTGAGACTTACTCGACCGGTTACAGGGTTGTCCATCTTCAGAACGAGTCTTTGTGAAGATGAATGAAGCCAAACTGCAGTATTACATGCCAAACAACTTCCACTGAAACACATTTGAACACAGTTACTATGCATTTATACTAAACTCTGAGAGAATGTCTACCTTTGTTTAATTTTTACTGTTTAGGTAAAGGTTTATTCATTATCCTCATGTTTTACCCAAATTATGAAACAATGAGTATTTTTCCAGTTATTTCTTAATAGAAAATTTATTTTTAAACTTGTGAACAAATGTTTAAATTATTCTTTAACATTTGGGTATATGTGTTCAAGAATACATAATTTGGTTTGTTAAGGTGAAGGTACAGTGGCAGTCTCACAAGAGAACACACATAGGCCAACAAGAGCCCTTTGTGACATTACACACATAGACCAACAAGAGCCCTTTGTGATATTACACACATAGGCCAACAAGAGCCCTTTGTGATATTACACAATCAAAATTAATTCTACATTGGCAGTCCTAAATTTTGTCTAACTCAAGTTTATTTAGAATAGGGATCTTTAACAAGTACCTGACATCGTACAGGTTCAGAAACAATGGCTTAACGTCCTCACGGATGACGTGCTAAGATTCATTCACCTCCCGCGTTAATAAATGGAAGCCCAGAGTAGGTATTAAACCGTGGACTTACCAGTCCAGAGGCGAGTTACATTGCCACTGGGCTAACCTGACCTCCATATTTGGTAATAAATCTCGTTCGGTTAAGAGTATTTGGGTTTCGTAACAAGCGGTCTTCGTCAGAGAGAAATCATGATTTAACTCTGAAGAATACCGCTTCTTATGGTTGAAAAATCTTAGTCTTTTTACTCATTTCTTATTGTGGTTGGATGTTTATTGTTATTTCACTTGTACATTTGTGAAATCTTGTTATATACACAAAATATGACCCTGACAAGTGTACCAACACAACAACAACAAAATTTGAAATTTGAGTGTACAGAGAACGCAAAGTTTAAAAAGTGTCCTTACTTTTTGATCAAATCTCGTTTATTTATATATTTATGTGTGTGTGCGCGCTCGTGTGTATGTTTATCAATTCATGGTGAGGCACACTCTGATTGGACACTCTTTCAGACAATAGAAATTAACGGAACCTTTTGATGTCTGTCACAATCGTTCTCAGATAGAAGAATAATTTATAGTTATTAATATATATTTCACATGAGTCGTATTGGAGTATACAATTTATTAAATAGTTTACTAAAATGTGGCATGTGAAGAGTGTTTTTGATTTTTATACTCACATTCTATATTGGAAAGAGTAATCAAAAGGTAGTTATCTCTGTCTAGTTTGTAGGAACTTCGTTTTAAGAGAAATCAGTCGTGAACGGTTTGACTAAGGTCATCAGATGAGATGTAAATATATTGGTGTTTGATGGAGTGCTTTTAATTGATAAGTAATACATAAATGATTGATATAAATTAGGAAAGATGATGTTTATTTAGATAATAAATAGGGCTAAAGAAGGAATAGTGGACTGAGAGAGTGGACAGGTGTTGGTGACTGGCCTCCAATGTGCTGACCTGGACCTCCATTGTGCCTACTGACCTCACCAGACCTCCCCTATTGTTCCTCCGACCGGGTCAGACTGCCAATAATTAATAATTAACCTCTCAAGGAGAGAGAGAAGAGCAGGCTCGCCCACAACCCTTTCAGAGTGGGCGAACTTCTCCCACGTCTTTCTGATAGCGTCATACGTGTTTCTGTTTTAATGATCCCATACCTTTGGCATTTCTTACCATTGATCTGGATTATAAAAATACAATCAACTCGATTTTATTGATATTAATAGCGCTAATTGAGTCGAAAATTAGATGAATAAGGTTAAAGTCGAATGTAGGGACCTTTTCAACTATGAACAGTCATATACGTGTATATCATTGTGGTGGAAATGTAAGAAGTCTCCCAAACCTTTAGTCTTTCGCAACTGAGCGCCATATTATTAAGCATAATGATAACTGCTAGTATAGACGATTGTAAGGTCGTAGCTTATGCTATACGGTTACTCACACCCTTAAACCCAAAAAAAGACGTACAACCGTCAGTCCTTAGTCTCAGCAACAAATTAGATTGTACTAACCATCCCTACTCTAAAAACAAATTCGGGTGCGCAACAACTAAATTAATTTATATATAGTAATTAAATAAATCGGTTCAGCGGACTTTTAAATAATACAAGTGTTAGAGCGAAAGTAACACGCCGATAGATAAAGGAAAGGTAACACACATATAGACACAGAAATAATTCGCTTCTATATTTCGACGATCGTCGTCATCAGGAGGCGAAGAGTACTGACTAATGATCTTACTACTGCTGATTGAGTTCAGTCGCAGCCCTGCCTTCCTAAAGGACGCTTCACGTCCTGATGACGACGATCGTAGAAAAATAAAAGCGAGTTATATCCCAGCGTATCCTTGTAGGCAAATGGGACATTGCCAGCAAGAGGTTAGTCAATGCAGAAGCTGCTGCAAAATGTAATGCAATTTGTCTGAAAGAAGATTTAGACAAAAAAGAGTATATAAATATACATTGGTTATATATATATATATATATATATATATATATATATATATATGCAGTAGCAGTTTGCTTCTCAACGCGAGTACTTCGCACTTCTTCCCGATGACGACGGATGTCGAAATATCGAAGTGAGTTCTGTAGTGTCTTTCTGTGTTCTTTTCTATGTGTTAAAGTGTATATATATATATACTTTATATATATATATATTCGGATACCAATATATATATATTCGGATTCGGAACCAATATATATATATTGGTTTTCGGATTTATAACCAATTAATTCTTATGTAACTTAAATAACCATTAGCACACTTTCCAAGGTAAAACTAATTTCCTTTTGTCTGATAATTTTAAATAGATGTGTACTCAACAACTGTGATTATAAAATAACCTTTTGTATGTATCTGTTGGTTGTAACAAAAATGTGTGTTATTTCTCTATGTGAGTTGTAGATTGTTTTGATAAATGTATTATAGTCTTACTCTAATTTTAGCCCTGAAGATGATGTACAAATACATCGAAACGTCGGCCTAGAAAGGAGTTTATTTTCTTTTATTTGACCTAGCCCTCAATAACAAAACAGTGAAATATATATATATATATATATATATAAGCGTTGATAACCTTAATAATCAATAAATACATTTATTAATGTAATTATTTAAAAGAATTAATAATAATGAAACAATACATTTATTTCTTTTACATGAGTTATATATAATCACTGGATTGTTGTGAAAGCATCGTTACAGAGCCTATTCTCTACACAACAGAAGACAATTCAGGAAGTACAAATTCTGCTTAAGTATGTTTGTCTGTTTGTTTGTGGTGTACAGCTAAATCACAAAACCAATTTGAAGGTGATAGGGATTTCATTTTTTTGTGAAATCTTCGTGGAAAGGTTTTGGAAACATTTGATGAATTCCCAAAAAAAAATGTTTAATATTTTTAGAATACAAAAATTTTGAAAAGGTTATTCATAAACTTTAAATTTTGAACATTTTTCTGCCAATGACACTTTGTAGATTATTGTTTAAAAACAATTTCAAATAATATTTCTGCGTGTTCTACGATATTGTAAAATGCGAGGTACGATAATAACCCTTGCTTGTTTTAGATATTAATGTAATGTAATATGGATCAGTGACCCTGTTAACTTTGTTCATCTTGTCAATTTAATTTACATTATTTGGAAACTCAGTTACTTTAGAAACTATATCTTATCAATATTAAAATTTTAACTTTATTTGTCAATTAATTATAATTTTAATAATCAAATATTTATTTATTAATGTAATAGTAATTTATTCATTCTTAATAGTTAATTTAATAATCTATTTGTCATTCATTAACTTTATATATTTACTGCAGCAATTAGAAAGAGTACGATTATGTTATGTATAAATTTAAATGATTTCATTTTAGAAATTAATCATTTCATTAGTGTATTAAGTTATTAGGGAAAGTCAACGCTTCCTTGGTTTATCACTCAACAAAACTAGTTTCCTTTTATTCATACATTTAATTATAAAAACTTTTAATAAGAATAAATGTGGTCTCAAATATGATTACGCAACAAAGCTGTTGACCTGAGATCATTTTGTCATACTGATAACAATCTGCAAATATTTTTTAGCTGTTCAATAAGTTTGAGGTTATTTAATTCAAAGCTAAAATGAAGGTGAAGTGCTATCTTTTGTTTCTCAATGAGAACAAGTTATTTATGATCATTTTAAAACTACCAAGTGATCATCGCTTACAGTAAAAACTGCAGCCATAGTGCATTGAGTAAAAACTAGTCTAGTACTAGTTTGTGACCTAAACGTCCTTTTCCGTATAACCTTTTTTTTATGGAAATAATTATTCAATTTTTTTACTTTCTGCTTTAAATTATTTTAATACAGTTTTTAACTATTGTGTTATTATCATTATTTCTTTGACTATAAAATTTGTATATATTTTTAAGTAGTGCAATCAGTTATTATGTGGTATTTACTCATTGTAGGGTAAAAAGCTAATGAAATAGTCTCCACACATAGAAATTTAATAGTATAAACAACGCATTTCGAACACGTAGTGTTCTTCTTCAGGTACTAACTAAGGGTGGGTGTCTGTCGTACAACTGTACATACAGTTGTCGACACGCGTCGAAACTGTCGAAACAGTTGTACCACAGACACTCACCCTTAGTTAATGCCTGAAGAAGAACACTACGTTTCGAAACACGTTGTTTGTACTATTAAATTTCTATATGTGGAGACTATTTCATTAGGTTTTTACCCTACAATGTTTATATAATTGTTAAAAAATATATAATTATTCGGAAATAGTTCAAGAATTGTGTAAATTTAACAAAATAAAACACTATTTATATTTGGGAGAACTCCTTGATATTTATATGTATGCCAGTGGGAATAATCCTCTTTTGAGGATCCCCAAATATAAAGTTAATCCCCAATAATCGATAGATTACTGTTAGAGCTATTTATGTGTTATTACGAAACACATAAAACGTGTTATTATAAAAGAGTCAAGAAATATATCATAACTACAACTAAACTAATAGTTAATGGTAGCTACTAGAAACAAATTGTAAAATAAAAATTTAGAAGTGCCTATGTGTAATAGCGTTCTGCTATTAGAACTACATACGTGTATACCATTCTTCAATTAGAATTACCTATGTGTAATAACGTTCTGCTATTAGAACTGCCTATGTGTAATAGCGTTCTGCTATTAGCACTGCCTATGTGTAATAACGTTCTGCTATTTGAACTGCCTATGTGTAATAGCGTTCTGCTATTAGAACTGCCTATGTGTAATACCGTTCTTCTATTAGAATTACCTATGTGTAATAACGTTCTGCTATTAGAACTGCCTATGTGTAATAGCGTTCTGCTATTAGCACTGCCTATGGGTAATAGCGTTCTGCTATAAGAACTGCCTATGTGTAATACCGTTCTGCTATTAGAACTGCCTATGTGCAATAGCGTTCTGCTATAAGAACTGCCTATGTGTAATACCGTTCTGCTATTAGCACTGCCTATGTTTAATAGCGTTCTGCTATAAGAACTGCCTATGTGTATACCAATCTGCTATTAGAACTGCCTATGTGTATACCATTCTGCTATTAGCACTGCCTATGTGTATACCATTCTGCTATTAGAACTACCTATGTGTAATAGCGTTCTCCTATTAGAACTACCTAAGTGTATAAAATTCTGCTATTAGAACTGCCTATGTGTATACCATTCTGCTATCAGAACTGCCTATGTGTAATACCGTTCTGCTATTAGAACTGCCTATGTGTAATAGCGTTCTGCTATTAGCACTGCCTATGTGTATAACATTCTGTTATTAGAACTGCCTATGTGTATACCATTCTGCTATTAGAACTGCCTATGTGTAATACCGTTCTGCTATTAGAACTGCCTATGTGTAATACCATTAACAAAAACAGAACATAATCCTATTAACGACGTATATAGTTGTAGCTTTCTTTGGAGTGGTGGTTATTTAGTTTTAACCAAAAAGTTAAAATATATTTTTGGTTAATAATAACAGGTCAAGGGTATGGAATAGTAGTAGTCGATATGGAGGCTGAGGTTCAGTAAACAGACACCAATGGGCTCTATTTGTCAACCCCAATGTTTTTTTGGTCAAGACAAACAACCAAGAAAAAAGGAAATTGAATTGACGTTTCTCTGAACGAGGGAAGCGACCTGATTGACTAAATCACCGAACAGTCACAAAGGATATGGAAAGTACTTAAGTTACTTCAGAGAAATGAAGTCCTAAAAAAAATTAGTCCATTTGTATTGTACAAGTAAAAGTAAGTTGCTGAGTGCTTTATCACTTGTAAAACCTATAATACAATACAAAATCATATAAGATCTATATACCTTCCAAAGTGTAGCAGCGCTTGACAAAAAAAAAAATAAGTGTTCAATTAATTTCTTAATTCGCTATGCGCTATACTACTGCTATGATTGAAAAGTTTTAAGTGGCATTTAATCAATTCTGTTAATACAGGGATGATAAGATATACAAAATCGTAACAGAAATTCATGTTTTACACCAAGATTGAAGATATTAAGATAACAAATTAAATAGCTCCTGATTAACTACAATTATTGTAAAAATGCAGCGCAAGAAAGTTGGGAAGAGTACAAGATGCAATCACAAATACACTTTGTATTTTTTTTCAGTCTTTATTTTTCACCATGCTTAGATTCTAACCTTTTGAGCAAATATTGTTTTCTAAAAATTGGTTCAGGATTTTACAACTGAAAATAGTACGAAAAGTAGTCTAACGAATTACATGACAAATTGATCACCTTAGTCTTCTCAAGACACTAAGGTGAAACGATGTGTTATGTATTTGTAAGTCTTTTCATTGATTTAGCTGAATTAGCCTTACCAATTTTATGTACTAGGTAAAAAAGTGTTTTTCTTGATACACTATATTTAATAATTATAATGGACTATTTTAAAGGTTTAGTCAAAGTATGAATTCTCTTTAAGTGGCTTTTACTATTGGTGTCCAGAGATTTAGATATCAAGAAAGAGGAGGGCTTTGAAAAGAAGCAGCGTGAGTGGCTTGTCAATGGGGGAAAGGAATGCGGTGGTTAGCTCTGGGACCTGGAGGCCAGTGGGAATACTAAGAGGGCGACTGGGGCGAGGAGAGCCTGCCTTCCGGAACCATTTAGGGATTCACTCCTGGGCACTGCTCCTGTCCTCTCCCGACCTTCAGCTCCCCCTATATAATGATAATTCAATCATATATCAACCTTTTCATGAAATAGCTGTATTATCCAATCGGGATTCTCAAAGCTCACTTTACGGTTTTATTTTAAAACCTTTTTCTTAGAAGAGGTAAGAATATTTTTTGCATTGGAAAATGAAAATTTAAAATATATAAATGAACCAGCAATTTTGACAAGTCAAAAACCTTTAGTCAGACCAGGCTAAAAATTATAAAATTTTAAGTAGTCAAGATTGCTTAGGTCGTATATATTTTACTTTCTAAAAAAAAAAATCTCATTTCCGTCTATGGAAAAGGTTTTGGAATAAAACCGAAACGTCAGCAATGAGAGTTTGATTTTAGAACCTAGAAAATTTGACCGAATACCGATCAGATAACACACCTATTCTATCAAACGGTCGATATATTATTGAATCTGTTATATATATAAAAAGATTTCACATAAACACGTGAAACAACAATCAATGATCAAACCACAATAAGAAAATGGGAAAGCAAGACTAAGATCTTTCAACCGTAACAAGCGGTCTTCGTCAGAGTCAAAAACCCAACTGATATGTAAAAACCAACAGAGTCAGTTGGGTTTTTGACTCTGACGAAGACCGCTTGTTACGGTTGAAAGATCTTAGTCTTGCTTTACATATATATATGTATATATAGGTGTGTTCTCTAATCGGGGTTCGGTCAATTTTCCAAATGGAAAATATGGAAAATTGACCGAACCCCGATTAGAGAACACACCTATTCTATCAAACGGTCGATATATTATTGAATCTGTTTATATATATATATATATATATATATATATATATATATATAAACATATATGATCAAAATTGTCTATCTGTGTGCTATCTTTTTTAATTGGTTTTTATTAAAATGTCCGTTGGACCATTTCATTTAATTATATATATATATATATATATATATATATATATTATTATTATTACTATTAATATTATATATAATATTATATTCTGTGTCCTTACGAATTAAATCAATTTTCAAATTTTTAAGAATCGAATCAATCAATTGAGGATCAATCAATCGAATCAACCTATCAATATTTTGAAAAAGAATTTTTCTTATTCTTTGACTTTCGTTTCAAACTGCCTATCTGATGCCCTGTCTTCTACCATACTTTTTATTCTTTTCTGACAACAACTACAATTCGAAATATTGTTTAGTAAGTTTTTTATATGTATTTTGTCATAGATATGTGAGGCACAAATATAGAATATAAAAAGTCACGATTCTTAATCATTTCGGCTTTCTGGAGGAAATAAGGAAAAAACATAAAGGCAAAGGAGTAAACGGTTTGCAGGCTGTTATATTTCGTAAAATAGATTCGTAAAATAGATGAAAGTGAAGATAGATAATACGTGAAAAAATGAGAATAGAAAAACAAAAAGATTTTTAATTGCATAGCCAAAAAAAAAAAATTACTTTAACAAATATTAAAATGGAGAATAAAATAAAAAAAATTAGAAGACAATACCAATAACAAGATTAATTAGAACCAAGACGTTCTAAAATATTAACAGAAACAAAACTGCATTGTTTTGTTAAACATTGAAAAAACCGTTGTTAATGTTTTTGTTTTTCCTTTATATATATGTTTTATTGAATACTTGGACTAATTTTAATCATAGATTTTGTTTTTTTTTAATTTTTTTTAAAATCCGTAGAAGTTTTGTTAAGAATGGGTTTTATAATAGTTTGTAAGTGGTTTTGCAGTGTTTTCGTTGTGTCTCTATCCTGTATAAATATCCTTGATCTTTAGCTAATATTAGTTATTAGCATCTGATTAGGTTGTAATTGATTTTAAATGTTTGAACTGCTTAATGTATTTCCTAATTGCAAATACTTAGTAATATACAGTTTTCCAATATTTATTTATATTCATTTAAGAGCAAATGATAAATGATCGAGAAGTAATTATAGTTTCTCTATAGTTGTTGATTAGTGTTCTCTATGGCCTTCATAGTACTGGCTCTTCAGTCTTCATTCTTATTAATTAATGTAATCGCTATTGTTACAATCACATAACATGCTTATATTACCCATTAATATTTAATGTTTTCTCGAATGAAACTTTTTTTTTAATTAGCTGTAAGTAAAATATAGTAATCGAAAAAAGAGTCAACTTTATGAATTTGATTGTTTTTTTTTTTGTAGAGGGTTGAAGAACTGACAAAGTCAGCCTTCCAAGTCTGATATCTTGAGGGAATATTTCATCTACCATTGATTCTACTTTGGAAGTCCTAAATTTTACCTAACTTACGTCTATTTAGAGTAGGGATCTTTAACGAGTAACTGACATCGTACAGGCTCGGGACCTACGGTTTAACGTCCTCTTCGAGGGTCAATGTGCTTAGATTTATTCACCTTCCGCATGAATAAATCAAGGGACAGAATGGGCATCGAACCCCGGACCTACCAGTTCAATGGCAAGCACGTTGCCACTGAGCAACATCTAATTGCCCAATTTGTCATCTAAATTACCCTTAATGTTGACATAGGCTCTATTATTTTTTGTGCAATCTTTCATCAAATGATTAAAGCTTCTTTATCCTAATTTATAACAATGAAGGAATAATTTTTGTCAACTACTCTTTTAGTTATTACTGATTTTTTCAATTTTTTTAGTATTTCCTTTGTTTGAGGGAATAATTATCAACATTTCATGAATTTCGAATGATAACAAAGAATAATATCAGAGTTGAACCCTTGATTCTGATCGGTCCTCTACTCCTTCATTTGGAAGTTTACCTGATGATGAACACAACGTGTTCGAAAGAATTAGAATAAAAAAGCTTCTTTTATATGTGTAGAGACTCATCTGATGATGATCTCCACCAGAATTTTTCTGGGGATTTCTTGATGAAGTCAATTAATTAGAGGATTGACTGTTTATTTTTTTTGCTGTGATTGTAACTATTTATTGTAGGAATATGTATTCGTTATAATAATCTGTGATAAAATTAATTATTGGTATGCGATACTGCCAAACGTTGTATGCATTTAAAATTATTTTTGTAATTTACTTTATGAAACCATATGTTCAATTGTCGGTCCGGTTTACTTGGTAATATTAAAAAGTATTTATTCTGCTTCATATATTTTTGTTTAGATTTGTGGGAGTCGTTTTCTGTTATTAGCGTTTGTTGTAGAGTTGTTTATTTAATAGTTATTTTTAACAGCAGCTATTATTGTTAGTGTTTATATTTTGATTATACACATCAGGCTATGACTGGGGCTGGTTACCTAAAAGGAAAGGCTGATTGGTTAATGAGAGAAGAGCGTTTTGCCGGCTGGAGTGAGATGTCGATAGACGCATCGAGAATCGTGACTTATTAGGGTAGACTTGTCATTAAATGTAGATCCTTTGGAGGCTGCGCTCTGGTGAAAGCTTGATTGATACCTCCAGTTATCTGTCACTCAATTTGTCCCTCCTTCTGAAGTGCTAATCGCCCTCTTTATGTCTCACACTTAAACTCCTTTCTCCTTCAAACACTTGCCATTTTCTTCGCTATTCGTTTAATCGTACTTTTTTTCAACTATAAAGCCACTTAAAAGCAGTTGTTATTTCGTGTTGATAATAGTAAATTTACAATTGTAAATATATTATTCCTTATACAAGGCATAAGTGGCCAGGGTAGCCCAATGGTTTATGTGCTCGCCTCGGAGAGGACGTTATCTCTGTTTTGATCTTACGTGAACTCTCGGCCATACCACTAAGAGGAGTATCCGCACGCCATATTAACAGGACGTTAAGCTGTCGGTCTCGAGCCTGTACTATGCCAGGTACTTGTTAAATAAACTTGAGTTAAGCAAAACTTAGGACTCCCAATGTAGAATGTTCATTGTGCGTTATCTCAAAGGGACAATCGTTGTCCTATGTGTGTTCTCTCGTGAGATGGCAACGCAACCTAAACTAACGTATATAAGAAATATCCTGAATAATATCTGTTTGGTAATTTATAACTTTTAGCAGACATGTACGATAAATATACTTTAATCAGAGTGATCATTGATAAAAGAGGTATAAATGAAGTATTTTTTTCGAAGGACACAAAATTTTGCTCAAGAGGTAGATAAAATCTGTAAGCATTAAGAACAATTTTATGACCCAGCACCGGTCGATTTAAGTATTAACTTGCTTTCATCTTACGATTCAGATGCCAATAAATCTGAGCAGGTCGTCCCTCGGAGAGGACGTTAAGCCGTCGTTCCCGGGCCTATACGATATCAGGTACACTCGTTAAAGATTTCTACACTAAATACACTTTAGTTATGTAAAACGACGATTCTTATTACTGTAAAGACTTCTAGGGAAACACTCGAAATTGACGCTACATAACAAAGTACTGGTATACAAAACATTACTACGACCGACCTGGACTTACGGACTTGAACTATGGGGTTGTGCAAAACCTTGCAATATTCATAGAATACAATCGTTGCAATCTAAAATCCTCCGCACTATCACAAAGGCTCCTTATTACGTCAAAAAATACATCCATCATAAAGACCTAAAAATTCCATTAATCCAAAACTTAGTCTCTGATCGTTATAAGTCAATTTCACAACAACCTTTCCTCTCACCCAAATCTATTTGTACGAATCCTTGCTTCCTCCTCACCTTCCCAGAATCCCCCAAGACGACTCAAGAGAAAATGGCCCAGGGATCTACAATTACAATAATATACTTAAAAAAAAAAAGTGAAAAGTTGAACAAGTGGGTTTCATTCTTTGCTCCTGTGCATTGATGTTATTGTGTAATCTATTACTACAGATGCCTGTTATGCAGAATATGCGTAGTTGTATATTTGTAAATAAAGTTGTTAAAAAAAAAAGTTCGGTAAAATTTAGGACTCCCAATGTAGAATCTTAAAAAGTATGGTAACTGAACAGGCTAATGTTTGGCCTAACCATTGCAACCTAGGCTTGCTTACCAAGTTTATCGCTAGAACTAACAGTATAACAGTAAATGCAATTGTATATCAGGTAACATAATAATGACATTATCATTTATTACTTGTCCAGATAAGGCTTCTTTGAATTTCAATGAGTTTTTTTTTATATTTACTCATTTTTTATCGCAATATAACTGAGACACTTTCCTAGAAGTTTAATAGGTTCATAATTTAGACTCCCTATGAACGATGCGTTTAAGGCAAGCGGATACTATGGTATTATTTCAATGATGAAGTGCAGCAAAGATCTATACATTCTGTAGTTTTGAGGTCATCAGAAATCTTATTAATTTTACTAAGTAATGTTGATAATGGATCTCTGCTTAGAACTTAAAATAATAAATAATGCTATTTTTTTCACTTAGGGGGTGAAAATTTTTTAGCTTGTATCCCTTAGAGAATATCTGTTCTAAACCTGTATGATTGACATTTCAAACTCATTATCCACTGGTACACTTGGAGCTATTTACATTTGTCGTTGCCAAAATTTTTGAAGTTATAAAAATTATATTAAATAGGTGGCTATCAACTTACCAGTCTGCGATTTGTAGACAACTTTTTGGATTGAGCTTTTGACGGTTTACCCATAACCCGAGAGTACCATTCATCTCTGATGAATACCACTATGAGAAGCTTGTAGATCTGCTACTGCCAGGCACTACCGCATCTAATTGTAAAAGTTGAGGCTTATGACTCCTCAGATTATAATGCAGTTAACAACCCAGTAAGAACTTTTCAAAAGTAACCCAATAACCGCAGTTGTCCTGAGGAATCCAACCTGGACCAATAGCCTTCCTTATACAGAACATGTCCGACACTAATAATAAAAATCATGCAATAAAATTATTTGATTTTTTACCTTATCATCATCGTACTGAAGTATTTAAAGAGCATTTGGGTGATATCTTAGCTCAAACGCATCCTAATGAATACAAGTAGATGCACGCAGTCAACTCTCAACTCACTTAAATTGTCGAAACGAACAAAGCAAAAAGTTAATTTAGATTTTAAAATTTGGCAGGATTGTGTTTTTTTTCTGTCTAAAATATCATTAATTATTGTCTAATTCAACACAATAAATATGATTATATCTCCATTAATGCCTCTTATCTAAATCCTAAGTCGATTATTCTTCATTTTCAGCCTCTTTTTGATATATACTAAAACTTTTTTTATTTATTACTGTAATCATGATTTTGGATTGAATCGGTATAGTGGAGAGTGGAAATGTTAAGTAAATGATGGCCTTGAAAAGGCCTTTTAACTTGCCTTGGTATATATGTGTTCGTAGTCAAAAATAAATTGAAGTTCTGGTCGGTTTCCGTTTTAAATTAAATATTACGGCATTATATCTCTTAAATATTTCAATTTAACTTTTTTTTTATATATTATATATCAAAACTATTAGAAAAACAATAACTCGTTGAATTAATTATATAACAATGTTTTTGTCAGAAGTTCAAAAAGGACACATATTGTTTACAATCCTTTTTAATCATGAAAAGTGGCTGGAGAAGACTTTTGATTCTTTTCTTTGACGACTGAAACTGGTCAGACTTTGAAGTTAGTAAGCTGTCATGACGTCGCTTCGAGTTATAAAGATTTCAGTGACTATTTCTAACTATGTCTGAAATCCCATCCATGTTCTGTTAATAAATATAACTCAGGCTTCATTGATATAAATTGTAGGATTTTTGTCAAACTTCTCATAACTTATACACGTTTGAATTGCTTCAAGGAAGAAGTATGTGTGAAATATGAAATATTAAGAAAAAAACAACAAAATCCGTTGAGAGAGTCGTAGTTTCTATCTCTAAAAAAAGTTGTATTAAGGTATGGGCGTATTAATTCTATTGTAAATGAGAATTATCTCAAACGTATTATTGAAAGAGGAATTTGAACTTTTTTACTTGACATTGTACATGCTGTTAGTAAAAAAGAATGGCAGCGTATGTACTCAATGCGTATAAAAAAATGAAAAACATTCGATTTTCGGGTAGATTATTCACAGTTATTGATAAGCGAGCTAATTACTAGATTAAACCAGATCATAATATATTGTTTATTTTTTTTTAAAAAAAGTGAGTTAAACATCTACGGTTATTAAATATTGAAGCGGTTAAGGATTGAAGCATGTCAGTGGCAAATGTTAAGGACTGAAGCACGTCAATGACAAGTGTTCAGGGATTGAAGCACATTAGTGGCAAGTGTTAATGGATTGAAGCACATCAGTAGCAAGTGTTAAGGGGTTCAAGCGCGTCAGTGACAATTAGTAGTCAGGATCCTACAAATCCTTGCAGTTATAGAACTACCCCAGTACTCATGTGGGCTCGGTCGTCCGTCAGTGACAAGTGTTAAAGGATTGAAGAATTTCAGTGGAAAGTGTTAAGGGACTGAAGCACACCGGTGGCAAGTGTTAAGGGATTGAAGCACGTGAGTGGCTGAGGTGAGTGACCTGGTTGTCTAGCCACTATGTCAACTGCCAATCACAAATACAAATCGGGTATCCCTTTCACCAAGAGGGTTGTTTCTATCTTTGAAGAATTCAAAGTAGGAAATTTTCATATAGGATTTCCACTGCCAACTGGACAAACACCATCTAATAAATATGCCCGACCCTTGCCATCTGTAAAGGTTGCCCGACCGTGCATTATACTGTGCTGCCAGTAAGCTAATGGTGGAAGCTTGATGCTACTGGTGTATATGAAAAAAAAATGCTGGAGGGAATTTTGTTATTCTGACCTCCCGCTGTAGTAAATTTTTAGTACAGAGTATAAATTTATAACAGAGTAAATTTATAACAGAGTACGCGCAAACATTGTGATAATAAATAGCTTTTTTTAATACCAAACTCATCAGTTGATCCTAACCGTATTTCTTTTCACTCATTGAAAAATATTAAAAATAAAATGGATTTTTTTGTAAAAAAAAAGTATTTTCGAGCAAAGGTTGTGCTTGACTGATTGATTGATTACTAATCTACAACTTCTAGATTTGTTCATCAAGCAGTCTGGATATCTATCTTAATATGAATGAAATGTGAATAAGATTTTTATATGTTGGGACGTATATTAAGATAAATTTCAGAAAAAATCAAAATAATAAAATTTCATTTTTAAATCTATTGTGTTCATAACTTGACTGCTTTTAGATGAAGGGCATTTTCAGGAGTAACCTGATTTTTCTTTGTTTTTGTAATTTATTCATCATTTCTTCATTTCATCCATAGTATATAGTGAGTACCAACAATATCATTTACATTCTTGGTAGTTACACCGTATCAGTACCATTATTTGCGACTAGTTTAGTGTTAATGATGATTTATTTGAAATCTTTGATGTTTTATCATTTTATATTGTGGTTCTACGATTTCATTTACGATCTATGTCGTACTGACGATAATATTATTTACAACCATTAGAATATAAATAATGATATCATGTATAATATTTGAATCCTGTATGTCGGAATATTAAAAATCTAAGGAATACAAGTGATAATACAATTTACTTCGTCTATAGTACTAACTATAATACTATTGACAACCAAACATCGTAGCACAAACAGTATAGTTATATACACCTTGGGATTATGCATATAATATATTAAGAATCTTTGGAGTACAACCAAAAATGCCATTTACTACCTCTAGGTACTATCTTGTATTTTTAATTGTTTTCAATAAACAACTCTTTAGAAGCTAAAGAATTATACAGTGGGTGAGTTGCTATTTATATCTAGCTGATTGAAGGCGAATGACTCATCACTACTTCCACTTCTAAGTTCCCAACTAATCAATATAAATATTTAATACATTAAACAACCAATGTTGGTGGACTTCTTTTGACTTAATCTAGTCGAAAACTTATTTGTGTATTCTAACGTTTCAAAATTCATATTTCCATTTTCTAAGATTAAAAGAACACTTCGTTAATAACTAAAAACACAGATTAAAACAATGAAAAGAAGGATTAATTTTATTTTAATCGTTTTCTTTTTTGGTTATTAATAATAGATTTCGTTTATTTCTTGTAGAGTTGAAAATGAAAATATAAATTGAAACTTGAAATGTTGGAATAGTGAATTGAGTTTTTGGCCAGATAACCTACAAACAGGTCGAGGAACATTGATCGCTTTGTGTATTAAACTTTTACTGGTCCAAAATACTAGACGAGCATGATAAATATTAAATAATAACGTAAATAATAATTAACTTTATAATAAATATATAACGTTTGTAATATTTATGGAAGCATTACCAGGATTATTTTGTAAATATTTATCTTTGTCCTAAAGACTCTACAGAGCTGTCTACAAACTGTTTATTTATAATAATCTGGTTATTTGATAAATATTACCGTTTATAAACACTCTGTTCTGATATTTGTCTTTCCTTTTCCCATGCTTATACTGTACATAAATTTGTAAATCTGTGATATTTTTTTTTACTTCTTATTGTCTCTGTTTCTATTATATAATTTAATTCTTTTTTGTTTTTTCTTTCAAATATTTTTGAATTTGTTTTCCGATTTTTTGGAATAAAAAGAAAGTAATTCATTTTCTAGTTGCGCTAGAAAATGACTAGTATATTATTATCACACTAATAATGTCAAATAGACTTTTCTAGAAACATAAATTAAAGTTTTAAGAAAAACTTTACACTTTAGCTTAAAATATATATAGTGTTGGGCTTCTGACTCTGACGAAGTCCGCTTGTTACGGTTGAAAGGTCTTAGTCTTGTTTTCCCATTTCATATTGTGGTTTGATCACTGATTGTTATTTCACGTGTTTATGTGAAATCTTTTTATATACCTATATATTACTATATATATATCTATATATATATTTGGTTTAGCATCTACGATGCTGAACCTTCGGATGAATAATCACAGGCTTTCGGTTGGTAAACGCAGCAGTCTCCCTGTCGCCACTCACGCTAATTCCCACCACCTCAGCTTCAATGATTGTTTCACAGTCCAAGTTCTTAAACAAGTCCACAGTGATAACAGACAAGTTACTTTAAAAGCTTCTGAGGAAGCCCACATTTGGCTCCTGGGGGCACGCTCGAAACCTGGCTTGAATTTAAATCGTTAGTTTTTTTTTAATATTTTTTATTTATTTAATTTTTTTTTTAAAAAATTTTTTTTAATTGTTTTATATATTTTCTTTATTTTTTCTTTTCTTAACCTTTTTCTACCTTTCAAAAACATTTTTTTTTATTTTTGCTCTCGACTTCCTAGTTTCTTTTTTAT
Source organism: Hermatobates lingyangjiaoensis (assembly GCA_026182355.1). Lineage (NCBI taxonomy): Eukaryota > Metazoa > Arthropoda > Insecta > Hemiptera > Hermatobatidae > Hermatobates > Hermatobates lingyangjiaoensis. Next base: position 875,505 of record JAPFBL010000075.1, on the reverse strand, counting down.
TTGTCTCCTTTGCGGCAGCACTGCTTTAGCCCTCACCCAGTGAGTTCTTTAGCTGACTGTCGTCCCTCCGTCAATTCACTTCTTCTCCTGAGGACGACCGCCATTACGGTCGAAATATTGAAAAGTGAGTCTTTGTTGTGTTTCTGTTTATGTGTCACTGCTTATTTTAATTGTTATTTGTCCTGCAGGACCGTTTTTCGTTTATCATGGTACATTTTTGGTTTTGCTGAATACTATTACTGACCTAACGATTTTAGTCCAATTTAAGAATTTCAACTATTAGTTTAGTTCAAATTAATCAACATATTGTCATTTATATGTTGAGTTTACCAGTTTATTGTGAAACCACTAACATTGATATATGAAGAGAAATAGTTCGCTAGTAAATGCGACTTAGTTATTAAGTTGCATTTACTTTAAAACAAAAATATTTGAAGTGGAAACAGACTTCATGATTTCATATATGTTGACTCTAACGAACTCAACTTCACAAAAAAAGTTGATAACTGCGTTCATATAAGGTAATTGAATTCCATAGTATTTCTTTTTGATCTTGCCTGATAGAGAAGAAATTAAATCATTAGTTGTGCAATCCGTAATACTGTGGTATTTACTCATTCTGAGATAAAATGGATAAACCAACAAAAGTCTCCACACAAATGAAGTTTTATTCATCGCGTTTCGAAACTTTGTGTTCATCATCAAAGATTATGAACACAATGAACTGATGATGATGATTATGAACTGATGATGAACACAAAGTGTTCGAAACGCGTTGAATAAAACTTCATTTGTGTGGAGACTTTTGTTGGATTATCCATTTTACCTCAGAATGAGTAAATACCACACTATTACGGATTACACTTCATTTGTGTGGAGACTTTGTTGGTTTATCCATTTTACCTCAGAAAGAGAAGAAATTGTTTACGATACGAGTTGTTCTATGCAGAGGCTTCTTTTGTGTTGACCATTATGAGTAAATACCTTCGTACAAGCTTGCACAGGTTCAGACCCAGGGCTTAAGCCTGTTAGCTACTCAAGGCGCGTTCAGTATTGTTCTTTACTCTATTTGTAATCCGATCATATATTTTAATAAAGTCTTTACAAGCTTAAACAAAAAAAAGAAGGAATCTCTTCTTGTTTTGTTTGGTTTGATTCGTCAAGGGGGGATTTCAAAAGCTAAGTCACTGGTGCTTGGCATGGTAATGACATTCGAGACACACCTCTGAGCCGGAGGTCAAGTCAAGTCAGGAAGAGCTCACGCTGAATACTAAGGTCACTCCACCAATGACCCACCTCTGACAATACTGACGACACGCCAGCGTCAGTCTTTTATTCTCAAGCTCCATACCAAATTAATTCAATCCAAATAAGTCACTTGGTCTCAAGAGCTTAAATGAGCGATAATAGTTAAAATTAACAGAATGAAAACAACCTTCATATATCAATGTTAGTGGTTTCACAATAAACTGGTGAATTCAATATATAAGTGACAGTGTGTTGATTAATTTGAACTAAGCTAATGTTAGTTGAATTTCTTAAATTGGACCAAAATCATTAGATCAGTAATCGTATTCTGCCAACATATATATATATCTCAAGTAAAGTGCAAACTTTTTCTTAAAAATTTCAACTAATATTAATTTAGTCAAATTAATCAACATACTGTCGCATATGTGTTGAATTTACCAGTTTATTGTGAAACCGCTAACATTGATATATGAAGAGAAATAGTTCGATAGTAAATGCCAACGTTGATTCTAACTTGCCTTATCTATATTCATATCAACAAAACTAAAGTTTATCGGGACTAGATCAGTTCTTCAGGTTCAAATTAAACTCTCATTGCCAACGTTTCGGTTTTTATTTACAACCTTTTTGCTAGGTAGAAGTATACATTGTGAAACAGAAAAACTAAGTATTATATTACAAAATTATTTTTTAAAGAAAAATAGTCTGTGAATTTCAACAATAAACTACAGTTATTATTTTTCTTTGTAAAATAATTTGTAATGTAATACTTAGTTTTTCTGTTTCAAAATTCATGCTTCTGCCTATGAAAAACGTTTAAAAAAAAACCGAAACGTTGGCAATGAGAGATGAATTTTAACCTGAAGAGCTGACCGAGTCCCGATAAACTTTAGTTTGTTTCTATTCCACGATACTTTTATCAATATTTATATCGATATCTATAGATTATCTAAAAATTTACGTTTTCTGGTACAGGGAAACTTCCATAATTGCCTATATTATGGATGTTTATTTATTTACAGTAGCACAAACCGCTTTAATGTCATGGTTTTCCTGTATCATGCTTCCAAGGCTAGCTCGTACTGTTGATTGTTAATCAAGCTTTTTCTTATGGTAATAAAGCAGGTAATTTGTTAATTAAAAACTTTCTCAGGGAAATGGTATATAGTGGTATTTATAAAAATTCCGTATAAATGTTGGTCATAAAGTATAAATAGGTCATACTGGTATATAATTAAAAAGAAATGTCAAACAACACAAATAAATACAAGGTAATTAGAAGTGAACAAAGTAGGGCGTTATTCTTGCATATTAAAAATAAGGATCGCGATATGAATAGCATAGAAACCAAAATGTCACGTATGATATGGCTAAGAGATATTATCGATTACTCTTTAATTAGATTAATTGATAAATTATTATGTACACTATATAAATATATATCATCGTTTCAGAGTCAGGATTGAAATATTGAAAATTATTCATAGGGATTACTTTAGTTTGTGTTTCTTTATATTTTAATATATATATATAAACTAGAATTTAAAAAGAACACTTAGAAAGGAAATCACTGAACTCACTACTATATTTCGATGTCCTCGTCTTCAGGAAAAGAAGTGAATCGCTCCAAAGGCTGATAACGACTCATATATATAGATATATGAGTATACTGCCTATTTATACCAATATATATATATTACATTTTATTTAATATATATAACACACACACATATATATCAATCCACAATTACGTGTTTAGTGAAATCTTTTTATTTACACACACATATATATATATATAATCATATATTGACTGTATATTGACATATATATGTCAAGTATCGACATATAAAAAGAAAACTAAAGTCTTTGTGTTGTTGCGTCTCTCTCTCTCTCTCTCTATATATATATATATATATATATATATATATATATATATATATTTCTTTCCAAAGATGTACTTTTCTTCCCAAAGACTCAGTGAGCTTTTGTTAATAAGCAAAAAGCAAGGGCATTTTAAATATTAAGGTGGAATTCCAGGTAATCTACGAGGGCCGCACATAACACATCGTAAGCCGCATGTGGCCCGCGGGCAGTAGGCTGTCCATGCCTGATTTAAAGGGTTATCCACGTCTCCTCTTTTTGTACCATATAGTGTTAAACATGAACTGAATTAGCAAGTAAATGTATTCTATCAAAAAACATACATTATAGGTTAATAAGAACGAAGTTAAGTCGAGATTGAATCGAAAAATGTCGTGACAAATGTAACACCAAGCATCAAAAGACCACTGCATCAATTAAGAGTGCGAAGATGAAAATCCTGTGTGGAAAATATAAGAAGGAAAATATAGAATAAAGCGTTCTATTCAACAAAATACACTCAAACGAAGGAATGCTGAAACGATTAAACGATCGTAAATTACGATAAGATAAAATATTTATGTATATATGAAAAATTAATTATCAACAATAAGTCTTGATATAAAATATGGATCAAATACCACAAATGAAAAAAATATATATTGAACAGAATGGTCTGAGGCCTTTTGTTATAACATCATCAGATAAATAAATGACTGAAACAAAAAATAATTACAAGTTAACCCTGTTGTTCGAAGTCTTCAGAATTGCTGGCATCCCTGACTGAATTTAGTAATTTAAGATCTTGAGTTCTAGAAACATTAAATTCAGTCAGGAAGCCAGCAATTCTGAAGACTTCATTTATCCAGTTTAACTTGTAATTTTTTTTTGTTTTAGTTTATTTAGATCTCTGATGAGTTATAACGAAAGGCCTTAGACCATTGTATCCAATATATATTTATTTCATTGTGGTTATTTAATCCATATATATATATATCAATGATCAAACCACAATAAGAAATGGGAAAACAAGACTAAGATCTTTCAACCGTAACAAGCGGTCTTTGTCAGAGTCGAAAACTCAACTGAACCACTAAAGTGAAGAAAACCCCAGCTAAAAAAGCTGCCAGAAAAAAGTAGGAAACTACTGGGTGAACGAAAATCATGTAAAAAAAGTGTAGACTACCTCTTTGATGGTTATGGTTACGAATAATGATTTATCAAAAAGATAGAGGGTTGATTGCTACATGTAGAAGGGCCTCTTAAATAATAGTGACAAGAGGGGAACAGTTTTGATTTTGACGCGTTAGTCAATAACGGTGCCAGCAGTTGGGGCCGATTATGACTGCAGAGGAGAGTTAGGTTCGTCCTGCACCAATGCCTATCGCACATAATTCGTCGAGTTTTTGCCAGGCGGCTAGGAATGTGACCTCACCCCCTGCAGGGATTAGTTACGGCTGGGTAACAACGCCTCCTTCCCCACTCCGCCGACACCTATACAAGCGCACAACCTTTCGCTGCTGATTCAGGTAGTCTTTCACCTGTGCCTTGCCACACAGCTGCTTTTCATATGTAGAAGCAAGCTTAACATCTTAACGGATCGTAAACCTCTGCTACTCTTATTCACTTACGGCACATTTTGCTTTCTGTGCGTCACCACTATCCCATCAACATATCGCGATTATCATTGATCATATTCTTCGTTTTTTTATTTCTATACTTATTTTTCTTAACTAATTAAGAAATAAATAATCAAATATGAATGTTTCTCATTCCCAGTTCACTCTAAAGTGGGGAAATATGTAGAATATACAGTTAAGAATATATATTTTTATTTCACATCATCAGTATATTCTTGAGTCATATTTTTCTTTATTTCTTTGGGTATATATATATCAATATATTGTTACAGTAGCAGCTTCTGCTCTGACGATTTTTTAGCTGGTGGCCTCGATCTTTTGGGCGATTCTTCTATCTTGCGGTTGGAACTTTCTCATCAACTGTCCATGGGACATCAATTCATTCGAGCTTTCGACTATAATTACGTCGAAACGTAATTATTATTATGTTAATTATTATTTTTCAGGTAATAATTACTGGACGATGGTCAGGTAAAATTTCGCTTCTTAAAGGATGCGTATATAGACTTCCTTAGCGGATGCGTTTTTTTGATTGGTCCAATAGACTTATTGGTCAATCAGAGTATAGGTTTCAGTTTTCGTTCTTATTCCGCTTCATGTTAGGCTCTATGTTCTTCTTTGTTGGAATGACGAACATTTCTTTCACCTGAAGATCATGAAGCCGAAGCTACTCCTACTTTTAACAATATTTTCATACAAGAAGATTTGCTGCCGATTTACACCATTATCAATATATATATCAATGATTAAACTACAATATGAAATGAGAAAAAAAATACTAAAGTATTTCAACCGTAACAAGCGGTCTTTGTCAGAGTCAAAAACCTAACTGAGTCAGTTGTTTTTTGACTCTGACGAAGACCGATTGTTACGGTCGAAAGATCTTAATCTTTTTTTCCCATTTCATTTTGTGGTTTGATAATTGATTGTTATTTCACAAGTTTATGTCAAATCTTGTTATTATTTCTATATATATAAAAGGAACTCACCACAAAGAGTGGGGGGGGGGGGGGGGGTTGAATTCCATACACTTTGTGGTGAGTTAGTTGAATATTCATATAATGTGTTATTGTGATAATTTCTCATGTATCTATATCAAACACAGGTGGAAGATGTATGGCACAGGGAAACATTTATATATTTACGTCAGAACCAAATGAAAGCATGTCTTCATTTATACATGTTTTATTAAAAAATAGCCATAGTTTTTAATAATTTTTAATTATAATGTTGCCATATGCCTGAAAAGTTTCTTGCTTGCTTTGTCTATTCATGATGCAGAGGGAATAATCACACTTCCGAGACAGTTAGAAAACAGTGGTTTTGTGCGAAGAAAGCAATAATAGAAGAGAAAGAGAATAGTAAACTATGAAAAGAATGAGAGTGAAGTAATAGAAAAAGGAAGAGGCTTGGAGGTGGGTGAGAGAAAGAGATGATAGACGTGAGGATGATAGGAGGAATGGGAGAGAGAGAGAGAGAGAGAGAGAGAGATAATGTGAGAAGATATCCGAGAGGGAGATAGATAGATAATTGGAAAGTATATATGATGAAGATAGAGAGAGCATGAAGCGAAGGATAGTGAGAGAAAGGAAAGAGAAAAAGAAGAAAGAGATAGTATGAATGATGAGTAACTTGAAACAAAGAAAGCTTTTCAATGAAGTTTTTGATGCCTCAGCACGTGCCAACCAAACTAGCCTGACAAAGAAACGACTGTTACAATCTAAGGAACCAAGTCCTTGGGAGATTAAATCTTGAAAAAAAAACACTATAGTACACATTTCCAAACCGGCTTAGTAAAAACATCAAATAATATCGTTCAACTGAACTTAATAATTTTACAGTATACTGTTGCAAAGATTAAAGATAAATACAGTGTCTCTAATATGTATTTATAAGCAAATATCGGAATTAGTCCTTTTACGAATTATTAAACAGCAGTGCTTTCTTCTAATTGAAATTCAGTGAATTAACAAACTAAAAATCTTTAAAATCCGTGACTAAAATATTCTTTTAAATTGAATTTCATTATTACATTGTTCCACAATTATAAAGCTTAAAATGTTGTTAGTTTATTTTAATAAATGTTTTATTATCATCTCAATTTCATGACTTTTGAAACCTGTTATAGTGTGGTATTATTTATATGAGGGAAAAAACTTACATATATACAAAAAAAAAAGTTTAATATGAAAACTAACAACGCGTTTCGAACACTTAGGGTTCTTCTTCAGTTTTACATCTGAACTCTTGAGACGTTGACCTACGGGAGTGACCTAGGAAGGGCTGAGGGTTCAACGAGTCATTTCAAATTAGTCATTCTTTGTTATAACTTTTCCATTGGAACTATAAGTATCAATATGACAAGTGTAAATTTCAACTATAGATTAGTTCTTTTAGTTTAGTGGACTGAATAGTTCTCAAGAATATACTAAAAGTCACCAAATTCATCGGACACTATATTTTCTTTAAAAAATTAAGGGCATCTGTATAATAGCCAATCCTTAAGTACATTATCCTTAAGGCAAGCTGCAAAGGAAACAAGCAAATTTCGCGCAAGCTCAGTAGGGTAGGTAATTAATTTATTCATTACATTGTATATAAATCCATAAAGAATATACCTCCTTCAATCTACTTTTCTTTAAGTGTTATTATCTTTTTTATCATTCAGTACTACTTGTTATACCATGGTATTCACATTGTTATAATATCTGATTTTCCAATCGTTTTTAATTTTGGAATACAGAGTAATCTTACAAACATCAAAAGGAAATATAAAAATGATTGAATGTTTCCTAGAATTTTTTTCTTTAACAATGAACCAATTTTAAAGGTTTCAAGAGCCTTTGTTAGTTTTATAATTTTTTTTATTAATAAAGTTATATATAAGTGTTAAGAAATAATATCCTACATAATGGAGTATAGACCAATAAGTACTAATAATAATTAGTTTTTAGTAACTAATATTATCAACAACATTAACAATACAATATAAAGTGCAGAATATACCAATCACTACTCAACCAAGTGCCTCTAAACATCATCATTATATTATATTATTATTATATTATTGTAAATTTAGTTTACAGAGTAAATATCACACAACAACTACATTTTCAGTATTTCAGTGTTCATATAATTAAAAGTTAGGGAAAAATCACGAACATGAATGGAGTTTCTGAAATAATCATTTAAAAAGGCATAGTAGAAAGAATCTAGCCATAGGAGTAATTAGAACACTTCAGATTGTTTTATCACCATTTTCAATTAATTCCTGTTATAACTGCGTTTTAATTCAGAGTGCACTACTTAACTAATGGAAAATAATAAGAAAGTGCAAACCACTTTGTTTTTTTTAAAGATTAAAAGGACTATATATATATACTTAAAATAAACTGTGACACATAGACAAAAACAAAACAAAGACTAACTTTTCAATATTTCGACAGTAATGGCGGCCGCCATCAGGAGAAGAAGTGAATTGACGGAGGGACGACAGTCAACACTCAGTTACGGTCGAAATATTGATAAGTGAGTCTTTGTTCTGTCTATGTGTCACAGTTTATTTTAAGTGTAATCTGTCCTGCCGGACCGTTTTTCGTTTATCTTATATATATATATATATATATATATATATATATATATATATATATATATATATATAAAGATTTCACATAAACACGTGAAACAACAATCTATGATCAAACCACAATAAGAAATGGGAAAACAAGACTAAGATCTTTCAAACGTAACAAGTGGTCTTCGTCAGCGTCAAAAACCCAACTGAAACACTAGATGCAGAAAACATCTAGTGAGGGGTTGAGAAGAGTGGGAGGGAAGAGTGGTATTTTAAAAGGGTGAAAGCGCAGGAAAGGACCAATGTCCAGAAAGGGATGTTTGGGGAAACAAATAATATATATATATATATATATATATTTATACATATATATATGTAATGGGAAAAAAGACTTAGCTCTTTCAACTGTAACATCAGTCTTTGTCAGAGTCAAAAATCCAACAGTTGGGTTTTTGACTCTGACGAAGACCGCTTGTTACAGTTGAAAGATCTTAGTCATTTTTAGTAGCTTGATTATTGATTGTTATTTAACGTGTTTATGTGAAATCTTGTATATATAGAATGAGATAAAAATCAATGATCAAACCACAAATTGAAATGGGGAAAAAAGACTAAGATCTTTCAACCGTAAACAAGCGGTCTTCGTCAGAGTCAAAAACCCAATTGATATGTGTTTATGTGAAATCTTGTTATATAATGAGACGTGTAATGATATATAATGTGTTGTAATGAAGGGATTAAAGGAGACGTAAAAATATGATACAAATGGTACTCTAACCTGAAGTAATAAAACCTTTCCGATCACAGTAGCCATGCAGTGCCTTGGTAGTTACTTGTTATTGTTTCAGCTTTATGGCTGATACACTTGTTATAATTATAATTGTTTTAACGGTAATTGAAATGAACTACTGGTACTTCAGTTAATAATGTTGTTTTCCTAACGGGTTTTCAAGTTATTTAAAACCATTATAAGAAAAAAGATAGAATAATATTAAATTATATCGCTAGATTACCACTTCATAATGGAAATGTCATAATCAACACTTACTAATATTTTTAATAGAATTAATTTGAATTTCATTATTTTTTTTTTAATTATACTAATCTAAGATTATTTGTTTTTTATGAACTTCATTTATAATGCTGTATATTTTTATATACTTTTGTACTGTCATTTAGAAGGTAATTGATTAATTGTTGTTCAGGTACAATAGTTGGAATGATTTTTTTGAGTCAAGTAAGAATCTAACAGGATCTATTATAAGGTTGGTTGTTAAGCCACTATGTTAAGAGTCATCAACTACCATAAATCGTAAATTTTCAGCCTTGCTTAATCAGTTTCGGCACTGTTCCATCTTGAAACCAGTGAGCCTTACTGATGATTCGATTCAATATACCACTCACTCTGACCTAATTATTCTTTTTTTAAAACACAGCTTACATGTGTTAAACAAACTCAAACACTATCTTAGAAGAGGGGATCAAACGAGTGGCCTATCAAGCGTGTAAAACTTCAATCATTCAATTCAATTAAGTTAATTGATGATATAACAGATTTTATATCGTCTGATAGAAAAAGGAAACTTGTTGTATGGGAATTTCTCAAGGGCTGTCATGAAAATATTGTTTAACCCTAAGTCTGGTCTCTATAAATAAAACAATATTTAATTGAATATTATAAAACAAGATTGCTTAAATTGTTTAATAAATTAAACAATTTTAAATAATCTGTGTATGGTAGAGACTGATAAACTTACACAGGGTTGCCAATCTCCTTATGTTGCTTCCCTCAGAAGTTGAAATAAAACATGCTTATTTATTCTAAAGTGTTCAATTACTATCTTTATATCATCTGAACGACATATCTCACATCGTTGCTAAATGATCAATCCAAATTAAGGAGAGTTATCAGATATATATATATTGTATGTTTTGTTATTGAGTGCTAGGTCAAATAAAAGAAAATAAACTCTTTCCTAGGTCAACGTTTCGGTGTAATTGTACAAATACATCGAAACGTTGGCCTAGGAAGGAGTTTATTTTCTTTTATTTGACCTAGCCCTCAATAACAAAACATACAATAGAATAGAAGATGTAAGAACAATTTATGGAGATTATATATGGTACATATATATATATATATATATTTTTCTTCATTCGCGCTCCGTTCTTCGACGTGGGGAGATCTCTCTCACTTCGTCCTCTCTACTAGTCTACTCTCCTGATGACGAACAACAGTTCGAAATATTGAATTCTGTAAGTTTTCTTTGTATTCTCTTTTCTGTGTCGTGCTTTGTGTAATTTAAAGTTATATATATATATATACATATATAAACTTGAATTTTCAAAAGAACAATCACTGAACTCACTACTATATTTCGATGTCCTCTATTCCTGACGACGAGGACATCGAAATATAGTAGTGAGTTCAGTGATTTCATTTCTGTGTGTTCTTTCGAAAATTCTAGTTTATTCAGTTCGAAGAATCGTTTCATCTAATTTGTTATATATATATATACATATATATCAATGATCAAACCACAATAAGAAATGGGAAAATAGACTAAGATCTTTCAACCGTAACAAGCGGTCTTCGTCAGAGTCAAAAACCCAACTCTGACGAAAACCGCTTGTTACGGTTGAAAGATCTTAGTCTGTTTTCCCATTTCTTATTGTGGTTTGATCATTGATTTTTGTGTCACGTGTTTATGTGAAATCTTTTTATATATATATAACAAAATTTTACCATATACACGTGAAATAAAAAACAACTAAACCACAGTCGGAAAATAAGCAAAATGACTAAAACCTTTCAAACAAAACATTCGTCTCATCGATCAGTGAGATTCTAAAAAAAACATTTGTTTTAGTTAAAACATCTTATACATTTTTCGTACGGTGGTTTAGACGTTGATATATATAAACTGAGAGTGATAGATAAATTGAAAACACACACTTACAGTTCAGTTAGACTGTTAGATCTCGGACTACTGCACCAGTGCGCTTGGTTTCTCTCTCTTATCTCTCCTGTTAACCTTTAAACAAAAATTAGTAACTGTAAATGTGTGTTTTTCATTTATCTATGTATCCCTTTGTTTACGGCTCCTCATAAATTTATATTCTAAACTTTATTAGGTCAACAATACCTTTTCAGTATATATATATATATATATATATATATATACACACGAGTTCAAAATTCAAGAAGAGTAACACACAGAGTAAGGAAATACACTTACAGACTCAAATTTTCGGGTAAGTAGAATACTCAGTACTATGTATTACTCTACTAGGCTTATGTCTACTATACTCTTAATAACTACCATAATGATCCGATAAACCATCAAACTGGACTGCTTGTTTAATTTTACTGTATGAACAAGCTACTATCAATTATCAAGAATTATCAAGCAGGAAAAAATGACGTAACGGGTCAATTAATAATATACCAATAATAAAATATACTTATTGTAGCGTAGCGCAATATTGACAAAATAATTACTATTTTTACATTATTTCTAAGAGCCCATAAATACAATAACATAAAGATAAGAATATGAGCAGTTTCGAACATGACTCGCTCCCATATTTCGACATACGTCCTCTTCAGATAGATGTGCTTTGGTCGAGTTGCACCAACGCAATAGTTAGATGGTGCCACTCAATCAGAGCACTTCACTTCTACTTGAAAATGACAAATGTCGAAATATTATTGCCAGTCTTGTTTTGAACCGTCTGTCTTCTTATCTTATACGAGTACCATTTGTGTACTAACTTTCAATTCGGAAGAACGATCCGAACTGGGCAACACAAGTTCTCAAAATATATATACTTAAAATTTAAACTTAGAAAGTTCTTTCTAATTGGAGTTTAGTTATGAATCTTAGTCATTATTTTAGTATACTGTGGCAAAATGCATGTTTTTAACCTATTGCCGAACATCCTTGAAGGTAAATGTGTTCCGAATTGGGTAGTGCTGAAGTAAATCCTAATTTTATAATGCTTATCTAACAACTTCTGGATGGTAACCCTCTTTCAATGTTAAACAATTAGTTAACCTTTGCCGATTTTACTTCAGGTGACAGTATGACCACGGTGGAGGGAGTGAAATCGGAGCGGCTGTCCCCCAACTCTTCAAGGAGCGGGACACCGAGCTCATCGTATCCTGGAACGCCTCCAACCACGTCCCCTACCCAGGCCAGGCCTACTCCTCCGGAGGCAGCCGCACCTCCCAGGAACTACTCGGACTTCATGCGCACCCTTGCGGCCAAATACAACAACACTCACCCTAACGAGTAAGTTTGCATTTAAGTGTCCTAAAAATTCCTGTTTACCTAACTCAAGTGTTTAAATGAGCATTGTATTTTTTATTTCTAATGTAGTCCCTATGATTTCATTGAATTTAGAAGTTTATTCATTTTTATTAACAGAAAGGGGTCAGATTAGCTCAGTGGTTAACGTACTCGCCTCTGAACTAATAGGACCGGGGTTCGATCCCCACCTGGCCCTTGATTTATTCAAGGAGGTGAATAAATCTGAGCACCTTGTCCCTCGGAGAAGGACGTTAAACCGTCGGTCCCGAGCCTGTAGGATGTCAAGTACTCTTTAAAGATCCCTACTCTAAATTCACTTGAGTTAGGCAAAATTTAGGACTCCCACTGTAGAATCAATCTTCATATTGCGGTATCACAAAGGGTCAATGGTCGGCCTACGTGTGTTCCCTTGTGGGGCTGCCACTGCAACCTAACCTAACCAATTAACAGAAAATTACTTCTTTGGTCCTTTTCTATTACGCAATTTGTCCAAAACACGACTTCTGTAAGGAACTATTTTTGTGTTTCATTCATTACGACCATTAAGCATGTGACCATTATCGGTTCACAAGCTTTCAGACATTAAGTTGAAATGTTTACATTTTTATTCTAAACTTGAGTACCCGCAATTGAATTTTTATTATAATTAATATACGCTACGAGATTTTCACACTGTGGAGCAAGGAGGAAAAAAAATGACGTAATGGGCCAATTAATAATAAAACAAAAATAAAATATGCTTATTGTGGAGGAATATTTTCAGAAACCGTACATCTCATACGCATCAATAAAGCTATTTTTCTGTATAATATCAAATTGAACTTCAAGGGTGTGATCTGAAGCGTGTTGATACACTTTTGTCTAGATAAAACACACATTCACACCCGCAAGCATCAACAAAGAAACTCACGATACCACAAAATGTCTAAATCTTTCATAAAAATGATCAAATTTTCCATAACTATTATTAATTTTCTATTACTCGGTTAAAATTACTAAACATTATTAAATCATTAGTTGTGCAATCCGTAATTGTGTGGTATTTACTAATTCTGAGGTAAAATGGATAAACAAACAAAAGTAATTAAACACTTAGTGTTCAAAACGCGTTGTTGTTGTTGAATAAAACTTCATTTGTGTGGAGACTTTTGTTTGTTTATCCATTTTACCTCAAAATGAGTAAACGTTATTACTAAAGTAAAAATGTTTTGATTTGGCTCATGTTTGGGAGCCCAGCATTAAGACAGATAGCTTAAAGAACCCACCATTTTGGTTAGATACTTAGCCGTCGTTTGTGTCCAAAACATATATATCTAAGGAAACAGCCAAAATATTTTCAAAAATTTAAAATGGATTACCTTTTGGATTCTGATAATCAATAAAAATAGGTTTTTTTTATGACATGGTATCGAATGCACAAGGATAGGTGTTTAAGGAACTGTTTAGGTGTTTACCTACACTGTTCGGCCATACTATCAATTTGACGTTCTTTACGTTGAATCTTTTATCAAATCACTAGTTTTGTTACATTTCTAAAACAGGATAGAGGATGCAATGCCGTGGATATTCAACCTTTGCATACTAAGAGTCGTGATATGATATCAAGTCAATACTGTTGCTTCCTCATTACTGATATGAGTTATTAAATAAAATAAAGTCAAGCTTTAGTGATAATGATAGTCTTAGGACTAGAATTAAACTTTCGTCTTACTTTACGGAGAATTCAATAAATAAAAATTAGATAATAACTCTTACAGACAGAGGTCATGGTGATTCATACATTGGGTACCATTCTTTCCACAATCACCGGAAATTGTGTTTCTTAGCTTGTTTGACCTTTAATTTTGTTTATTGTGCAAAAGTTGAAAACTTCTTGCTCGCTTTACCAAATAGGAAATACTTGGAAACCCATCAGTTTTCACAATATGAAGCATAAGTGACTTAAAAAAACCTTCTGTAATAAATTTAACGTGGCAAAATTAATAATGTTCACATGATGACCTCTGTGGTGCACTGCAGAGTAGGTTTCCCTACAGGGCTTGTGACCTCCCACACGCTCCCCCGCATTATGTTACCCACAAAATAAAAACCATCAAGCTAACATTATCTAGAAGGAGAAAAATATTAATCCTCAGAGAAAATTTTTTCTAAAAAATTTTAAATTTGTACTAATAAGAAATTAGAATTTAATTGCAAGAACACGCGTTGTATCTAACATCAATATACTATTATGTAGAAATGGTGCTATTGTTTTTAAAAACTATTGTTAATCGTAAAGTAATTGTGTTATAACATCCTTTGTTTGTACAATGATTCATTTTTTTGAAAGCATTGAATTTTCTGAAAGCACAGTATTTTAGAACTCTGATCTGCTTACACCAGATGTGGGCAAACTACGGCACGTGAGCCACACCCGGCCCGTTGGTGTTTTAAGACTTATAGCCCATGTTGTGTATTTTTTTTCTGTTTTTAAGCTTTTTTAATACATGTAGAACTCAATACATATTAAACTGACTATATTATATTAGTACCTCGTTGTTGTCATGAGACAAAATATGAACAATGTTAAACGTTCATGAAAACTCAAGACTCTAGCCAAGGTTCATTACGATGAGTTTCTCGAGTCACTTGGAGAAGAGAATATGGTCATTAGGTTCACCGAAAGTTAATTTTGCAAAGTATACCACATTCGCCATCTTGATAAATGGATGTGGATTCTAAGATAAATACAAAGGACACCTGACCGAACAAAAATGCCAAGTGCCTTTTAAGATGGGAAATAATAAGATGAAGAACAGAAGACTATTTTCTGTAATGAGTCATATATATTTCAAAGAAATTGGTCTTATAAGGAATTTAAAATTAAATTACTCTTTTTTTTATTTGTTACTTTTATTCAAAACGAGGGTAAAATATAAAAAATAGAGTCGTGCCTATGGGTTGAGAACCGTCTTTCACTCTAATCCGCCTGGTAAATTTTTGAAGTCAATTTGGCCCGCGTGCCAAATAGTTTGCCCATCTCTGTTTTACGCTGTTTTAAATCAGTGCTGATATTCAAAAATTAACGTCATATCATTTCTGTAATTTTAGTAAGCAGGGATACATCATCCTGAATCCTGATTTACGTGTTGGAAATTTAATATTTGTGACTCGCCAGTTAAATGAGTCAACTCGTACACCGTCAAACAGCAGCTTTTAAACATGTTGCTCAAGGATAACACTAATCAGGCTTGTACTTCGACCAGTAGCATTAAGTCTTTTATTTTGATAAATATTGCTGAAAATTTTTCAGTTTTTTTTTTTGTTTTTGTAGAGTTTGATATCCTCTAGTATTCTTAACATTGATCAATCACTCGCTAGCTGTCACCCGTGGTATGTTCTCTAACACCCCCAACCCACATATCGCTATGTCACTGCAGCGATGTTAATAATATAGGTACTGATTAACATAGATCTTGTTTCGATTCAAATCCCCAGACCATTTCGGCCAATAAATGAAAAAAAAAAATGCAGAATAGGTTGATGTTTTAACCTGGAACCCTTTCACCATGTCACAAAAAACCTAACTGTTTCCACACGAATGAGGCAAACGAGACAGTCGTAGTGAAGTGACCAAGGTGGACCTCACGGAGGGTAGCTTCCACGAACTACATCAGCATAAGCTAATAAACTTAGCCTGGTAGCTTCTAAGAGACTGAGGGTTACTTGAAAGAGATCATCAAGAATGACAGGGGAAAAATGAAAAGGGAAGAATAACAGTTAATATAATTAACATAGATCAACTTTACCCAGTTCTATAACTGTATAAAGAGTGTAGAGTCCATTAGAGTCCCGCTGGAATCAATCATAAGTTACATATCATAACTCCGTATAAGTTACGATATAAATTCTCCTCATTAATGTACATTCTCGTTGATTGTTTTTTTTTCTATTTTCGCTAAAAGTATTCAGCCTGCTGTTATTAACCATTCTTATCATAATCGCGACTAATAATAAATAATCTTAAGGCGTGCTTTATTGAAAGTGTTCTCTTTGCAAATTCGCTTGACCTTTCGTTCGAAATGATTGATTTATTCTATCCCCCTCTACTTCCTCCCAATACAAAATTGTTTTCATTTCATAAATATAGGCTCTCGTCTATCATTGACTTCACTATTTTATGTTCAATCAAATAACGATGACCTAAGAGCTGGTCCTAAAATGAACAAATACCGCTCACCTGGGTGACCCATAATCATTGTCTAGTTGTTTTTTTTTTGACCCGAAAAAAACGACACTCCAGTTCGATTCGTTTTACGTGATCATTTAGTTATTTATTACCTTTTGTTTCTTAATTTCTTATCGTAAGATTCATCATAACGTATTTAATTTATATCATTTAACTCTTATTATTATTTTTGTTTATTTTGTTTACTGGTATATTTTTCAACTAATATAAAAGTTTTCTTATAAGTTGAATTCATAATATAGTCTTGAACAAGTGCTATTAATATTGCCTTCTTTTTATTAATATAGAAATATTTCAATCAAACTACATTATTTAAAAAACTATTTATGAATTCTTAACTCCAAAATACACATTAAGAATTAATTTTTATTTTTAATTGCATTTTATTTTTTTGTAAGATGTTCCATGCAACCTTACAGTCGCGTAAGATCTAATTTTTACAATGATTAATAAGTTTTAGGTTAGCGTTTTTTCTTTCGTGATTAATGTTTTTCCTTAATATGTTTTCTACCATCATCAACAAAGTTTTGTAAAACTTTCTGCGACTAACTGACGCTGAATTAATTAGCCAGAAAAAATTGATTGTTTTCATCTTTAATAGGTCAATTTCTTGCTTTTATTTCAAGCCTCTTTTTCTTTTTTTGTTTTTTTTTTTTTAAATATTCCTCCATATTTTGATAAATTGTTAACAAAAAAAATGAATATAATTTTTAAAAACTTTATTATAACTTAGTTAAGGATAGCTTTACTAGTAGTAAAAATGTTAAAACTAATAGTGGTTTTATTAGTGTTTTAAAATCAGTGTTTTAAAAAGAATTACGGTTTCAGAAACATATAATTAACTTTACAATTGACTTCATCCACTGTTAGTAAAAACGTGAAAATATTATTTAAGTTTCTTGTGTTATTATTAATATATTAATATATATATATCAAAGGATTAAGAGAAAAGAGCATGAAGAAGTAACAGAACTTATTTCAATGTTTCGACCTCGTTGTCATTTACAGAACTCTGCTCACTTGACAAACAGTAAATAACCACGCAGCGAGTGTGACCATATAATTTATAGTATTGACGACTCACAAAAAGAGAAATAAGACCTTTATCAGAAAGAAGAGAACATAATTCACCTCGATAGCTTTTCGAGCTTATATATGTACTTTAAATCAAATGAAACAGTCCATAAGAAGTTAGTTGAAAATTATAACGAAAGCAATACAAAGAGAAAAATTTATTTCTTTGTGTGAGTTGTGTCATGAATTGACACAACTCAATTCACTTCTAAACCGACAATCTTTATCATCAGGGACGAAGTGTCCAGAAGGAAAGAATAGTGGTGTTTCACTCAAATAACGACGATTGACGGGGTGCAGAAATGAGTTAGGTTAAGGTCTACGTTTCGTTATAATTTATACATATATATTTATATATGTAGGAAACAGTCCTTCTTGTAGACATGTATTTACAAAGATTTCACCTATTTCCACTCTGGTTAATTTTTTGGAAAGATTTTCCAGTTTTCTGATAGATTTCCTTGTGTAGGAGATAGACATACGCTATCTCCTACCACAAGGAAATCTATCAGAAAACTGGAAAATCTTTCCAAAAAAATAAACCAGAGTGGGAATAGGTGAGATATTCTTAATATATATATATATATATATATATATATATATATATATATAATATTAATTATATAGGTTTCACCACAACACCTGAAATAAAATTAATGCACCAACTGCAATAAATTTCTAAATGGGAATTAATTTTTTCTAATTCATGAGTTAGCCGGATATGCAGGTGGTAAATATCATTACGTATTTAAGTATAGATAACTTATTTTAGTTATTGGAGTTTATATAAAGCATTTAGACTTACATGTGTACTTGAGTTTATATGAGAATTGGATATTTAACAATTCTTTTAGTTAACAAGAAAAATTCGAGTTCACAAGAATTATTAATCCAATTTCAACACGTTATATGACTTTGAATGAATTACATGTGTTTAAAAAAAGAATTATGTAACTTTTTACACGTTATTTGAGCCCACATGTATTATTATAGTTCACATAAATTACATGTGTTCATGTCAGCAATTTAAGTTTGCGTGTGATATTTGAATTTTAAGTCTTTGGAATTCAGTGGCATTAGTTTATACAGTGGTCTTCAGTTTGCTTGAGTTGTTTTGAGAAACTAGAGTTCCTACATTGTTCTGGAGTTCCAGTACATAAGGCATTGGAGTAATTTTACCAATAAATTGTCGACTGAACTGATTTATTTCTGAATAGAGAATGTATTGCAGTTTGCATAAATATTTGAGTTATTTTTTTCCTTTTTAAAAAACATATATTCTTATAATTATATACTTTGTTTGCACATTTTCTTATTTTCATGGACACACATTAGATTTTATTCTTATGTGCATATTTTATTTTTTTACACATAGTTGAAGAAACAAGGTATTTGATTGAGTCGTTTTGTTTAGATTTGATGTTTCATAAAGTTGTGCGATTTATTCATCGAAAAAATGTAGTTATTTCCATTATAAAAGTGCAAAAGAATTGAAAATAATATATGTGTTAATTAAATTATTGGAAACTGTTTTTTTTTTTAATCCCAAGTAAATGTCAGTTCAATACAATAGATTAACACTTAGAGAAAACCAGAGTGTTTTCTCTTGAAACACCTGTGAAAGCATATGGCTGTAAGTGTGGGTGCTTGTTAATATTTGCTCTAGTCATTCCGTTAAGAAAAGTTTGACAGTGGCTCTGCAGTAGTGCAAAGTAAGCCCTTTGGATGTGCTAGGAGGCCCAGTGGCGAGTGTGCTGGGCCACCGCAGCCTCTGGTCGGCGGCGGCTCCCCTGTTCATTAGCAGCGTGGTAAGTAACGACAGCACCATTAGCTCACCGCTAATCCACCACTGACCAGTCACTCTCGAAATTACCTTGATTCCCGCGTCTTGCCGCGTAATCAACCTGCCTATTGCAGGAGCCCGCCAAATCACCATCTCCGCCTTCTACTTTCTACCCTTACTCCGTATTCTTTCAATTTGGTTGCAGAATATTACAAGTTCATACATTTATTAACACACTTGAAGAAATTACAAAAAAATATTTAATGGCAGTAACAAAACAATAATAATAATTTGTGTTGTTAGATATAGGTTAGGTTGCAGTGACTGTCTCTTAAGAGAACACACGTAGGCAAACCGTGGCTTTTTGAGATGGCCACTATGAACATTGTACATTGTGAGTCATAAATTTCACCTAACTCAAGTGTATTTAGAGCAATTATCTTTAACAATTTATGACATCGTACAGTTTTAGAACTGACAACTTAAAATCTTCTACGAGGGTCCAAGTGATCAATTTTTTTCTTCACCTCCTGCGTGACTAAATCGAAGGCCAGAGTATTGAACTCCAAATATACCAGCTAGAGGCCAGCAGGGAAGCCACTGGGATAACCTGACCCCCGTCTTCTTAGGCGTACCAAAATAATTCTCTTTCTCTCTCCAAGGTTGTATATATAGAAAGTGCTACTCGAATGAAACACTTCTTCTGAAGACGACACTCTCAAAATATTGAAGTGTGTTTGGTTGGTAACTTTCTGTATTCTTTTTTCTTCTCTGAATTATTGCGTTTGTTGTCAATTTGATTCATATATATCTAAAGGCATAACTTAGCGACTTTGAAACTAAGATCTTCACCTCTTCTGACTTTCTGACAATTTTACTTTGAGTGGGAAATAACTTCACATATACTGTCCAAGCAACATAAATAACACTTATTTGCATTACAATTTTGGATTTCACAAATCACAAAAACAAGATTCGGTCCACATAAATTATGGAATGACTCTTGTGACTTACTGTTTTTACTTTTATCCAAATTGAAATATGTAAAAAATTATAATGCTGATTAATAATATATAATGCTAATTATAATGTTAGTTAATAACGTAATGAGATTTCGGCAAACAAACATAAATAGGTAATAATTAAATTTGCGATCATAACATCATCACGGAAGATTTCATCATTTTCCTCATTAATCTTTTCTAATTATTCAAGTAACTGACCACGATAGGTGTTTTTAAAAGAGTGTTATTTTCTTTTAAAACACTGATATTTCTACTACATAATACATTTCTATCGTGTATAAAGAATATTCCAGCTATGATAAATTATACATTTGAGATATAATGGTTTGTTCATATAAGAATATGTCAAGGTGTTGCGGTCTCTTCTAATAATAAATCTCACTAACTCTGACTATCTAATGTCACAAACATCTTACGACTCCCACGCGGCGTCATCTGTCACAAATCTGTTATCTCTTTGAATAGTGATAAGTACTTCAAATCCTTTTGACTAATTCCATTCCATTTTGCCACCTTCTAATTTATTAGTAGGACAATATTCTTCAATCGTATTTAAAACTAACAATAATAACCACAATGGTTTATTTTAATCATGTTTTTAGTTTTGATCACTAATTTTAGTTTTGTTAAATAACAAACTTTTTAATATCTGGGAATAAGATGTCATACATGTTATTAAATACCTGAGAAGGAGTATTATCAGGTAATGAATCAAATTGTTTTGTCATATCATTAAGAAGGGCGAAGTTTAATTCCCAATGGCTGGATTATCCGAAGATAAACTTCTACTGTACACTTAACCAGTGAAGTGTAATGTAGTTTTCTTGTAAGATATATTGTCGATATATATGATTGACAAGTATTTATATATTTCGTTTTTTTTTATCTAAGGTTGGTAGCACTGTATTACGTATTACCTGTATGGCCAGAGGCTCTTCATAATGTATACTGTAAGTTATACTGTTTGAAAGTAAGCCTTAATTACACAGGGTGTTGGCAACACTGCAAAGTTATGTTTCTATAAAAGAAGGAATTATTTTAGTGTACTTTTTTTTTAACTAGGTGTTATTTATGTTTTGGAGGCAAAATATGGTACAAAAGGGGCAAGCAAGATACACTCAGTTTACATATATATGTATACGTTAGATGCAGAGCTATAAATGTGTTTGCTTGTGTAAATCGCTTCCACAGGGTCATTTTTTGTAGCAGCAGTGACTAAACATGTTTTCAGCAAGCTCTCGAAGAGCCTGTGGCGGAACAGGCAATACAAAATAAGTCATCAAACCTATTTGCCTATTGGTATTTAGAAACACGCAACTTTCATCAAGTGATTACCAAATACAGATGCTCCTCAACTTATGAACGAAATACATTTTGGACGGCCGTTCTTTAGCTAAATTTGTTCGTAAGTTGTTACAAGGCATTTTTTTTATAATAAATCTTATGTTTAGGGCTTGTATAATTATCATAAATTTGTTTGTACTGCATTAAAAAAAACACTAAATAGTAAAAAAACAATATGCTTTATAAAAATGTGTAACATAGAGAGAGAGAGAGAGAGAGAGAGAGAGAGAGAGAGAGAGAGAGAGAGAGAGAGAGAGAGAGAGGGGGGGGGGTTAAAACATAACACACTGAATACAATAACTCTATATCATCAAACCACAATATGAAATGGGAAAACAAGACTAAGATCTTTCAACCGTAACAAGCGGTCTTCGTCAGAGTCAAAAACCCAACTGAAACACTAGATGCAGAAAATATCTGGTGAGGGGTTGAGAAGAGTGGGAGGGAAGAGTGATATTTTTGTTATGCTTGTTACGGTTAAAACATCTTAGTCTTGTTTTCCTATTTCATATTGTGGTTTGATCATTGATTGTTGTTTCACATGTTTATGTGAAATCCTTTTAACAATAGCTCTATACTATCATTTGAGAGGAATTGAATGAAAAAACTGACCCATGGACGATTGTACGGCTTTCCTTTTCTTTATATCATAAATGGTGCGGTATAACTGTATTACATCATTCATTTGGTTTTCAACCCAAACTCAACACTTGGGTCCCGTTGCTTGAAGATCTCAAAGGCCTTGTCGATGTGAGAAAACCCTTCGGCCAACAATTTAAAGCTGCTGACTGAATGCATAAAGCTAAAAGAAGCAGGAGTTAACTAAAATAAATCGCGATTAGATGTTGTTCGAAAACCTTGTCAGTATGCAGTTGATTTGGTATACTATGTTCTAAGTGTAAAGTACTAGTATATTCACTAAAGTACGTTGTTAGTGCAACAGAGGTTAGTATAATTTATAATAAGAGATGAATTAAACGTCTTATCTCATATTTTAGTACTACCAACATACATATATCACTGCATATAAGCATACTATTAAAGTATATATCCATACATATAAGCATACTATTAAAGTATATATCCATATATATAAGCATATGTAAAATATGTTTAATAAGATTAAAGTATATATCTTATTACCATCAGCATGTAAAGTAAAGTAGTTAATTAATCTCTTAAACCCATACTAAAGGTTTCCTGTCAATATCGCAAATTACCGTAGACTTTTTCAAGTATTTCCACTTTACCTTGGCCTGTTTTTTTTCTATCGCTCTTATTAAATGGACTTTCACTCAGCAATATTTCTAGTAAAGTGAAAAAAGGGGGTAACAACTCACCTGATCTGATATCGCCTGTCTTAATCTTTTCAGTTCTTTTAACATTGAAAAGAATCGAATGAGAGTACGTATTTACCACAAAGGGGGCTAAATTGTTGAAAACATTTTAATTAAAATCAATCGCTAAATTAAAATTAAAAATATATTGATTGATTGATATTGATTAAAATCAATCAATATAGAATTGTTCTTTTAGGATTCAAGAACTAGAGGTAACATTTAAAACTTCTGATACGAATGAGAAAATTTATAGTGTTGAATTGATATTTTTCAGAAAGTTCTTTACGATCAATGCATTAAAAATATTATGATTGGCTCTGAAAATAGCCCACCTGTTGCGGATGAGTTATTTGACGGCGTGATATTCAATGGAGCCGTGTGAAAGCAAAATATATACTCATTGTAGGGTAAAAAGTTAATGAAATGGTCTCCACATATAAAAATTAATGGTATAAACAACGTGTTTCGGACACGTAGTGTTCTTCCTAAGGCATTAACTAAGGGTGAGTGTCGGTAGTACAACTGACAATGAGTAAATACCACATAATAAGTGATTGCACTACGTTAGAAAATATATGCTCCCTGTAGTTGTCCTCAATTCATTTATTTCGAATATGCATTAATTCATTCTACCATTGCCCACCTGTAAAGTAAGAGCTTTTGATGTCATGCTTTTTTAGAGTTGAATGTGAACATTTGAAGGAAGATATTGCTAAAGTGAATCAAAACCAATCCAATCAAAACACGCATTCATTCATTCTACAATTGCCCACCTGTAGCGGAAAGCTGTTTGGCGCCGTGCCATCAAAAGAAGCCTGCGTGCGAACAACAGAGGGTCTCACCAAACTTTTTCTCAATAAATTTACTTGAAATATGCATTCATTCATTTCTGTATCTCCCACATATGGAAGAGCTATTTAAAACTATGCCATCCAATAGAACCAAATACGGACAACAAAGAGTCTCTAAAGAATTCTTTAAAGAATGGCATGTACAAAGCTTTCAATTTTCTATATGAAAAATGAAGAACCATTGTTACGATTCGAACTTTCAACTATTTGTGCTAAATGCGAGTACGCTATCTATTGTAGTGCTCCTGATTCCTCCAATCGAAATGTGCATTCACTCTAGTATTGTTAGCCTATATTGGGTGATGTGATAAGCGAGAAGCTCAACAAGAAATGGGTGCGTTTTTGTTTATTTAATATACTGTACTTTGATATACTTAAACTATGATTCAACCTAAATTGTGACTATTACTTTCGTTTATTGAATTCTCTTCAGTGTGGAGTTTCAATGAGAGTAATGTTCGCAAATAGCGGGAAAGTACTATGGCTTTTGATCAAAGAAGGACTGGAAAACAGTGAGAAGTTGTATATATGTGATGGAGTACGCACTTTTGATTTCACGGCAAAGCCAATTAGAGGCGCAGAGGACTAAGGGACCTAGATGGCGTGAAGTATCGCTCATTGTGATGTGGAGAGGTCACGTACGCGCCAGGGCTCGACTTTTTTCTATTGTGAAAATGATATTGGTCTGGCCAGCAAGACTAATCGGGCCGCGGGGTCAGGGATTCGAGCGAGGGCTGCTGGGTGCTCCACAAAAACTGATCCATTCTCGCTGCATTCCGTCCTCAGGGCGTCCGCCTGCTCACGCTTTGCCAATCACTCACCACCATGTTTACACGATTACCTCTGCCAAACCGTCATGTATCATGTTCTCTTCTTTCACACTCAACTAATTGAACAGTTTCGTATACGAATAACAAGAAAATGATACATAAAATTTTTGGAAAATGAGAAAATAACAAATTTTTTGACAATTCATGAAAACTATTCATTTATAAGTGAATAATAACTGAGGATATTATTGGAGATAAAATATGCTCATTACTGTTTGCAATCAGCTGTTTTGCTGTAGTGCTCTGAGCGGAACTATAAGTTAGCCGCTTTAAATCGCTCAGTTTCGTAGTTTTCCATACTTTGTATATGCATTAATCGTATACCGTTTCGAAATACCTACATTTTTTTCTTTAAACAAAAAAACTTTCCTTTATCATTAATGAAATATAACTTTTTATGGTTGAAATACTGTTGTAACTTATAAAGAAAGCTATTTTTGATATCTAAAAATTTTTATAAGATTTCCATAATCTGTTACTTAATTTATTCAAAAAAACCTTCTCAGATATATATTGGACTTGACAGGAATGTAAGCTAGTAAATGTTACATTTTAAGCAAATCACTTCTGTGTGCTATGACAGGAATAGATTTGTTGCATCAATATTGGGTTTTGTGAACAAAGTGATAAGAGAAGACGACAATGAGGAAGTTACAATACTACTACTACTACTAATAATAATAATAATAATAAAGCAATGCTTTTAATGCTCCAATTACAGTTTTACTTAAAATATCCTTCATACTTGACATGACGCTGTCAATAGGACTCAAACCTTTGCTGCACGGGAAGATTCAGTGGACAATATGACAATCATAGAAAAAAGTGAAATACCTGAATAAAACAAGTTAGAATTCCTAGAAAATTTAAATATTATGTTTGTAATGAAACAGGACATTTTATTATGCAGGGAGTTGATAATAGATTTTTAGTAATTTTGATTAACTAATTAATTAATTAATTGATTAATTTTGATAAATGAAGCAGTTTCTATTAATATGGTTTACATAATGCTCAAAGGATGTATTAGTATAACCTTGATGCACCAATGTTGGGTGTATGGAGCACAATATTGTGAAAAGGTTGCAGTGAGGTTACAAGAATACGAACAGCAATAGCTTGGATGCTACCAATCATTTAAAAGGTCTTCTATATTTAACAGTTGCAAAACCAATTGACAGTCGCGATCTAAATCCAAAAACCTAATTAAATGGAATTGTATTTTTGTTGTATATACTTATTTCAGCTTGTTCAACACTAGTATTACACGATTCATTATATATATATATATATATATATATATATATATATTTGTGTACAATGGCAGCAGGTCTTCCCTTACGCATGTTATTAAACAGCAGAAGCAGCAGCTTCTGCATTGACCAATTTCTTGTTGACACTCTCTAGTTTTCGTATCACTTTGCGGTGATATGTATTCTTTGGAAGCTACCAGAGTGTCACCGCAAAGTTATACGAAAACTAGAGAGTGTCAACAAGAAATTGGTCAATGCAGAAGCTGCTGATTATTTTAATAATATATATATAATATATATATATATATATATATATATTATTAGTATAAATCAACAGCCGGTCTTCTTGTGAACATATATTGTTAAAATTTGCAAAAGTTTCTGGTCTCACAATTTTTACAATCTAGATTCGACCTAATGATGCCAATATTCAATGGTGGTAAGTTCGAGAATTACGTGACCGTAAACTAGTTAGAAGACTAGAAAATCTCAGCAAAAAAAATAGTCAATGTAGAATCGGCTGTTAACTTTAGCATTGTATGTTTGAGAGAAGACTCGCTGCCATCATACACTAAGACATATATATTACTAATGGTTGTACTTAATATATGATACGAAGATTTTTGGTTTAAAGAAATAACACTCCTGTTTATACGCCGACGTTTTTGGCAAAAATTGTTTGGCATTTTCAAGGCTAAAAACAATTTATTGACGACATAAGTAAAATAAGTGAAAACAAATACATCCACGGAATATTAACCAAAAGAAAACAAAAAACACAATAAACCAAACCATAAACACCATATAAAGTAAAAGAAAACCACAAAACATAGCCAGTGTTATTGTTTTTAATAGAGAACATGTGTTCTTTAAACATAATTACTTGGTATTAATTATTAATAATTTTAATTAATAATTAATTATAATTAAATTAATAATGAATAAAAAGTAATTATGTTTAAAAACACATTTTTTCTAATAAAAAACAATAGCACTGGCTATGTTTTGTGGTTTTCTTTTACTTTATGTGGTGTTTATGGTTTGGTTTATTGTGTTTTTTGTTTTCTGTGGGTTGATATTCCGTACATGTATGTATTTGTTTTAACTACTTATGTCGTCAATAAATTGTTTTTAGCCTTGAAACTGCCAAAAATTTTTTAGCGAAACGTTGGTGTATGAACAGGAGTGTAATTTTTTTAGATCAAAAATCCTCAAGAAACCAACCTTTTAACCTTAGAAATCAGTGGTCGAGAGGCAGCTATGTCAATACGAGTATCATTATGTTGTTTGTATAAACCTTAGCTGTATACCATGCAGTGCATGTGGTATGTTTTTATTTGATCAACGTTGTGCTTCCAATGCTATTATTCAGTTAGAGCATTTTTTTCTTTCTTAGAAATTAATAACCTTTAATGAATTCTGTTATGTTTTAAACTCGTTTATATTTAAATCATATTGATAAATTATATTTATTTTTATGAGAAAACTAGATTTCTCTTGCTTCTTTCTATAAATCTTAATTTTTGACATTTATGTTAAATTCCTTAGCGATTTCATAAAGTCAGAATTTCAATAATGGCTCCTCCTCTTGTGGAGACAATGACGAGATTCAAGGTGTGTTCAGAGTATGATTCAGAGAGGGAGCTTATACAACCTCGGTCAGCTGCTAACCCGTGATGCAATCAGATATATTAACTTGTCAAGAAAAACTCCTGAAAAAATTTACAACTTAATCAAAAGCCTATGCCCTCTGTTCACATTCTATGTTAAATCATTTTATTTGTAAACAGTTCTATATATGGTGGAATAATTAAGCTGTGTTATGCTTCGTGACAACCATATGATTTAGTCAAATGAATCGTTAACACACTGATATATTTCATTTTTAGCAATCAAGAAAAAAATGATTTTGAGATATTGATAAATTTGCTTGTTTTGAGCTCCCCAGAGTTCATTTTTAATTTTTTTTTTTTTCAATGACATCTGTCTGTGTAGGTTGGTGTTTTTTCAAATTTTTTAGACATACCATGGAGCATACCTTTTGACGATTAGAAATAACATTATATATGTAGATTTTCTAACAAAAATTTGTATTCTTAACTACTGTTTACTCAATATGCAATTAACCCATATAAATAAAGGAGATTTTGTCTGAAAGTAGTGGAATTCTTGGAATGAAAGGGAATTACCTTGAAGAGAATAAAGATTTTTGATAAATCATACCAAGAACTAATAGAAGTGAGAGATCTTTCTCAAGAACAGTTAAGAAAATTAAACTCTAAAGGAATTAAAATGTAAAGTTGTTTTTAAAAAACGACTAAGGGAAGCTGAATAGGACAGATATTGTAGCAATAGTTACAAGTCCGATGAGTTTCCGGTTCTCGCTTTAATCTTTATAATAATAGCATTTCAGATTTTTGTAGACAACGATTTCAAGTTTTTATCACTGAAAAATGGTTTCAACCACAATAAATCTATTGAAATAATTAGATTGGTTATCTTTAAGTTTGATAATACTTCATAAGAGAGTTTGATTTAATGTTAATACGATAACTACATTAAAATACAACCAAAACTTAATTGATTATCAATGAGTTGATATTATGCTTCCTTATAGTAAAATTATTGTATACAACTAAATTTTTTTTGTATATCGGAATTTTTCAATATATTTTTTTGTTTTATAGCCATCTTAAGTTAACCACAGAAAATCATGAATACTCTGCTAAAGTCCAAGGTATTTCAGCTTATGATTTTAGGGCTTGATAGTTCTTAATAAAGAACTAAGATGACCATGGCTATGGGCAAAGGGAGGGAAAGCATTCTACCAAGAAAGAAGTAACAAAACTTCACGCTTTAGTGGTCAAAATAAGTGACTTTAGAGAACATGTCACCGAAAGCCCTTGACTAAGGACTAATGACTCAAACTTACGATTCAGTGGTTAAAATAATGGAATTTACTTGTTATGTCATAGAAGGGTCCTGCTGAAAGGCTAACTAATTAAAACTCAGAATTCAGTTCCCCAAATAAGGGATTTTTCTGGTAGTGTCACCAAAGAGTCTTACTGAAGGATTAACTAATTGGAACAGCTTAGTGGTTTCGACTACTCAGTGATTGAATATCTCAAATGACTATCTCAAGTTAGTCACTTGAGATAAGCGACTAACGATGACCATACCAAAAAGCCCTGTCCAAGGACGAGCATATTCCATGTTCTGAATAATTTATCATACTGGTGAAGCCACTGATGGGCACCAATCAAGGACTAACTATTTTGTTCCTACGATTTAGTTGTAGATGTAAGTGAGTTTACCAGTCTAAGCGTTTATTAGTGCATGCAAGATGTTGACTACCACTTAAATGAAGTATGGAATAAAATCTCCTTTTTTAACGATCCCCAACAGATGCTTCAAAATGAGAGCCTGGAAGTGTTCGTTACTTTAGTAATATATGGTAAAATTAATGATTCTAACCAAAGAACTAAGCTACTTGTGGGATGGGCAGGTTTACGTACGACTAGTAATTATTCGCATTCTTTTGTGAAGAAATATACGACCTTGTAGACAATAATAATGAGGGACAATGAAGCCGCCACTCAAGGAAGTATTGAGTTGAAGGCCTGGTTAAAGTTGTCTTCAAACAAGAAGAGGTATTGAATCTCTTTAGATGCCAAAGAAGGCTTGCCCAGGGAGGGGCCCTGGGTCGGACTCTTCAGCCCACGTAACTGACACGGAGACCGGCTTCACTTAGGCCTACACCTGCCAAACATGGTGTCGGCCTGTCCACCGACTCCCACTAAGCACCGCTTAGTGCCACTTATTCCACACCAGATTGACACTCATTAAAAACCGTTCCTTCATTCCTACCATGTACATCATAACTTCCTTTACCAGTGATTAACTGTCGCATTTTAAATCATACAGCTTGCACCTCCAGTCCTTCAGTATTTCTCCAATTCCTATTTATATTCATGAAATATCATTGAAATTATTTGAACGCAAATTTTATAGTTCAATCAAAAAAAAAATCGACAAAAACTACTGAAATGTCTACCTTTCAAAAAACTGAATTACACAAACTTGTTCTTTAAATAACACACCTAAAACCAATAAATAAGTTCAAACACTTCGTACATATATTGAAAAGATAGAAAAAAACAATTATGCCCAAAAATCTAAATGAAACTTTTTTCTTGACTATATTTAACGAATTATACCCGCTTGTTACTCCTACCTTTTTGTCTATTTTTTCTTCATACCAGCGTATTGAATAATTGCTCCACCGAAAAAGTAGGGATGTGTTGGGTAAAAAGGTTCCAAGCCGCAGGTTTGTTTAGCTCCGACCTTTTCAAATCGGACGACTGACTCATTCCCTTATATTGTTTTGTTTCCAGGTACCCACATTGAAACTAACTTATTTTCCCTGGTTTCATTATTCAATTTTGACCTGCAGGTATATATATCAAGCTGTAGCCTCTCATCAGGATCAACAAATGAAATTTTACATGCAATCATGTAAAATTTAAAAATAATTCAATTTACTCTGTTATTAAAGAATTGCGAAAGCACAAAAACTGCACTGTTCATATATAAGAAAAAATAGATATTTTTTTCATTTTTAACTCTGCAACAGTTGGCATAAAAATATTCATTGAAATACTAATTATACGAATATCTACAAAATGATGAATTAATATAGAAGTTTATTTTTCTGTAAAGTTAAAACAAAGAAACTTATTAATCCTGGTCATAATATTGCAGCTTTGATTTATTTTTTCAAAAAATTCTGGTGGTAAATACACCAGAAAAGAAACATACTTCAGTTAATGAATATTTCTAAATAATATTGTGCTGCTTGTGTTTGGAACAAGTTATCCATGGCTGCAATACAGAAAACCATACTGTTACGTCTTATGCCCAATAAAAATTGCTTAGATTAAGGAATACCATTACCATCCCTGACTATTTCTGTCAAAATAACACATTACACATATCATTCGTAGAGTAGCAATTTAAATAAAATACAGAGTCTTACTTACTTTGAGCCACCAGGTGTACGAGTGCATTGCCTTCTGTGTTCAACCCTTTCAGATCATGCCCTTTTTCCAGAGTAACTAAAACAAAACAAGTTTTCACTTTTATAATTCTAGTCATTATTAGTTTCTTTCGTTATCTTATTAATATTATTTAGATTATTAATCATGGTTAATTTCTTCATTTTTTTCATCTTCAAGTCAAGCCATCGTTTTAGTCTGATTGCAGATAAGACTAATATATCAAGTGTGATGTAACTTTGTTCTTTAATTATGTTACCTGCATTTTTATATTTTTTTCTGAACTACACATATTTTGTTGTAATAAAGGATATATTAATGTTTCATGAAGAGCCTAGTAAGGACCAGCTTTTCTGTTGATACATGAAGTATCATATACACAAATTTTGCTATGCTCAAGTAGTTAGTCTCGAAGATGAAGACAGTAGGAAACTATTCAAGCCGAGAAAACACCACACGAATAAGGCTGTTGAAATTAATTAAGGTTTAATTTCTACTAATTTATTTCACTTGAAAGTAAGTTGAAAGTGAGGTTTGAAATTATTTTGATATTTAAGACAATTGAATGTTAGATTGCGTCGTGAGATCCCATTTTTGGTGATAGGAATGTTACTTTCCTGTTTTAAGTGAGTTAGTTAAAGCTTCAAATAAGAGCAGCTTGGAGTGTTTTTAGTATTTCTAAAATTATATATTTTATAAATATCATATTTTGAAGGCTTCTAATATTTCTGGTAATAGTACTAGTGTTGAAGAAAAGATGTGTGAGGATTAAAGAGTTACTTTTCAAGTTAAGTTAGTACATTAGTACGCAGGCGATATATAGTGTTGTGTCTTACGTTGATAGTGAAATACTTTATACATAAGAGTGTTATGTTTCACGATTGAGTAAGGGTTTAAGGTGTATAAAAGTGTTTTGGGTCAGGTTTGTGTGTAAGGCTGGAAGGCTTCAAACTGGCAACGGAAAAGAGCATTGTGTTAAGAGTGACTATATGGTTTCATTCTGGTAATAGATAAGCGCATTTTTTGAGGATACTATGTATACCTTCTCACTGTAAAGTTTCAGCCCAATGATATATAAGAGTTTTTTTATATATATTTTTATTGTTTTACCTATCCCCTAGCGGGTGATAACATCAGCCGTTTATCGGCTTTTATTTGATTGGTGATTCTATATTGGGAGTCCTAAATTCTGCCTTACTCAAGTGCATTTCGAGTAGGGATCTTTAACGAGTATCTGACACCGTACAGACTTGCGACCTGTACGATTTAACGTCCTCTCAGATTTATTCATCTTCAGCGTGAATAAAATCGAGGGCCGGGCGGGGATCGAACCCCGGGCTACCAGTCCAGATGCGAGTACATTAACGACTGAGCTAACCTCTCCCCCCCCCCCCCCCCCCCCCAATATAAGCGTTACTCTGGTAATAGATAAGACTATTGTGTTTCATGTTCTGAGTGTAAATGTTCACTCATGGTGTACATAGAGAATTACATGGCTGAGGTTGATTGTGTTGTTTCAGGCTAGCGGCTCGCGGCAAGGCAGTGAAGGAAGACGCGGGCGACGGCGTGCTGGGCCTGGCGCCGTTCGCTCCCGTCGTGGATGCCACGCAGGCCCTTCTGTCAATGGTGCGCCCGCCTCTCGACCACTACCTTCGAGGCCTGCGCCAGGAGCCCCTCGACTTGTCCCTCTCACCCCGCCCTCCAAAGCGCCACAAAAAGCCCTCGCTCAGCGAGTCCCTCTACGGCCCCGACGTCGTGCCCCTTCTCCGCCAGCCCAGGAAGCCTGGGTCGCCCAGACCGCGCAAGGTCGCCCGCACCTGTGCTTCCGTCTGCGCCTCTGTCGAGAAGCCTTGTGCCCCCGACTCCCAGACTGTCACGCACTGGTCTGTCGATGATGTCGCCTCCTTCGTGGCTTCCATTGACATGTGTGCCGACTACGCTAATGTTAGTATCTCCCACTTTTCTGTCTTTTAAGTTTATTTTTGTAATAAATATATGATATACTAGAATTAACTATATTCAGGGTGAGCCAAAAGTAGGCGACAGTAAATAACATTTATGTAGAGATTAGTTGCTGACACAATTCTAACATTGACAATTAAATATTATTGTGAACAATAATACAAAATCTTTTAAATTTGACAAACTGTTTTCATTTACACAGCTTTTAAGTCTGTCTCTAACCCTTCGACTAACATTTTTGCACAGCTACCCAGACGGATCACTGCCCGTTGTGTAAAAGAGTACTGCCCAAAGAAAAAGTCTACGGAGTCAAGTCCTATGAACGTACTGGCCAATCAAGTGGGCCTCTTCGCCGAATCTATTTCCCAAAAAATATTTAATCAAGATACTCAAGAGCAAGATGTACAAGTTGAGTGTTGAAATCCAAGTTGATATCAGTGATTTAAAAAAACTCATATAACAGCATTTCAAGAAATTAATACCCAGAGAGACTTGTGCGAGAAATGTTTGTCAAAGCGTAAGAGACAGATTTCAAAGCTGTGTAAATCGTGATGAAAAACAGCTTTGAGCAACTACATATGTTATTTACTGTCTACCTACTTTTGGTTCACCCTGTATATTAATTAAAAATCACTAACAGAAAAATATTAGCTTGATAAAATTCAAGAAACAAGACACTAAGATTATGACTTATAGTATAATAAGAGCCATTATCATGCCCTCTCTCCCTTGAAAGAGAAACAGTGTATATACCAGTATAAGGCCATCGCTGTGTCTTGCGTTTCGTCTCCCTCTGTTTGCACTCCTGAAGACAGTTGAAACCGAAAATTAGTGGCTAATTTCATTTCTCTCACTTTACTAACTTTGAACTATATGTTACAAACATATATTAAGAGAGCAGTCATTACAAACAGGTTCCGTCAAATAGATTGATTTTCTATTTTGTGTTTTGTAAATTTCATCTTACCTTTTTAAATATATTAACTTGTTCTCTAATATCCTGTTGTATTTCGTAAATAATGTTAGCATGCCTTCCAATATTAGCTTGCGAATTTATTTTTGCTTTCACATGTTTCGTGTTCACATCATAATCACGTATGTTCAAGAGACAGAAATATAATCATTCTTGAAAATAAAATCTATTAAATAAAATCAAAATAAAATTTTACACGGATAACTGTAGAGTAGTAAAAAGATAGCTTAATATAAACACAAGATTAACATGTTAAAATGCTATAGGTTATTGAATTGCAGGTTATTCGATGTCTAATAACACTTCTTTAGTTCGGGTCCATTCATGTATTATTTCAATCTGTTTTTAAAGTCCTGTAATCGATTGTTGGCTGTTACTTTTTGAAAATATAATAGCCCTTCTGTAACATTCATTAGAAAATTAAACAAAAAAATTTATTATTGGTTACCATCTTAGAAAATCAGTAATAAGTTTACAAGTCTTGACAAAAACTAAGAAAAAGAAACAGAAATTTTCAAAGTTTTGTATATACCAACTTCTTTATTTATCAATATTTTTTTAAAAAAAAATACATTAGACTTGTCTACAAATTTTCAAAAGTCTGAACCTAACCAATACTAATTTAAATTACATTCTAAAGTTGAAAGCGTTATAGCTAATTTCAAAGGTGATGAATAAAACTTAGAAAAACCAAAATAGGCAAAATTAAGCAGACGCTTTTCAATTCTATTTATGCATGTTAATTATAATCATACATTTCAAAGTCAGTTAAGAAACAGAAACAAAAGGAAAGTATACGCTTGCAGTTTCTACTTTTCGATTTTAAGTATTGTTGCAACTGAGTTTCGTATCCCATTTATTAAGAGTATAAGGTAAACGAGTAATTGGAAACAAAGTAAGAAATAAGAATTTTTGTTACAAAAACTAAAAAAGAAAATTTTTTTTACTAAGTAAATTTAGTTAATTTCAGTCGATGACTTTTTCAATTAAATGGAGAGCTGATAGAAAGAATAGTCAAACGAATTAAACCTTTTAGCAAACTGGGGCAGACAAATTTGAATAGGGTTGCTAATTTCACTTCTTCTTCTGTTTTAACAACTGAACTCACCTTGCTGTTTATTTATTTTTATTTATATATTTATTTGCTTTTTCCTATTCTCCTATGTTGTTTCACTTTCATTGTGAAAAATCATTGGATATATACATACTTTGAAAATAGATAGAAACACAAATGAAAACTAGACACTAGGACTAATATTCAACATGTCGACTCTTTTAACAACAATCCTTGAAAATGATCAGCTGAGGACTGAAGCATGTCATGTGTAAATAAAATTTTCCCGAATTGATATAACCTATTCCACAAACACGGATACCTCAAACTTACTTTCCATTTGCATATCTAATACTCTATTTAACTTTGATCACAATTACTAAGAAGTTCTACCTGTCAGATATATAAATAAACACCGTTCATATATTTTGAGAATTATTTCGGCACAACAAACCACAAATACTTCCAAAATGGTAAATTCATTAAACTTGATACGATTAAAGATTGAGAGACTCAGTAGAAAAAGTATCAAATACTATATATATATATATATATATATATATATATATATATTGATGAAAGTATCGACCGTGGAATATAAACAAAACTAAAGTTTATAGGGACTCGGTCAGTTCTTCAGGTTCAAATTAAACATTCATTGCCAACGTTTCAGTTTTTATTTAAAACCTTTTTTATAGGCAGAAGTATAAATTTTGAAACAGAAAAACTAAGTATTACATTACAAATTATTTTACAAAGAAAAATAGTATGTAGATTTTAACAAAAACTGTAGTCTGAAAGTTTTAAAAAGGTTTTAAATAAAAGACCAAAGTCTCCAACCGTCTCTGAACCAGTGCGCTTGGTTTCCCTCTCTTGTCTCTTCTGAAGACGGTTCAAACCGAAAATTAGAGACTGTAAGTGTGTGCTTTTGATTTCTCTGTGTGTTTTTTTTGCTACATTGAACTATATTTGTCCTTTTCGGATCGTATTTCCAACGAAAAAGTAAAAAAGAATATATATACCATACAAAAAAATTCTTTGCCTATTGTTTGTCTTATTCTCTTTTTTTTTTTGATATATTTTTCAGCTTTCTTAATAGCACTGTCTAATTGCCAGGTATTAAGTGTAATAACTCGCTGAAAGATTAATGTTCAAATTTCCTTAATATATAAACATTTCGTTCCTCTTAAACAGATCTCAGGGTGCAACTAAATGTGAATGGATACTAATAAATGTACTAAAAATTCCAATTATAACCACCAAATTATATTATATTTAAAACCTTTATAATATTTATTAAATTTTTTAGAAGTTATCTTTCATAAGTTAATTAAGTTTTGTCTATTTTCATATAGCGTTTTTTTTAATTTTCGTTAAACATGAGGGTCTTTTATATAATACTGGTTATAAATTGAATGTTATTTTTTTGTATGTTCCTCAATTGGGATCTAACAGTGTGTGGTATATGAAAATGATATCACAGTGTGGAAGCGTGACATGACCGGTGTTGCAATGTCTTGAGAGGTCGCTATTGTCGGTCGAATATTGGAAAGACTGACCGAACGACGGGGGTGTTCCCACGAGCACTGAACGTCCACGTTGGCCAGGAATCCACTGGTAATTACTTGTCGAGTTATTGAATCTCTGTGGGTTGGGGGGGGGGGGGGGGGGGGGGGAGAGGAGGAGGAACAAGGCGTGAAATCAAGAGACCCCGTTGAAATTCTATAAATAGACGTGTCCGAAGAGTGCGAGAGAAATGCTGTGCTCTGGAACACGCCTCTGTCACAGCCGACACACTTGTTCAACTGTACTCAGCTCGAGTAGGGGTTCTGGTAATGACCAAGGCCTCTTGTTTGAAACTTGACTGTTCTACTGACCAATATTACGAATCCAGAACTCCACAGTACAAGACTAACTTAATCGAATAGCTCATGATGAGCTTAATCTTAAAGGAAAACCACAGATCTAGTTCAAAGGCTAGCAATCTACTGCCAGTAAACAGTAATTTATATTAAATAATCCACAGAGGCTTACATTCAACTTCCTATTAGTCAACTCATAATCAGAAATAATAGCAATATATGTAATCAATAAATATTTTTAATGTGATTTATAAATTTATTTGATCATGATAAAAATGGAATTAGCATGTTTTTCTAATAACAATCGCTGAACGCTTGGGAGCTGTGATACTGCTGAGTAACTGAGATGCAATTGTGAAAAGAAACAGCATTAACATCGATATGAACTATTGTACGTTTAACTCTTATTAAAAGATATAGCTACAGGAAAAGACTCAAAAGAATGCGTTTTTTGAAAAAATGAGTAGTTTCGTGCAAGTAGTGTGGTTCTTCCTTACATTGTATCTATTGTTGAGAAGATAGAAAGGTACCAGATATCCTTTTTGCAGCTGATGTTACTTTGGTTCTCAAGGCTTCATTTTCTTGTGTGGCGACTTATACTAATTTTATTAAGATAGAGTAGTGCCAATTGAGTGTATTTAGAGTGGTTTTCGTTTTGCCGATGATTATGATGACATTAATTGCTGGTTGGCTGATGAATGCATGCTTGCTGCTGCAAGCCAGCGTGTGGACCAGATGTTGGGACACGATGACGTCGCACTGTTGCTCGCATGGACCCTAATGACTCTAACGCCTTCCGGCCGATTGAGGTCGACGAATCAAGCCGTTTTCGCCATCTGCCCCCCCACACAACTCCACCTGTTTCGCTATTAGCTTGAACAGCCAAGTAAGCCACGCAAGACAAGCAACGTCTTCTTATTAACCCCTTGCTCCCGCCCATTACTTGCAATCAACCGACAAATGCCTCCTGCTGCGCTAACTGTCCTCATTATTCCTCATCCCTAATGCACCCTCCCTCCAGACACTTATCCTTAGGTCATTCCAGCTGATTTTTTACCGTTTTTAACTCAATCAAGCAACAAAGGAGCTAACTAACCGTTACGCCTGTTCGTAGATAACTCAAACTTACTTTCCTTTTGCATATCTGATTTGCTACTCAACTCTGATCACTATTACTAAGTAGTTCTACCTGTCAGATACATAAATAAACTCCGTTCATATATTTTGAAAACTATTTCGGTACAATAAACCCTAAATTTGTCTAAAATTGTAAATTCGTTAAACTTATGTTGGTTAATATAATATTCAGTTTCTTTATATAAATTTGTAATTGCGTCGAATAAAATGAAAGGTTCATATGGATAATAAACACATGAACACAAAGAAAAAAAAGAAAAAGTCACTACAGATATTTTGACTTCGATATTTCGACATCCGTCGTCTTCAGGAAGAAGTACGAAGTAATCAGAGAAACACGAGTTTCTCTGGAAGCGAATTGCAGTTTGCTTGTCAACGAGAGTACTTCGTACTTCTTCCTTATGACGACGAATATCGAAATATCGACATGAGTTCTATAGTGACATTCTCTGTTCTTTTCCATGTGTTAATGTGTAAATTTTTAATTATATGTATGAAGAAATTTTGATTCTATCATCAAAAAATTACCTTAGAATAAAAGTCCTGTAGGACATAGAATAAAGTGCCATTAGGAAAACTCCTGTAGTGGTCTCTACTCAACATTACTATAAATAAATCTATTTTAAATTTCATGGACTGTCTATTAAAAATGGTTTTTGTTTAAAATTATTACCAGACTTATTGATAATCAATTTAGTTCCCTCACTCTAGTGTGATGAGGTTTTTCCTACTAGATTCCCTTAAAGCTTGGAGGCTCGTGTGGACGTTTTGGGGAACACTGCTCGTCAACAATGTTGCTCAGTCCCAGTAGTCTACATTAGTACTAAACATTTATGCCTTCATTTATTTTAACCTCCGAAGATTATAACTCTCTCAGCGATTGACGTTTACTACCATCTGACTATTATCTATCTGTTTGTCAGTCTATCTGTCAGTCTATCTGTTTGAAATACAACAACAACCCTTTAATTTGGACTAAAAAGAAGCCAAACTGCGGCATGGCAGGTGAATACGGAGACTTATCACTGTGTTATTTTGTCAACAATATTACGAACAAGTATTGAAATAGCCGAAGGTATGTTTTCTGATACTATAACCCATCTCGAGGGATCAGCTGCCCCTCCAATGAGAGGGTTCTTCTTCTATAGGGAGTCAGATTCTAACATTCCCATGTGCATATCCGTAGCGAGAGCAGGCAACAGGTTGTGCTGATATCGTCGACTGACTAACAGGTGGAAGGCTTCGTAGCCACTGATCTTACCTTCTGCTAGAGCACGCTCTGGTATGATCTAGATCCGTAGTTCTGCCCGAGAGTTCTTAAATTATTGTTGGTACCACGGGAGCGGGCAAGCACAAGCAGGATTCCTTTGGATTTCCTCATGTTCCGCCGTTGGTGTTGGATTCGTGAGAGCTATGGCTCCTCATGCAGGAAGGATATACTCCCTAGGAGTCTCTGTACCTTCTTGGGAGGTTGCCTTCAGATCAACAAGAGGCAGCTAGACCCTCGACCCCTACAATTTGGTTAGTTCCATCAGCAGGTGGACTTGAAAACAGTTACTCAGTTAGGTCAGGTCTAGTCCCGGATTAATAGCCAATTCCCTTCTGGGAGACGACCGAATCCTAATAGAGAAATGGTAGTTCTAAAACCTGAAAGTAGCTTGTAAATTCAGACCGTAATACCATAACCTCCAATTCATTAGTTGTGCCGTCAGTTACTATTTATTATATCCCCATTCTTTAAAATTATATTGGAAGTCTACAAATAAAGAAGTTTTATTGAAGACCTAACAAGTTTTAATTTAAAATCTTATGTTTCTGATTTTTATTTTATATTTTACTTCAGAAGACAACTACTTGTTCCTAAAACGTTATTTTCTTTTTAAAAAATTCGCTTGTATGGAAGCTTTCTTTCTAATTCATAATAACGTACAATTGTTTCACAATTAATGATTTTAGGTTACTGATAGTACTGTTTACAGACAGTAGTCTATAAATATTGTACTATGTTTATAGACTACCAAATGGTTAATATCTCAGTAATGTCGAAATATTGCTCCAAGTTTTTTTCTTTCTGTGTGTTCTCTCTCATTGATTTAATTATATATATATATATTAAGGTCTAAACAGCAATAAGAAATTCAGTAATGGAACTTCATTACTCTTACCTTTTGTCTGATTCTGTGTAGTTTACTTTTGAATATTACATATGTTAGTAAAAAGTTCTAGAAATAAAGAAAACAAAATGACAGGCAAAGTGCTCTTTTGATTTACACCTATCGCTATACTGAACAGAGCTATCATACCTTAACAACAACACATATCAAAATAAAAAGAGAATGTTGTTAGAGAATATTAAGCTTGATTTTTAGTATTTAAGGCAATACATCATAAAGCTGTTAGATATTTATTAGCGATTTTTTATAAGTGAAAAAATTAATAACAGCAAATTCAGTTGGATTCTCTTTATAATTGTTTGAACTCAATGCATTCTCAGATCAGAGGTTAATAGGAGCCAACGTGCTCTAGGTGCCACGAGGCAGTCCTTTACGTAACCCATATTAGTATGTGTCATTACATTGAGGTTGTTTGTCAACGTTTTGCCTACAATTATTATCTGAAGAGTTAAACATCTGTTTACCCTGTATTGCTTTCTACAAAACAAACCTCTGATATGAGTCATTCCATTAAAAATAATGTGTGAAACTCTTTGTCAACGTTTTGTTTACAAATAGTATCTGACGAGTTAAGCATCTGTTTATGCTGTATTACTTTCTTAACTCATTCCATTCACATATTAGTTCCTTCTACATCATAAACCTCTTACAAGATTATTCCATTGAAGACAGTATGCAGTTGTTTGTAGACGTTTTATCTACAAGCATAACTGAAGAGTTAAACATCTTGTTAGCTTATATTACTTTGTAGGTCGGCTGGTTTAAACTCATTGAAACGTATATGTTGCTTCCATCTATTGAGAGTCATTATTAAAATTGACTTACATCTATATCTATTAAAAATATAGCGCGGTTATTTGTTTACGTTTTGTAAAAAAAAATAGGATACGAAGACTTGAGTCTAGCTGGCTTTAAGTTGTTGCTAATGCTGATCTTAGCTAACTGTCTAATGCTGATCTTAGCTAACTGTCTACTCAGGCTTGCCAGGTGCCCCCTGGAAGTCACTTACATAATAACTCAATCGCTAATGACTCTCATTCCATTGAAGACATTGGGCTGGCCGTCAGTGACACGGCCTCGTCTGACGTCCCGCCAACGCTAATTTGCATTCATCATTTCCCGAAACTCCCACTTTTATCTGACCTTTAGCATATCTTACAACACTGAATCAATAGATCTACAGATACCCTTTGCTTAAAATCAATTAATTCTGTATGACATAGTGCTAATACTCATTTTTCACTCACTTTGGTAAATCAGTTAATTTTTTTTTCTTCATCATTCACTTTTACTTTATCAAGTATTTTCATGATTGACATGTTATGATGATTTGACCATGTGATCATTAAAAAATTCGATATCAAGGTTTTGATGCTCACGGATCTACATGCTCTTGTAGATCACGGATCTACATGCTCTGAGGTCTCCAAAGCCCTTTTATGACGTTTTTTCTATGATATCTGTGTTCGTGTATGTGTGTGTGTGTGTGTGTGTGTGTTTTGTGTGTGTGTGTGTGTGTGTGTGTGTGTGCTTGGGTGGGTGTGTTTCTAAAAGTGTTATGGGGACGCTACAGTCTACAATTTTGATGTATTAAACTAATATTTTACACAAAACTATGTCTCATATTGTAGAAGTAAACTATTATTTGGTAGCAATTATGCATGATGGGAACGTAACGTTTTTTTTGCCAAAATGTGTTTTTGGACAACTTTTTTTTCTTTTAAAGTACTAACTCTACGGTTTTGAGATGTTTTCATTATTATGGAAGTGACAAAGCAATAAATGAAAAAATCCTCAGATTTTTAAAACAACTGGAAATATTTTCTTTTCAATAAAATATAAACATTTTGACTTATAATTCGATCTGAAAGCCTCTGAAGAGGACAGAAGTCGTACAATTTGAGGGGCCAACAATGAAA
The DNA here is from genome assembly GCA_026182355.1 of Hermatobates lingyangjiaoensis. Classification (NCBI taxonomy): domain Eukaryota; kingdom Metazoa; phylum Arthropoda; class Insecta; order Hemiptera; family Hermatobatidae; genus Hermatobates; species Hermatobates lingyangjiaoensis. Next base: position 833,004 of record JAPFBL010000075.1, on the reverse strand, counting down.
TTACACCTAAAAACAGTGCAATATATAAGCATGGTGTCCATGTCTTTGTATGGATGGTCTCCATGCCTTCACATAGCTGGTTTACATGGATGGATATAACGTGATTCTCACGCTTTATGCAGTGAAAATTATTCATTATTTAGGGTCTTCTGTAGGAAATGTGTAAGACATAGTTACAGATAAAAGAAATGGAAAAAGGAGAGGTCTTTTCCATACCGCAGAGATCTTTTAAGAACTTGTATAACTTGTGAGCACTTCAGGAAGCAGGAAGCATCCTGGGGTTCGTAGAACAATTTATTCAAACAGTTACCATAGAGTCATTGATAACATTAACAGGTACTCACAAATAAAGAATATTCGCCATGTTTCACGAACATAGAGAGTTTAACATTCAAAGTTGTATCTTCCATATTTTCTGCTTATTTCAGAAACGTAAGTTCGCATACGTGCTATATAATATGTATGCCACAGTGTGTCATCATCAGATCAAAAAAAAAAAGTATTTAGAAAGTTGTTTGAAGAATAAACTAAAAAGTGTCACAATACTGAGTTGATAAAGATTTTTTGTGAAATGAAAGTACTGTCTGGCACCTGATTTAAACCTCTTAGAGCAGATCGTATTTCAGGTAGAGCAGGCAGAGGTTGGTTTCATATTATAAAGTATAAACCTTTATAATTACCTAACCTGAATTAAACTTTATAATGTTTCTTTTAATGTGTTCTTTTGATTTCTCTATGTTTCTTTGTTTATATTGAACTATATTTGTCCGTTTTGGATCGTATTTCCAACGAAAAAAAGTATATATATATATATATATAACTTTAAATTACACAAAGCACGACACAGAAAAAGAATAAAGAGAACACTAGTAGTTATATCTTTTAACATTACAAATCAAGAGTGGGATTTACAGTATGGTATTTCTTTTTCTCTTTTACTTTTCATATTGGTGGCAATCCATTTTTATTTTGTTATGTTTTATTTAGAAAAGCGCTAAAAAAAACACGCTCAACTAATTTCATCTTCATAAAAGAAAAAATGAATGGCTACGAGAGTACAATACAAGCAAGTAATCAAGAAGTTTATTAGTTTTATTAATACAATTCAACTCAAGATAGTAAGGCGCTTTTTTTATTTTTGGAATGGATTCCTAAGCGAAAGTTGATGAAAAAGACAGGAGCCCTGAGTGGAACTTTAATAAGTACTAGAAGAGGCTTATGATTGCGTCAAGTCCACAAGACAATGGAGGTCACTAAGGTTGCAATGAAGCTGAATGGAACTTCCATTAACCCGTTACCCCTTCATCAGAAAGAAAACTGAAGCAAAGAAAGAAAAAGGGGAGGGCAAAAAAAAAAAGGAGTAATTGTTGGATTGGGGTTTGTACGTGTGAGGTGGCCGGAGTCGAGGACGTGCGGCCAAAAGAATGGACTGGGCAAGGCAATTAGCTTAATGGCGCGCATGACCTCTCAAACGACAATCTGCTGCCTATTCGCCTCGGTGGAGGCTCGCTGATGAGCTCGTGCCGCCATTACAACCCTCGCGCGGGGGTGTTGCTTTCAACCACTCCCATTACCTTGCATTTACAATAGTCCCGCTGCAAGCATTTTAAACATATATATATACATTTTTACGTTTCCTTTTCTTCATAATTTCACTTTATCTGTTGTAAAATAAGTTGCGTTATATTCAAACAAATTAATTTGCTACTGTCGTAGCAATGCAGAAGCAGTCGCTCACCAAAGTTAATTACTATTGGACATGACTATACTTGGATGGGTTGTTACGTGCAATGGACACATTATTGTTTATCTATTGTAGGATAAGTTACGTTATATTCAAACAAATTAATTTCCAACTGCCATAGCAATGTAGAACCAGTCGTTCACCAAAGTTAATTACTATTGGACATGACTATACTTGGATGGGTTGTTACGTGCAATGGACACATTATTGTTTATCTATTGTAGGATAAGTTACGTTATATACAAAAAAATTAATTTCCAACTGCCATAGCAATGTAGAACCAGTCGTTCACCAAAGTTAATTACTATTGGACATGACTATACTTGGATGGGTTGTTACGTGCAATGGACACATTATTGTTTATCTATTGTAGGATAAGTTACGTTATATACAAAAAAATTAATTTCCAACTGCCATAGCAATGTAGAACCAGTCGTTCACCAAAGTTAATTACTATTGGACATGACTATACTTGGATGGGTTGTTACGTGCAATGGACACATTATTGTTTATCTATTGTACGATAAGTTACGTTATATACAAAAAAATTAATTTCCAACTGCCATAGCAATGTAGAACCAGTCGTTCACCAAAGTTAATTACTATTGAGCATGGTTTACCATTAGAACTTGGATAGTTTATTTCTTGCAATGGACGTTAATTGTTAATGTTCACTGAATTATAAAATGAGTCATACTGTTGTCCTTTGGATAATTGTAAATTAAATAATAGAAACTACATTGAATTAATAGTTCTCCAGGATCTCTGAAAAAGGTTATAAGGACCGATTGGGATATATAGATATGTACAATTTTTCAATGCAAATAAGATCCGAAACGGACAAATATAGTTCAATGTATAAAAAAAACTTAGAGAAATTTAAAGCACACACTTACAGTCTCTAATTTTTTGTTTGAACCGTCTTCAGGAGAGATAAGAGAGGGAAACCAAGCGAACTGGTTCAGAAAAGGTTGGAAACCAACAATGTTGCCGCATGTGCGCCCGATCATAGAGAATAAAGTAGACAGGAATCAATTTAAAATTAAATTAAATTAGTGAAATATCAAAAAATAATAAATAAATAAAAGAATAAACGACAAAAAACGAGCGATGAACAGAGGAATTGATACATAATCTCTGTGCATCCCTCAATTTTTTCTTTTATTTATTTATTATTTTTTGATATTTCACTAAATTAATTTAATTATAAATTGATTCCTGTCTACCTTATTCTCTGTTAGCATGCGGCAACATTGTCCGTCTCCAATCGTCTCTGAACCAGTGAGCTTGGTTTCCCTGAAGATGGTTCAAACCAATAATTAGACTGTACGTGTGTGTTTTAATTTCTCTATGTTTCTTTTTGTGCATTGCACTATATATATATATATAGTTCAATATAGACAAAGAAACATAGTCTTTGTCTATATTGAACTATATTTGTCCGTTTTGGATCGTATTTCCAACAAAAAAGTATATATATATATATATATATATATATATATATATATATATATATGTTTGGAAGGTTAACTAATGCGCTGTGATGTACTGTTTGCACCAAATGCCAAACAGGTGGCTGTATATCTTCACATTTCTAATAGCAGGAAAAACGTGTGTCCTTTTTGCTAACTTGAATGAGCCTGATAGCTGATTATCATGGACTGTATACTCACTTCATTCTACCATGTCTTGGATAGCAAATGTCCCTATTAAGTATTCTTGTTCTGCCTGAATCTTCTTGATGCACTAGGATCATTCATTATGTAGTCTTTTTTTTTTGTTCCCTTGTTCTATAGAGTGAGTATAATGCAGTATAAATGTTCGTCATGGTATAATTGAACCCCTTTAGTGAATTACTTGTTTTGTGTCTTGTTACAGTATAAGGTGTTGTCATGGTTTATAAGGATGCATTTCTAGATCGACATTCATGCATGATCTAGTAATTTTCTTGTTTTTATACCCTAGAGAGCAAACACAATATGATATATGATGTCGTCATGGTCTATACGCATGTCTTTGGTTCAAAAATCATATATTATGTAGCATTTTTTATTGTACATCACATATACCAAGTACAGTTCAGTATAAGGTGTGGTGGATTTGCATTATATTCAACGTTAATTTATTATGTTATTGTTCCTTACCGTTGATTCTTTCGAATTTATGAATGGTATGTATCATTCAGATTGCTCAGACTTCTTTTGGTCTACTTCAAATGTTCTCAAGGTCGTGTACAATGCATCATAGAGACTTCTAGAATAATGTTAATTACATTGCCAATTTTTCTTCAAATTCAAACACACATACACACACAAACACACACAACACACACACACACACACACACTATATATATATATATATATATATATATATATATAATCAATGATCAAACCACAATAAGAAAATGGGAAAACAAGACTAAGATCTTTCAACCGTAACAAGCGATCTTCGTCAGAGTCAAAAACCCAACTGAAACACTAGATTCAGAGAGATGCTAGTTTCAGTTGTGTTTTTGACTCTGACGAAGACCGCTTGTTACGGTTGAAAGATCTTAGTCTTGTTTTTCCATTTTCTTATTATGGTTTTATCATTGATTGGTATTTCACGTGTTTATGTGAAATCTTTTTATATACATAAGTCGTTATCAGCCTTTGAAGGGATTCCCTTCTTCCTGGTAACAAAACCATCGAAATATACTAGTGAGTTTCAGTGATTTCATTTCTGTATGCTCTTTAAAAAATTCTAGTGTATGTATATATAATTATAATTCTTTGTTATAATTATATATGGATGATATTTCATTATAGCATTGATCTTTCATACGTGATCATTTTAGCTTCTATCTAATTTGTATAATAATTCTCATTCATTCATTTTTTTGCGAAAAAAACGATATTACTTTGTTGAGAATACACCATATTCAGATTGAAAATAGTAACAACATTTTAAAGTCATTTCAATCAGATCATTTCTCTATACAACACTGTAAGGTAAAAGGCGATATATCTTTTCTAAATGTTTGTATCCAAGAAGGACTACTCCCAATTTTTACATATATATATATATATATATATATATATATATATATATATATATATATAATATCGATAAAAAGCTTTCACATAAACACGTGAAATAACAATCAATGATCAAACCACAATAAGAAATGGGAAAACAAGACTAAGATCTTTCAACCGTAACAAGCTGTCTTCGTCAGAGTCAAAAACCCAACAGTTGGGTTTTTGACTCTGACGAAGACCGCTTGTTACGGTTGAAAGATCTTAGTCTTGTTTTCCCATTTCTTATTGTGGTTTGATCATTCATATATATATATATATTATAAACTAAATTCGCACAAAAATAAAACTTATACAAGATATAACGAAAGACCTATTTTTAATGGGTGGGTCATCATCAGATAAAATAATGCGAGCCATTCATGTGAGGACTGCAATCTGTCATATTGAAGATTCAGTCCATGATTGTACCAACTTACGGAGTGATAGAGACAAGAAATAAAATACAGAAAAATATTTAAAAATGAAATAAACATTAAAAATTAATTGAAAAGCTAACTATATAAATGAAACATAAATAACTAAACAGATTTTTTTAAAATTGAATACATAAATAATTGTAATGAATAATTAACGATCGAGGTTAAGCCCAGGAGCAGATCTCCCAGGAGATAAATAAGTGCCTCAAGGACTCGTGGGAGGTACATAATACATACAGTTTTCTTTCTGATAACTCAGTTTTTTAGTTCCTCAAACTGTTTATATAATTACTTATCAATTATCAAACCACTATATGAAATGGGAAAAAATGACTAAGATCTTTCAACCACAACAAGCGGTCTTCATCAGAGTTAAAAAACTAACCCACTCTGATTATGTGAAATCTTGTTATATCATTACTTATATATATATATATATATATATATATTAGTATAAGTTGGGAGCAGTTCTTCTTCAATACATGCATTTAAAAAGTTTATGTCTGATTCCACTTGATTTAACTTCGTCGAATATTTTTCAAAATTTCGAAATCTGGATACTGGAAAAAGATCCAAGTATGAACGAGCAAAAAGATAACTTTAACAACCAGTTGCGCTTGTTTGGAAACCGAAGGCAAGTGAAAAGATTGATGCCAACACTGACAACCCCAAACCTGGCCGTGTAATCTTCTGTTAACCTGTCTGTCGTTTTCATAGACTGTTCATTTATTGTTTATTATTGTATTCTGATTTTAGGTATTTAGATTAATTTTGTTATGCGTAATTTTAATTTCTTTTTTTGCTGAAGATGGTGGATGTAACACTGAAACATGTACAATAAGAATTCAAACAAATATGGTGATTTAATTTTTAAGTTGAACCCAGAAATGAAGAAAAGATTTCAAAATTTGGAAAAATATTTGACGAAGTTAAATCAAGTGGAACCAGACATAAAGTTTTTAATTCATATATATATATATATATATATATATATTATAATAGTAAATATCGGAATAAACCAGTTTTCCAGGTTTAAATCAGACCCTCATATGCTAATATTCCGGTTCTTATATAAAACCTTTTCACTGGTTGATGTAAGAATCAATTAAATATCAAAAACTATAAACTTTTACATATCTGAACGGAAAGTTAACATTATGAAGGCAAAGTTTATAGCTTTTTGTATTCAATGATTCTTTACTTATGGCTGTGAAAAATATTTTAAGTAAAAACTGAAGCATTGGTGTATGAGAGTTTGATTTGAACTTGCAAATTAAGATGGAGCCTTGATTGACTACTTTATTGCTGATGTCTAGTTTCCTGACTAGTTTGCGGTGAGTTACAGGTATTTACCAAAGGAGTTCTGGGAACGACATAAAGGTATGGAAGATATTGTGGAACGCTTATCACTTTAATATCTATGAGACTAGTACTAACAAACAAACAGTATCACTTTGATTAACAAATTACTTACAATTAAAGATACATGCTTTCGGCTCACATTACCATAGTAGCCATCATTTGGTAAAAAACAAAAAAAACGAAATTTGTATTTCAACAAAAACAAGAAAAACGTTTGTTATAACGTTTGTATTGAAGCTATAAAACAGAATTCATCGAAATTCACTTCTCTACAACACTTAGATAAGTGCCTAGTTTGTTTTGCATTATAATTAAAAGAAAAAGTCTCCCCATAACAGAAGTTCATTCACTTAGAATTATAAAAGTCTGTTCTTTCATATGGAGTTTTTTTTTTCTTTTCTTGCCCGGTATGAGGAAATAGCACATAGAAACCGATTGCGCAACCACAGTGCTTTATGTTATCTTTCAAGCATGCAGTCTATTGCGAAGTTTACTAATCAACTTTACGTAAGTAATTGGAACATTCAAAACGTACATCACATTTATGCAAGCATTATCTCACTGCAATATTTACAATTTACAGGTGTTCCTTCTACAGGTGTGATGTGCAATTTTTTTTTACAGTCAATATGAAGAAGGTTTGTTGTCATTTATGTGTCAAAAATTAGCACTGATGAGTAAAATATTTACTGTGATTCCCTATAGTTTAATAGTCTGACTTCATATTGCTGTGAGTATCAAACGGTTAATTTTAAATTTACTGCCGTAGTTTTAACATATCATTTCTTCTCCTGACACCACCAGCGTGATCTAATAATCCGTCAATATTATTAAGTCATATATAGTGATAGTGTTGATTTATTAAGGCAATAAAATGATTGACAAGTGTGTTTTCGGACCGATTTACATGATGACCTGATTACCGGATGACGAGGTAGTCGAAATCTCGTGGTGAGTTTTTATGATATCTTATATATATATTTGTATATTTTAAAAGCAGTCTTGCATTTAAGCATGTCTGATTGAATATAACGTCATATTTTCTATTGATAAGTTTCCTCGTGCACTTTTCAAGGAGGCGGAATAATTTCCTTGCGTCTTGGTACAGGATGCTTTATACGGGATCAACGAAGACGCAAGGAATTTATTCCACTCCATTGACAAGTGCACAAGGAAGCTTCTCAATAGGAAATACGCCGTAATATATCTATTTTAATATAATTTTTTTATTGAGTTTTTTGAAAGTTGTTCTCTCTCATAACAACAGATATCGAAATATTGAGGTAATCTGTTGCCGTGTTTTTCTACGTATTTTTTATTGAGTTTGAGTTTATATCTATGAAAACCTTAAGAAACAGTCCATAGACCTATACATAAAAATTATATCAAAGTAACACCAAGATAACCACAGATATAAGCTACTTGTATATTTCGACAATAGTCGTCATTAGCAGATGTAATTTAATATCATGGGTGATGCTGATATACTTAATAAATCTTAACAAGAAGCCATACTTTTTTTTATCGTGTGGTTTAAGAACTACGAATGTTCATAATTTTATATTCACCTACATCTATAAGCCCTGATTATGCCGAACCTTTTTCGGAGTAATATGGGCTGGTAATAAATTGTAATTATTTGGGACCAAATTCTCGAGAACCAATATCGTTCTCCTTACCTCCAAATCTCTTTCGTCGAGATTTGACTCTGATGATGACCGCTTGTTACGGTTGAAAGATCTTAGTCTTGTTTTCCCATTTCTTATTGTGGTTTGATCATTGATTGTTATTTCACGTGTTTATGTGAAATCTTTTTTTATATATATATATATATATATATTTACATGGAGACGTTCTTCTTGATTTCTTTGGAGACATTGATTGAAGAAGCATTAAACACCGCATGCGATTGGTTGACTATACTAGACAGCCCAACCAGTCACCCGGCCTCTCATGGCTACTCAGCCGATTGGTCATCACCATTCACAGGAGCATCGAATTCGCTCATATCGATTACTAATTTGTAGGAGCTATCAAAGTTTCTGCAGCTAGGTATAACATTCATATCACTTATTTGTGAATTTAGAACAGGATTCAAATCTTTAATATAGAGAGCTTCAATTATTTTTAATCTATTGCTATCACTGTTCATCTGCAAAATAGTTGTTCCTTCTTCTAAGATCTTACGTGTTAAAGCCATACCATGGGCTTCTCTTGCATGGTTCTTGGGGGCCCCATTCACTAAATGCATGCTCAATCGTCTTGAAAGTTTAGTATTTGTCATCCCAATATAATAATTTGAGGGCAGGGTTGCGCAGTCCCCTGTATTGCATGTATATTTATATATTAGGTGACACTTCTGCAAGTCTGGTACAGCTTTTTCATGACGGTTTCTTAATATGAGGTCTTGAGTTTTCCTATTTTTATAATATATTCTTAGTTTTATTTTGTCATTAGGATCTGTGGTTTTGACATTGTTCTTAATAATCTTCTTAAGTGCTGTTTCATCTTGTCTGTATTGGTTGTTCATATATCCTCGGTAATACAGTAGGATTTCTTGCCCTGTGTTGTCGATTTCATTTCCTTTTTCTTCGGTATACCACCTATCCATTTGCCTCTTGATAACACTCGATATTTCTTTATTGCTATAGCCGTTATTCATATATATATATATATATATATATATATATATATATATATATATATATATATATATATAATAGAAGTTACAACTAGAAAACACAAAAAGAGATACAAAAACACTGACACTCACGAATTTCGATCATTTCGGCTGTCTTGCCGTCGTCGGGAGAGGAGAAAAGGAATCAGGAGTAGACGTAAATGCGTCCACCGACCGATACAAACCTACACACATATATATATGTGTGTAACTAGTGGAACTAGTTCAGTGGTTTCCTTTCTATGTGTTCTTTTTTAAATTCTAGTTTATTCAGTTCGAAGAATCATTTCTTCTAATTGTCACTTGTAAATATATATATATATAGGTATTGATAAAAGTATCGACCGTGGAATAGAAACAAAACTATAGGTGTATATATATATTGGTGTATTTAGGTAGCAGACCTTCATTAATGCATGCACAGTTAAATTTCTTGCCAATTTCTCTATGAATGATTTTTCGATATAGCTTCTCGAGTTTTCTGATTCCTCCATTCGTTAGGTACTAAATGCAATAAATCTCCAAAAGATTTGCATCTTGCTACTAAGTAATAGCTTAGCTACTGTCAAGGGTCGCTAGATGTACTTGAAAGTTTATCCGTTGAGGTCGATAATGACAGTTGTTGAAGCTGACCAGGGGGGAGTGTTGTGGAATGGTGGACTACGTGGCCGGTCAGCCGGAGGTCAGTATCAATTAGAGAAGCAGGAAGCCGGGTCGTGACCTGACCGTCCACTTAATACCAACCTCAACCAGGGGGCTGGTATAAAGACAAACTGCTCTGTACAGCCGACTTGTGAATGCTTCCAGCCTAACAGCTTTGGAGACGCATTCATTATGAAGGAACTACTCCCTAATGTTGAATGGTAAAAGCATTCTTCTTAGCAGCATGCACGACACAGACCTTTAAGACAAAATTAATGGCCAATGTCAAAACATGAATGCCTTTAGAGCAACGAATCGATTATTCATCAACGATTTGTGAATTTTTATTATATGACAGTTGAGATTTACATTCTTTATGTAAAAATCAGTCGTATTGAATATGCTGAATTAAATAACTTTAACCTAAATGCGTTCAAGAGTGTCCCTGTATATATATATATATATATATATATATATATATAATATATATATATATATATATATTCTCATTGTGGTTTGATATATATATAATATATATCAAACCACAATAAGAAATGGGAAAACAAGACTAAGATCTTTCAACCGTAACAAGCGGTCTTCGTCAGAGTCAAAAACCCAACTGGGTTTTGTTTTCTTAGTCTTAAGAAAACTATCTTAGTCTTGTTTTCCCATTTCTTATTGTGGTTTGATCATTGATTGTTATTTCACGTGCTTATGTGAAAACTTTATATATATATATATACAATTAAACGAAACTATTCCGCGAACTAAATAAACTAACTTCGCAGAGAAAAAAAGAAATGAGTCCACAAAACCTCACTACTATATTTCGACTTCAGGTTGATAGATGTGAGTCGTTACCTGTCTGCGGATCGACTCACATCTATCTTCCTAAAGAAGGAGCAATCAAAATATAGTAGTAAGTTCTTGTAATCTCTTTTATGTGTTTCCTTTCTATCAACTTAGGTTATATATATATATATATATATATATATATATATATATATATATATATATATATACTGGAACACAGAACACATGTCAGGAAAACACACTTATTGCAATTAATACTTTCAATAGTAGTTCATCGTTACTGGAAAGACTAGAAGGCAGTGGGGGAAAGAGAGAGATTCACCTGGAAGAAAACACTCTCTTTCTGTCTGTCTGTTTCTGTACCTTCGTCTTTTCGTATTCTTCGAGACAACTCTCAACTGTTTGAAATACCAGTAAATAGTGTCTTTTTCTGTTATATAAGTTTTTGGTGTTATATTCCAGTTTAAAATGGAATATAAAATGAAATATCTTAAAAATATAGATTTTATGATTTGTGTGATACAAAGTAACAAAAAGATGTAAATAAATTTGATAACAGAATTGCGCGAGATATGTAAAAAATATTTTTTTTATTCTTGTTATTCATGATGATTTGTGTATTTATTGTGGTCAAGTTTTGAGTGATGGTTTGGTTACATGAGTGATGAATTGTCTATCCGAGGCTTGAGTGTTGGCGGTATAGCCGACTACCAGCAGGTAATTGGAGCAGTGGCAGGATGCGTGGGAGGAGTCGAGACCGGAGGTATTATGAGCAGAAACTGAGTTGGGTAGGGATAATTATTAGAAATGATGCAAGGGCAGGTTGTCAGCTGACCTTCAGCCTCACCCCACGACCTTTCGAACAGTGACCTTTATCTGTCTCCAAGACCGCTCACTCGCCTCTCTCCAAACTAACCTCTGCCCCTCCCACATGCAGGCTGGGTGCGCTGTCCAAACACGTGCAGCGCACATGTGTACATCACCAGTAGTTTTACTAAGCATAAAAACCTACTTAATGCAATTGAAATACTTATGGAACATACCCATACGTATAAAGACAAAAAGAAAAATTAAAAAAACAGTCTAGGGGACAAGTAGAATAGTATTTCTGTGAATAAAATTCGAGGAATAAAGTTTATTTGGTTAATCCTATTTTTTCTTTCATGTCTTATTCACTCTTTCAATATATTATAAATACAACTCAAATAGCAAAAGCACATATTTTGCATATAGCAGTTTGTGATTAGACAATCATAAATAAATACTCGAGAAAGGTTCGAGAGTTTCTTAATATTCCAACATTTGTTCTAATCAGAAAGAGTTTTGTTTATACTTTATACATGAAAAATAATGGAAGAACAATTCAGAGAAAATATTTCGACTTTCACCGTCCTCAGAAAAACTTTGCTTGAGAGGTCAACAGTAACTAATTACGTTACTCATAGTATATTATATCTAGCATGTGCATTGTGTGCGTGCGTTTGTGTCTAAGCATGTGTCTGTGAGCTTGATGTGTGTCGGTGTTTATATCAGTGTTTAGGAGTCTATTTGTTTTTCTCTGACTCTGTCAGCATCTGCATCGTGTGTTTCATTCTGAGGCTCCGCTTTTTTTTAGTCTTTATTTGTTTTCTACATCTATATTTGAATTGTATTTTTAATTGTAGTTTTCTGATCCCATGTTTACATATCTGTTATATCAAAATGAAAAAAAAAATGATCTCTGAATTTCTTAAAAAGAATAACTTTGATATTACAGGTTCTTAAATGCATTTGCAAAGAAAGTTCTTTTGTGATTCTAATGAACTTCTTTTTATATCTAGTATTCAATGAGACATATCTTCTGACCTTTCAGGCCTGTAATCTCAATGGGTCAAAGCTTTGATCGATTTCACATTTAGTATGTAGATTAAAGCTAAATCTCTGAACGCTAATAAAAAAAAAAAATGCGAACCATGTTAGGAACAACTGATTATTTAATGACCTCACAAACTGGGTTGATATTTTCCCGATCACATTGCTTTGTGACCTCTTCGTGATGACTCAATTCCGTAATTAGATATTTCTACTTTCGTCAGATATATATATATATATATATATATATATATCAATGATCAAACCACAATAAGAAATGGGAAAACAAGACTAAGATCTTTCAACCGTAACAAGCGGTCTTCGTCAGAGTCAAAAACCCAACTGATGAAGACTGCTTGTTACGGTTGAAATATCTTAGTCTTGTTTTCCCATTTCTTATTGTGGTTTGATCATTGATTGTTATTTACGTGTTTATGTGAAAGCTCTATATATATAATATATATATATATATATATATATATATATATATATATTTATATACACCAAGATTTCACATTAAACGTGAAATAACAATCTGTGATCAAACCACAAAATGAAAAGGGGAAAAAGACTAAGATCTTTCAACCCAACCCATCAGTTGGGTTTTTGACTCTGACGAAGATCGCTTTTGTGGTTTAAAGCAGCCGGTCTCCAACTGTGTCTGAACCAGTGCGCTTCAGACCCTCTAAGTGTGTGCTTTTAATTTCTCTATGTTTCTTTTTCTACATTATATAGTTAGTACAGATATAGTTATATCTGTCCGTTTCGGATCGTATTTCCAACGAAAAAGTGTATATATAAATATATACATTTTGCGCTCCGTTCTTCGACATGGGGAGATCTCTCTCACTTCGTCCTCTCTTCTAGTCTACTCCTGATGATGAACAACAGTTCGAAATATTGAATTCTGTAAGTGTTTTTTTATTCTTTTTTCTATGTCGTGCTTTGTGTAATTTAAAGTTATATATATATATATATAAAGATTTCACATAAACACATGAAATAACAATCAGTGATCAAACGACAATAAGAAAATGGGAAAACAAGACTAAGATCTTTCAACCGTAACAAGCGGTCTTCGGCAGAGTAAAAAACCCAACTGGAAATTGGATTGGTTTTTGACTCTGACGAAGACCGCTTGTTACTGTTGAAAGATTTTAGTCTTGTTTTCCCATTTTCTTATTGTCGTTTGATCATTGATATATATATATATATATATATATATATATATATATATATATATATTTCAATGTATATCAATTTTTATATATATATATGTATAAACTTCCAAACCACAATAAGAAATTTCCTCTTCTAATTGCAATTCAATGGAAATTAGAGACTCTAAGTGTAAGAGACTCTTTTCAATTGTTTGTTTCCCAACAATATTTATGAACTATGATTCGTCCGATATTGGATTACCTTACAATGTGGAAGCCCATATATTCAATTTATACAGAATGAACACGTAGAAAAAACTGATGAAGTCATTTCTATGTTTCAAATTTAGTCGTCATCAGGCGTAGAAGTACGCTTAGCGGTATTAATCTGATAGATGAAGCTACTGTCTGTATATCTGTAACTTTAAGTAACCTAACTCCAATTAAAGAAACATCGTTTTCACGATTCCAAAAGGGAAATGAAAAACTTGGTAATGCACTGACGCTGATATCATCAGAAATGACAAATTTTTCTAAATTACAAATTCACACTTTGAATAAGGAAATCAAGAGTTGACTGGAAATTCCTTCTCAATAGAGGCGTAAATTAAGCATTTCTTTACATCTAATACTTAATTGAAATTCTTGTATAAAAGTCTAATTATGAAAGAATCTCAACTTTTGCGGCAGATTTGTTGATAGATGATATTGTGAAACATTCAAGTGAAATGTGGAAGAAATGTTCAACAAAATAACATTAGCGTGTTTTCTAAGGAACAAAGCACTGTGGAGCCAATCGTTGAAACTCTCAAAAGATATAGGTAACATATGGGCTTGACAGCCTATAAATACTAATTCAATGTTACGAGTTTTAAAACTATTTCCTCATCCCACAGCACGTAAATTATTATTATTATTATTATTTAAATGTTTCAACCGTGATTATTGATATATTGGTTTTAACATCACAAGTTTTTCTTGTTTTTGTTTCTAAAAAGTTAATCAACATCTATGTTGACAACTGATTAATAAACATGGTTAATGGTTAATAACATGGAGTTTTCTTGCATTTTATAATATTACTTCATCCATCTAGTACGAGTAGCATTCATCATCAAAAATATAAAACCCAGCAGCACATAGTAGGACATATTAAGGTTCAAATTCTGGTTTATGATCTCAAATTTTTGTATGAAAGATGGAAACATCTTATATATACCGCTCTTAGGAACTGAAGAAAAGTCGTGCTCTTGAGATGGTAAGATATCAGGTACTTGTTAAAAATCTATATTATAATAAATTTGAATAAGGTAAGATTTATGACTTTCAGTAATGGATAAACCCACTCATTTTATATTACTTCTAATAATATGCAGGAAACAAGAAATAAGTCAAAAACTAGAAGTCGTCTAACATTAGAAGTTGTTTAGAAATCTAGAAACACACCTTTGTTTGAATGATTTTTATATATATGTTCGATAAAATTTGATTTTGAAAATTTAACATAGTACAAATTCAGTAATAGATAAGGTCAAAAATACTTTTTGAATTCTAACGTAGTGCAATCGATTATTATGTGGTATTTACTCATTGTAGAGTAAAACGCTAATGAAATGGTCTCCACATATAATAATTTAATCGTATAAATAACGCGTTTCGAACACTACGTGTTTCATTAGCTTTTAACCCTAGACTTTTTTAATCAAAAATTACATAAGATGCCAAGTCTGTTGGAGTAGGTTCAGATAGCTCCGACATGATTTTCCTGAATGAAGTCTGGTATGTTTTGGGTGTCTATACTGAGGGGATGCAGGCAAGTTGACAATAGTTGTGGCGCATATTGATATATGCCGGCATGACTGGTGCGATTACCCAGTCTCCTTGGGGCTGATTACATTATCAATGAGATGATTCATTGGCCTAGCCTGATGACGGGGGTCAGGTAGGATAGTAAAGCACGACTCACGGGGTGAGGCTAACGTGTACCATTAGTCCTGTAATGGTGTTGTCACGACCTGCCCACGTGCCCTCTTGTCTTACACTCCTTCCCTTTCCCCACTTCTATCTCATAATTTCCAACCCAATTAAATTCCCCCCCCCTCCTCTTATTATTTCTCTTCTATTATTTCTTGTAATACTGTATTGGTTTTATATTATTTTCACTTTTTTTTTCTTTAAACCCTAATAGAAGGGCCAGTTGCCCTATGAGCATTATTCCTCATGAGTATATTATACTATCATTCAGTTCGTATTTTTAGATTAATTCTACTTCATAACACACAATATCTATATATATATATAGTTCAATGTACATATAGAAACGTGGAGATTGGTTGTCTCCAACCGTCTCTGTACCAGTGCGGTTGGTTTCCCTTTCTTATCTCTCCTGAAGACGGTTCAACCGAAAATTAGAGACTGTAAGTGTGTGTTTTTAATTTCTCTACGTTTCTTTATGTACATTGAACTGTATTTGTCCATTTCAGATCGTATTTTCATCAAAAAAGTATATATATATATATATATATAGATATTAAATTGAAAAAACTGTTCACACGGACTTATAAAACTTTAAATTACACAAAACACGACACAGAAAAAGAGAAAATGCACTTTTACTAAATTCAATATTTTGAACTGTTGTTCGTCATCAGGAGAAGACTAGAAGAGAGACTATGCGTTCCTTCCTTTCTACGGCGGAAGGTCTCTCTCACTTCGTCCTCTCTTCCAGTCTTCTCCTGATGACGACCAACTGTTTGAAATATTGAATAAATTCGGTGGGAGTAACAACATTTATTTATTTCAATTAAATATAAAACGTTTGATCTTTTACTGTTATTTATTATTTCTAACAGACTATTTAAAAGTATTTAAACTTCATGTAAATGTTCATAATTTTATCCTAATGAAAGCTAGGATATGTTTATGTTTTAAATAAAGTACAACTACTTATAAATAACATAAAATAATTTGTATATAGGTTCAAAGCAAGGTATAATTAGTATGTCAATACATAAAATATGTTTTTTGTTATTGTTGTTTGTCCGAATATTTAAACAGGAAACCATACAGGTTCTACATATATTTCATGCAATGAGGTTTTGAATGCAATCATTTTTAACAGATTCCTGTTATTCAAATATTAAAGGTTTAATTGGTTTTCAGTGTTTTTTTTGTGTTGGTTGTGGTGCTGTTGCTTCACCGTTATGACTACTATTTTTTTTTTAATTATTTATTAAAAACAGAACGATCTCGTTACTGCGGAGAGAAATGAGTATTTGTGGAGTGTTTAAAGCCTTGACAATCAGCCGGAATGATTGTCTTTCCAGCTTTCATAAGCCTGTCTGTGTCAGTGAAATGGGCGATCTAGATTGAACACACAGTTTTGCGGTTCTTGTAAAAAAACCACACACATCCCATCTAGTGCTAACACAGACCTGTTCACTGCTTGACCTTACAATCAACCGACTCACTGCTGACTCATCTGTCCAAACCACTAACTCACCGCGTTTCCTCGAGACCACTTCCTCTTCAGCAAATACACACTGTGACCGTCAGGCAGGACGCAACCCACTTCAGCCAACCATACTGTCAGCCATGCATGGGTAATCTTGTTGGCCAGATTATCTTTTCTAAGACTGCTCACGGGCTAGAAGCCCAAACAGCATTGCAATATATCTATATTATATATATATATATATATATATATATATATATAAACTAGAATTTAAAAAAGAACACATAGAAAGGAAACCACTGAACTCACTACTATATTTCGATGTCCTCGTCTTCAGGAAAAGAAGTGAATCGCTCCAAAGGCTGATAACGCCTGACTTATATATATACTTATATATATATATGATCAAACCACAATAAGAAATGGGAAAACAAGACTAAGATCTTGGGTTTTTTAACAAATCAGTTGGGTTTTTGACTCTGACGAAGACCGCTTGTTACGGTTGAAAGATCTTAGTCTTGTTTTCCCATTTCTTATTGTGGTTTGATCATTGATTGTTGTTTCACGTGTTTATGTGAAATCTTTATATATATATATTGATATAGCTTCTCGACCACTGATATTTCAAATTCACACAAGGGGTTCTTGAGGATTTTGGTAATAAAATTGTGACCAATCACTAGTGTGAATTTAATATATATATATATATATATTATATATATATATATATATATAGTATATACCTATATATTGTATCGGTCGGTGGATACTTTCACTTCTCCGCTCCTTTGAACCTTTTCCTTTTTCTACCTCTCGTGAAGACGGCATGATAGCCGAAATGATCGAGAATAGTAAGTGTTAGTCCCTTTTTTGTTTTCTAGTGATAACTTTAATTATATATATTTATATATATATATATATATATGAAACTAATTGCTCTACATATATAATGATATAGCTTCTCGACCGCTGATTTTTAAATTTCAAAGGTGGGTTTCTTGAGGATTTTTGGTCTAAAGAAATTATACTCCTGTTTATACGCCGAAGTTACGCCATTATAATAAATAATTATTATTTGTATAATAAAATAAAATATGAGTGTAATCAATAGGTGTAAGTATATCTTATTATAAGTATAATAAGTTATAATAAATAAAATATATTATTTATTATACTACGTTACTAATTTATTTTCAAAGATAAAACAATTTATTAACGACATAAGTAGTGAAAACAAATACATCCACGGAAATCAACCAACAGAAAACAAAAAACTAAACCATAAAATACCAAAATACAGTAAAAAGAAACCCTCAAAAGGACCATAAAATAGCTAGTGTTATTGTTTTTTTTTTTAAAAACCATGTGTAGTTTAAACATGATTACCTATTATTAATTATTAAAGCCAAATATATTAGTTATTATAATTATTAAAGCCAAACACAATTTTATACAGATAAGCAATTTTACAAAATAATTCTGGGAGGATAGCTCTAACAGAGTTTTCAAGGAAACAAACCGACAATAACAAACACAGTAATAAAAAATTACAAAGCAATTAAAATAGGCAAAATAAAAAGACATTAAGGTGAAAAACTACAAAATTATTATTTTGATTTAGAGTAATAAACTATTTACTGTCTATGCCTCTATCTACCTCTAAATGTTTAAACATGGCTATTTCGTGTGCGTTTTATGGTTTGGTTTTTTTGTGTTTTTTGTTTTCTGTTGGTTGATATTCCGTGGATGTATTTGTTTTCAGTACTTATGTCGTTAATAAATTGTTTTTAGCCTTGAAAATCCCAAAGAACTTTTGGCGAAACGTCGGCTTATAAACAAGAATGTAATTTATTTAAATCCAAATCCTCAAGAAACCTATATTTGAACTTTATTCATATATACTTACAATTTCATATTATATATATATATATATATATATATATATATATACTATGCAGGTACTAAGGCTTCCCATAATGAGGCCCTGATGGGTCAAAAGAATTATCATTGCAAGCCCTGGTCCCGGGGTAACGGGCGACCGAATTCTCTATGAAGCCGGCAGTAGTTCTTAAAGAGTAAGGCATATGTAGGAGCCTGGCAATTCTATATATACAATGCAGGTAAACATAAATTAAACTACTGACTTTTTATTCATTTGTCTGTGGTTTACTTTACATAGAAAAGGTAGTGGAGCAAAAAATAAGAATAAAATTGATATTAATCAAAGGTCTCCGCGAGACTAATGAAAAGCCTTCGCAGGCCGGATTTGGCCCGCGGGCCGTAGGTTGCCTAGGCATGCTATAAGCAAACAAGCTACTACTAAACATATTACTCTCAGGCTGTTGTGATAGTTAAATCCATACCAGGGTTTGTGGAAGATTTAACTAGAACAATACTTTTCTTTAATAATGCATACTTGATTATTGAATATTGTTAAAAACTCCAGACCTTTCATGAGGAGATAAAAGACATTGTGCTCGCTGATCTTTGAAGAGTCGAAGCTTGCACCATACCAGATTTTTCTCAAAGAAAAGTTATTTTTATGTTTATGTAAATCAGTGATTTTCAAAGAATAAGTACATAACATGCACAGATTATGGACTGAGCGTATGTTTTTAACTCAAAGAAAAAAAAAAGTTCTGTGTCCAGTATCACTGGAAAGCACACACTCTAACCATTTTATAACAATAAACATTATACAGTTTAAACCATATTACAGCTAGATAACTGTAATAAACTTAAAACCAAACCAATTCAGTGTGAAACCAGTAATGTGACTTGCTTACAAGTGAAATAGGTGACAAGTATTAAATGAGACACGCTTGAAACAGAATTGAATGTACTGAAAATATCTCTAAGTGCAAGCTTTGAACAGAAAGAAGCATACTTTTTAATAACTTTTTTTTTTCAATAAAAACACCATAGATATGAAATGGCTGATATTAATTACATTATTTCATTTTTTTTTCTATGTACTTGACTTTCCAGTTGTACTATTTGTTTTATTTTGATTCAAATCACTCTTTATTTATATAGTTTAATAATTTCCAGTATGGTAATGAAATTTCATATTTACTATAGAACCAATATCCTTGCTTTAATTTTAACAAAAAATAAAAATGTTTTTGATTTTAGATAGCAGTAATAATAAGTCTTACATGAAATTTTAAAAAAATGCACTACACATTAAATTTAAAATGTTCTGAAAACGATATTGATCCTATGATAGTCTTCACTGTTTGATGGATGATAATTGAATCGAACACAGAAATACCACCTCATACTATTGTTAGAACTTTTCTCATCTAGGCTAAAACAAAGTTGAGAAAACCACTATTTAGGTTTTTGGACATATTTAAAAAGAATTTAAAAAATTACGGCAATCATATATTTTAAAAATTTCTGAAAAAATTTTCCTTTTTTATTCAACCACTTGAGATCTTTTTTACAAAATAACAATAAAAATTTTAAACAACACAATTAAAATAGTCGGGGTTCTAAAAAAAAACAGATAACATTATTTTAATTGTTCAGTTTTTT
This sequence comes from Hermatobates lingyangjiaoensis, assembly GCA_026182355.1. NCBI lineage: Eukaryota > Metazoa > Arthropoda > Insecta > Hemiptera > Hermatobatidae > Hermatobates > Hermatobates lingyangjiaoensis. The sequence goes on along the minus strand of JAPFBL010000075.1, from coordinate 812,260 downwards.
TTAATCTTCCTAAAGTACAAATTTTGTTCAATTTAACATTAGTTATGTGGTGGAAAGCTCCCTGCTTTTATACTCGTATATTTCTGTAATAAATTTCTAAAATTCAGTATTAGTAATAATAAAATGCTTTTTATTTTAATTAAATGATAAAAAAAAAATTAACGTGTATTCATTTCAATCACTAGAGTATTATTTTGTTAACAGAACCGCATTATTAAATTCGTTATTAATGTATGCAAGTTATTGAGAATTGTTATTTTCGAATTGTCAAGAATAATTAATGTGAATTTTAATAACAGTATTTATATCTTGAAATTTATTTTATTTTTTAATATAAAATGTAATATCTGTCAAGCATTTCTGAATCTAACCCCGGCTTGTTGCCAAGATTTAAAATTTTGAGGACATAGTGTGAATCTGACAAATTTCAAGTCATCTTCACTGTTATTAGTAAACTTTATGTTTAATGAACAGTTAGTTATCAAAGAATTTTACACTAACGAACCAGACCATAAAGTCGTAATTTAGAAAAAACATAGTTCTGTGCCAAAATATCAAAATTTTTTTGGTCCGATTCCACTGCTGTAAATAATAATGTTTATTGTTATTAAATGGTTAGTGTAGAAGATTCACACAAACAAATGATTCAATTAATTATGTTTAAACTAGAAGGAAAAAGGAAACAAGATAAAAATATGTTTAGTTTCTGTGTTTTTCATTGGTTCCGGACTCAGAACTTTTTTTTCAGAGCACCTAACCTATAAGGTATTTGGTATTTGGAAATCACTGATTTTACATCAGCATGAGTATCACAACCTGTAGAAGTCGCAATATTTATGATATCATGGATGGCGTTTGAACCTATGCATAATAGGTATGTTTAATGTAATCTAATATCATTTTTTATTGTTTTGTTGCAGAATTTTCGCGAGCAGAAAATCGATGGAAGCTCTTTATCACTGCTGACTGAAGAACACTTGATCTCGACTCTTGGTATGAAGCTTGGGCCTGCTCTTAAATTAAGGACAGTGCTGGCCGGTAAACTAGGCCGATGTGTCGTCTGCCAACACTGCGTCCACTGCCATCAACAAGAAAAGTAGCCTGATACGTAAAGCCCTAATCAGGTCAACGCTCAAGCCTCGTGAAGGTGATGCTCTTGGTGTACACCAAATCTCAACTCCAGGTCCTCCTTGCATCCTGGTGACCACCAGACTTCTTAGTGTCCACTCAAGGCCACCTTTCTAATCTCCTTTCTAAGTCCATGGAAAGTTGAAAAAAAAAATTTTTTTTTTAAGTTTATATCTAAAACAACTTTCATTTTGAAAAATATTTTTGAATCTAGCATTGTGCGATTAGTGGTACATTTCATTTCTTTACTGCTAACTTCATCACGTCTGAACTCAATACTGAAGCTGCATTATCCAAATCCTCAAGTATAATAAGACTTCCAGAACAAGTTACCACAGAAAATATAAAAAAAAAATTACTGAAATGCAGTCTTAAGATTGGTTATTGTTTTGAACCGATGCTTAAGATGTTACACTGAATCTAATCAACTCTGTCGCTAAGAAATTTTAGGCAAATGTTATGAACACAATCATGAGTTGTAATGTAAGTTGTTATGTGTTCTAATCAATACAAGGAAGGCAAATTGTTGACCACTGCAGCACTAATAAATTTGAAAGCTAATATTAACAACGGTACAGTTTCAGTTGGGCCTCAGACACGTAACAACACTGAATACAAAAGTTATAATTAAAATGTCATCTAATATATAACTATTCTCCCAGATATCTTTAAATCATTTTTGGCCTGTCGTCATAGTCGAAGAAAAGATTATTCTTAAAGGATACTACATTTGACTTCTACTCTGTCTTCCTAGCTCGGGCTTAATCCATCGTCAGAAAACCGATTTTTATTTCGTCTTACCGAAATGTTTACATTTTCTTGAGTCAATTATTATTTTCATAGTCAATTAGAAAGACAATGATTCACTCAAAAGAAATTATAAATAAAAGGGTAAAACAAAATCACATAAACAATAAAGACAATATACTAGTTAAGATGGCTAATCTCTAAATAACATTCCTAAAAACTTCCATGGGACTAACAACAATAACATGTTATTTACTCTTCTCTTGTTATTGAAATATATATTTGATATTTCGCAATTTTTTTAAAACCTTAAATCCTTTAAATTATTCCAGTTTTCCTCGAAATCAGTTTTGTTGAATTTATAAAGAACTACGATTTCTATTATTAAGTAATAACTGAGTCGATGAAATAGTTGTTATCAGAGAATTTTGAATTCACAAAATGTGTTTTTAAATCAATCTTTATGAAATACTTGTAGTAATTTTGCAGTGAAAAAAAAATATTATTTTATGTTTTTTTGAAAAGAAAATTCAGTTCATTTATTCTTCTCATAACGTCAAGTTCATGTTAAACGGGCAGTACTATATTACACGAACTGAAATGAGTATGCCACAGTAAATCTCCCTTCAGGTTTAGGTTACTCCCGGGATATTGGTTTATGGTTCATCAACACCTTACCTCACTTGTTTTTAATATTTTCTCTTCACTTAGGTCATACAGTTCTCTGTTTATTACACTCAATGCGTTAAGTTCAATTGAAATGATCCATCAAAAGGCAACTCTATTAACTGTTTGATGTATGTATTTGAAATCTATCATCTTGCTATTTTCTGAACTGATATATTATTATTATTATTAGCTATTTGCAAGTTTTATGCTTTAGAAAGTTCCACTGTACCCCAGTTAAAATTCACTCTTATAGAATAATCCTACATTAACTGTTCAAACAAAATTCATACTTGACGGTACTTGTAAATATTATTCAACAATATCTCTTCTTTCTTTAGTACTTAAATATTAAAATTGTTGCTTCTATTTCTTTTAAGAACTATTAAAAAAAAAGTACTTAAATTGTAACACTTTTAAAGAATAACAATTTTAATCTCAACAACCTAGATCCATTCTCATGTGACCACGATGGAGGTTGTTTAGATTTGGCCACATAAGTGGCTGGAATATGTAATAACCGTATTACTATCCCAACTGTCTAAGGGCTTCTTCCTTAAATTATATAATAAGGAATCCTTCCAATTAAACAGTCTTACTAAAGCGAAATGCACTAAGTACTTAAGTAATTTAGTATTTTGTAACACATTAATTACTATTCGAAATTAAGTAATCAATGTTGTTGCATGTAATATTAAAAATTATATTTTCAAATAAAATCCAAATTTCTAGTATTTGTCCCATTATAGATAGAATGCTATCAAAAGAGTTTATAGACTAGAATATAAACTATAAATGGCCAACGTATTCAATTTCTGGCAGAATTTATTTTCACATTTTTAGTTCATAATATTAAATTAAAACAATAAATAAAAATATAATATTTCATATTTAAATTAAACGATATCCCTGATCCTAAAAACGAATTATGTTTGCATAAATGTGTGTATCTAGATAAGTTTAACTAAATGTAAGCAAAAAAGATCAATATACAATTAGGTCTCAATCAATGTTCCCTCTAAATTTTCATGCATCTGCGCACACACACAAGCTCTCTGATTAGACTAGCGACGACAGTAAGTGATATATATATATATATATATATATAAAACTCACAGAAGAATTGTAATTTCTATGATCTTAAAATATGATCAATGAAATTAAAAAAGTCTTGTCTAAAAAACAAAAGTGACTATAGGAACTTTTTCAAAAATACTTTATTTGCATTTTTTGATTTTATTTTGTATCCTATTGAATTTTAAAAAAATAATAAAATAGAGAAAAAAGCGTATTTCACGATTGTATTAAGTTGATAACATAAGAAAAAAGGTGTATTTTACTTTTCAAAATGCTACTTTATTTTTTTCAAAGGTTAGAAATTTTTTTTTGGCGACTTTATGTTGACTATTTTTGTGCGCTGGATTAGTTTTTTTTTTGTGCGCAGAGCATGTGCGAGAGCAGCGCGCGATTGCGTATGCGCGCAGCTTACAGGGAACGTTGGTCTCAACAACCACAATATTAATAGAATAGACAAAATCTTTTTTTGGCCTAAGAAAAAAGTTTTAGATAAAACCGAAACGTTTGTTTTTAGAAAGGTTTTTTGAACCTGAAAACAGCCTGATATCTTATCAAGATTTATAAATAATTGAAAGTAATGCGCTCATTGGATAGTCTCAACTTGCTCACTTTCAAGTCTCCACAAGCGTTACGGACACACATACATACATGAGACATAAGACAAAAGCAGCATCGTGACACAGTGCCATGCGTGGCTTTGGATGGTCTCAACTTGCTCGCTTTCAAGTCTCCACAAGCGTTACGGACACACATACATACATGAGACATAAGACCAAAGCAGCATCATGACACAGTGCCATGCGTGGCTGCCCTCACACACCTCTAATAACAGCACTTTCTCGCAACACTCGCGTGTCTTATCACCACTTGTTTCCTTCATTGATAAATGACACATTCGAAAGGCGGCATTTCTTTGATCAATAAAAACAGTTTCCTTCCCCCCGCACTACCAACCAATCAACTTTTCATCCAATTTAATATTTTTAAACTTAATTTTAATAATATTTACCATATATTTTGTTCTTATCCAAAAAAAAAAACACGCTTCCTTGGGTAACTCCAGACAATTATTGCTGCCTTCATAATTTCAAACAACAAATCATCATTACAGACCATTTTGAAATTCCATTTCTTTTTTTAAAAAATAACTTAATTATAGATTCATGCAAATATAAAATCTAGTGGACACTTTTCAATAAAAAAGCTATGTACGCATTCCGTAGCCCTATTGTGAGTATTGTTACTTAAAGAATAGTATTCATGTCATTTAATATGTAGGATTTGTAACCAAAGACTTCTTTTTCTTTTTTTTAAGAAAATATTATATAAATACAATATTTTTTTATTAAATAAAAATTAAAATTAACTACTTGTATATAATAATACTGTTACTATAATTGTTTATGTACTATATTAATAAGAAATGGTTTCACTGTTATTCATTACAATCTAGAACTACCAATATTTGTCATGTAGTTTTCCATAATAAACATGTGCCAATTAAATTAATGATTTTCAACACTTATCAAATTTGAACATCATTGATGCTCTTTCAAGCCTCAAGGTATGTCAATCCCAATAGTCAGTTACTCTAACGTTATGTATGGTTCAAAATCATTAGTAACTCTGCCGTTTTAGTACGTTACTGACTAAAAAGGTTTCAGTTTCTTTATGAATTAATAGCCTAACTTATATATGCCTGGTACCAGTGACATAATCTTCATATTTAGCAAACACATTGATAGAGCAAATGGTTTTAATCTGAAGATGACCAAATGACTAAAATATATAACCAATTTTATAGTTTATTAAATTACTAAAATTTTGTTGTTTTTTTTTACACCTTACAAGGTAAATTTCGTAAAAAAATAAACAATAAACAAATACTAACTTGCTAAAGATGTTTAGATTTCTTCTCTGTCGATACTTTTGCCTATAACAGACAACAAAAGGTCATAAGAAAAAACTAAAAGATAAAAAACAACACATAGTTACAAACATTAAATTACTTTAGTGCGATGTGAACGTTAAATATATATACATTTATATGTGATTAAATTTTGTATATATATATATATATATATATATATATATATATATATATATATATATATATATATATATATATATATATATATATATATCAGCGCTCACCCCCCTGACTCTCGGCTATATAAGGAGACCGGTAACCCACCTGTTTTGTGTCTTGAAAATGACTGCAGTAGACAGTCGAAACGCGTCGACAAGAAGAATTCATTCCTTGAACCGTTGTTCTCACAACGAAAAATTAATTTTCCGCAAACTTGAAAAGTTGGAGAAGAAGATCATCGATCGACAATATTCAGTCGTGTATAACCAATCATGTATAAAGGAAGGACTGCTACCGAAGTACACTAATATATATATATATATATATATATATATATATATATATATACCATGATAAACGAAAAACGGTCCGGCAGGACAGGTAACACTTAAAATAAACAGTGACACATAGACTGAAACATATCGAAAGACTCACTTTTCAATATTTCGACCGTAATCGTGGTCATCCTTAGGAGAAGAAGTGAAGTGACGGAGGGACGACAGTCAACTCATTTGAGTTATTAACAAATTTGCTCTATATTATATAGTGTTAAGATTTTTTTTTGATTGGCACATGTTTATTTTTAATGTTTTTATTTATACATATTCAATTCTAAAAAATATATTTTAAATCAAATAATTTATTCATCGAGTTTTTTTTTTACAACGAAAACCTTAGATATTTATATAACTGATGAAATTCATTTTAAATTTTATATTATGTATAGTTTTTGTACAATAGTTGCTAGATTATAATTAATTGTATGTAACATATGTATTTGAAATTGTATAAAGTATTTTGTGATTGTATAATATTATATATGAAAGTAATATTATATAATTTATGTATTAAGAGGTAGGTGAACGGGACGTAAAGTGCTCTTTTTTTTATGTTGAGGCGTAATGAGCTCGCAATCAGTGTTTATTCAAGGATGCACTGTATATTGTATTATAAGTCAATTAGTGCTCAAGTATATAAAGAAGAAAAAATAATTATATCAAAATTGATTATAGATATTGATTAGTCAGTGTCCACGGGATGGGTGTAAACAAAAATCGTCATCTGCGAAGAGAACATGTCAAAAACAGGCTTGTTTAAACAAAACAACAAAATTACGATAAATCAAATCTTTAAGTTCCAATTAAAAGTTTGATATCTGTTTCACTAATAACAGCAATAAAACTAAAACAATTTGTTCAAGTTGAAATGGACAAATAACAACTAAAGTGGCATTATTACAGTTAAGATCATTGGTAGTTTTAACAATTACTAAAGCCGTAAAAGAAATGTTTGTAATTTGTTGATAATGCATTTTATTTTTAGAAAACTTTCAAGCATACATTTCTAGATTTCTATAGAAATCATAACCTAAGATGTTAAGGTTATTACAGTAGACCAGTACTATTGTTTTACCAACTCAAAACCCATACGAGTCAGCTCAGTCAGATAGCCTTAAACCGGTTAAAAAGCAAACTATAACAAGGTATTCTTTTACAATAAATTAATAAATCTATAATCATATGAGAAAGTGCCGCCAATGAATACTCACCAGATTCCTGTTAATTTATTTTACCTGTTACTTGTAAAATTACATATTTTTGAAGCTCCTAATTTTGAATAGAAGACTCTAATTTTGAACCCAGAGTTATAAAATTTAGCAAATATTGATTAAACATACAATACAGAAACAGTATTTGTTGCTGAAAGTAGTTTTGAAGAAATTCATATGGCGATCTTGGAGGAATATTTAAATAATTTGTGGATAACTCAATACAGAGTAGCTTAATAAAGAAAGTTAGTGCGATATTACAAAAATAAAATTTACATTAATGTTTATATATTGCACGCTAATTCTAAACTAGTAAATTAAAGACTAGCGATTGTTTCATTATCCAAATTTGTAATTTTCAGTCTAAGAAAAAGATTCAATTTTACTATATGTAATATTTTAAACTGGAATAATTTATAGTAGTTTCCCAATACTTTGCGTATTTAGGTAAAAAATTGCTTATTTATGATGTCGTATATTTTTCATACATAAAAAACATGAAAATTATAAACAGAAAAATATTGTAAATGAATGTTTATCTAAGCATTTATTTGTTCTGAGAAAAGGTGTTGGCTTAAGTGATTCGATAATTGTCAAGCAAGGACAGGCATGCAAGACCCTAGAACTTGCCCAAGTGAACTTGTTTCACTTCTACTGTCGTTCTCACGATCTGTAATTTTAGCTCGCTGCTCCCATTATATCTTATTAGTGATACACTATCTCGAACATTAGAATATTTCAAAAGCCTTTAAAACCAAGAATAAAACTATACTATTCCTAGTAGATTTTTCTAAAGGCTTGTCTTGACTGAGTTAAAAATTTATGAGTTGGTAAAGCTGGGGCCAAAAAAATTCGAAGTTTATATTTCGTGATTAACTTTTATCAAAAACTGTTAATAAATTATTGACATTTAAACATTTTAGTCTAAATTAATTGTAGAAATGAACTCTAAATTAATGAATACTATTAAAACAATTAGTTTTAAAATAGAATCGTTTAAGAAAAGTGAGACCACTATATCCCAGAATTACCCAGATACCTTTACCTTCTTTCTCTCTCGTCTTTTCTTTTCACTTTCTGTCTCTTATATATCTCTCAGACACACCCAAAAATACGCATATATATATATATTTATATGTTTAACAGTAAACTATAAATACAGAGTAAAGGGACGATACACTTACAGTTTTTAATTTTCGGTTGAACCTTCATCAAGAGAGTAGAGATAGGGACACTCAGCCCCTAAACATATAGGTGTACCTATCTCTACCCTCCTAATGACGGTTCAACAGAAATCTCTCATTGACACTGGTGTTGAAGAAAGAAAACATTACAACAGATCACAAAAAAAACATTTCTGCATTGTCAGCAGGTAGAATCATGATTCGAGAGGAAAGGTACACTAAATCTTCCCGAAGGAAATTTTTTTTGAAGTGTAGGAAGACTTAGTATTTCTTTTCCTCTCTACTCATGAGTAGATAAATAACACACAGTAACTGCTTACATATTATACAATATATATATGTACAAAAATCAAAATTAAGAAACGTAAGGAAAAATAAACCAATTAACTGCGCAAAAACACAGTATAATATCAACAACAAGTGGTTTTTTCACTGTATTTTCGTAGCTTGCCTTGAAACTTCTTTATATTTCTAACATATCTGATGGCGACATGGTTGAAATATACTAATCAGTTTCGGTGACTTCTTTTATGTTCATTCTTTCTGTGAATCTATTTTATATATGCATCAGATTTCACAATGAACAGGTGAAATAAAAAAGTCTACGTCCAAACGACAGTAAGAAAACAGAAAATGACTTAAGATCTTTCAACCAAAACAAGTTATCTTTGTTAGAGTCCAACAGATATCAGTAATTTTTCTGATTTCTTACTGCGGTTAGGACGATGATATATATATATATATATATATATATATATATATATATATTGTTAAAGTATCGGCCGTTAGGGTTAGAAACAAAATAAAAGTTTATCAAGACTCGGTAAGGACGGACCAAGCCCTGGTAAACTTTTATTTTGCATATATATATATATATATATATATATATATATATATATATATACGTTTCATGGTGAATTACAAACACAGAACTAAGGAGTTCAGACTTACTGAGATAGTAAGTGTGTTTGTTCCTTAGTTCTGTGTTTGTGATTCACCGTGAAACGTTTCTTGTCCTTTTGGATCGTTTTCCTGTTTACAATATATATAATCCCCCACATACACTAATCCCAATTTTCTCATTAGCACTAGGTGACTGACTGTCTCACATTTACATACTCTCTCTCTCTCTCTCTCTCTCTCTTTCTTTCTCCCTCTCCCCCCTCTCTCTCCCTCTCCCTCTCTCTCAATTCCATTCTACGCCACATTAGTGACATACTCTTCCTCCTCTTTCAAATAATGATCTTTCATTTTCTTTCTTTTTTTTTTGGTTTTTTAATCTTGAAAAATACTTAAAAATTTATACTTTAACAAAACAAAATGAAGGCTTATAGGTCAATTGTTAAGATTAACGTTATCTAATACTGTTTATGCACTTTAGAAGGTTTTAAAGGTAAAATGGACATAATGTCATAAAATGTTTAGTTGAAGTTAAGGACTTCGAATGTCAAATCTGTTAATGAGATACACTCGAAACGAAACAAAGCTTGCAATATTAGCAAGTGTTTTCCTTTTGCTCAATCCCCACTCCAAAACAATCCAAAAAAATTGCTCATTTAAAAAAAAAATAAATACATGTAAGTATTACTATAGATATATTATAAATCAACTTAAAAGGAATATAATAATAATTTATGTTTTGTTATATTATTGTAAATATATAAATTTAAATTGTAACATATACGAGTAGTTCTTTCAAAGTCATTTTAATATAAATAAAATTATGTAATTTATAACTTTTTAGCTAAAAATAACTTCTAACCGTTATTAAAATGGAAAATATCTGTTTTTACTAAGTAATGTTTATGTAAAGTTTTTTTTTGTAATGAGTTTAAAAACCTGTATAAATGTTTTTGTCAATTTGTTGTAATTTATTTACCCTTGACCTTTGGTTTTTTTTGAATTGTTTGTTTTCGTATTCTACTTGCTGTAATTAGTCTTACAATAGTGTGTTGTTAAAATAACTGAGGTGATTGAGAAATTATTTATTTACTCTCTGCATTGAGGTGCCATCATTTTAGGTAATAAAAAAAGTTCAGAATGCTAGTATTTCGTGTGTGAAAGAATGGCTAAAAACGTATTTGATCTACATTAGTATAAGACACTATTTCTTGCTTGTACGTTTGCTTGCGCAAAGTTAAGTTATTTACGTTATTTGTCCATAGAGGGTAGGAAGAGTAAAAGGCCTAACTTATAGTTATATATTATTCCAATTATGCCAAATTATTCAAATTACTACTAATGAAAACAGTGATAACTGAATTACTTTACAAAAATTAAAATAAGAAGAAAGAAGAATGAAAAAGAAATTCTCTTAACATAAGTAATGAAAATCACTGATCCCAGAAGTAAAATCTATTATTGATATAGAATAAATATAAGTAATATTTTTGGAAAGATCTCAGTTCATTATCTTTGTTTGGTTTATTATTGTGGTTTAGAATTTTTTCTCACACATTGCAGTAGTATTAACATCCTGCATTTACCGGTGAGAAGGAACTTTGAAGATTGCCACATGCCACGTGCTGTTTTCACATTTACCTTTGAACGGCAACCATTTCATTCAGAACTTTCAAGATTTCCATATTCCATTTGCTGTTTTCAGATTGTACCATTGAACGGCAACCATTTCATTCAGAACTTTCAAGATTGCCACATTCCATGTGCTGTTTTCAGATTGTACCTTTGAACGGCAACCATTTCATTCAGAACTTTCAAGATTGCCACATTCCATGTGCTGTTTTCAGATTGTACCTTTGAACGGCAACCATTTCATTCAGAACTTTCAAGACTTCCACATTTCACGTGCTGTTTTCAGATTGTATTTGAACGGCATCAATTTCATTCAGAACTTTCAAGATTGCCACATTCCACGTGCTGTTGTCAGATTGTACCTTTAAACGGCAACCATTTCATTCAGATCATGAAAAATATCATTTTCCTTCTGTAAATATTTATCCTTCGCTTTCACCGTCGACAAACTGCACTTGCTGCTGCATCCATCCGTCAATAATTCACTTGTCTCCAAGTACAAGGCAATTGGCTATCTGCTGCCGCCTTCTGGTATGGAAGATACAACATGAGCACTCTGCAAGGTATTAGGCCTCATAAGCGCATATATGTGATAATTTCCCACTGCAAACCTGACAATATCACAGCGGCAGAGTGGTTGAAAAAAACTGTTCTATTGAGTCGAAACAAAAAAAAGAAATATATGAATAGGAAAGATAAACGTAATATGATTGTATATGGAAGAAAAAAGGACTGCGCAGCCCAAAATAATTCATATAAAAATACAATTTTTATTATTATTATGATTAGAACTACCCAACAGGTAACAAGTAATATTGATAAGTGATACATAACAAAATGAAATAAAAGAGTGGAGAAACCACCCATTAGTGGCACTCCATTTACATTATTCTAATCACTGGAAATCAGTTAGTATTGCTCAGTAAATCTCAGAGCCAACATCTTTTTAGCCTTAAATATAAATATAAATAATTTTTTCAAGATGGCTAACAATTGGTTTGTCAGCAGGAGTTTGATTTGGCTTCACAGAAGGATATGAAAGAATAGTGTTGAAAGAAATGTTTAACAGAACTGAAGAAATAAGAAAAGTAGCACAGTGCAAATAGCCACCTTAATTTAAAAATGAGTTGGTTTCAAACTCTTCAAGCAATAATTTTGAATGAGTTGTACGAAATATGTCGGCAAAATAGTTTGTTGGTAGTCGAACCCACTCGAGAGAACCAATCCTTGACTAAGCCTGGGAAAGCGTGCATTGTTTTAGTTTTTTTTCATGTGTTTGCTTTCTTACTGTAACACTGGGCACCAAACAACATTTCTTTTTTAATTTATATAGTTATACTAATGTAAAAGTGCTTTAATGTATTAAAAACCTGAAGATAATTCAAGATGAAGCATACAGCAACAAGATCATAACTGATTCTTTACAAGGGGGAAAACTATAAAAGAAAAACATTATGCCAAAAGTTTTAAAAAAAGTAGTTTAATATGTAAGAACAATATACTGCATATTATTGAATAATTTATACCCAGTGAGCAAGTAATGCTCATTACAAGTTTTTTTTGAGCTTATTCTTTACACGTTTCTTAACTTTGAAATTTTTTTGTTACTTATAACCTTTACCAGATCCGTAGCTAGCTTATCGTGGTTTTTTTTTTATTGTTTTGCAGTTTTATTGTACAATTGTGCTGTGGGTCAGATAACAACGTGCTGGCCTCTGGACAAGTATATCTGGGGTTCAATACCCACTCGGATCCTCGATTTATTCAGTGAGAGGTGAATAGACCTGAGCACGTCGTCCCTCGGAGAAAACTTTAAGCCGTCAACCCCCAAGCCTGTACTATATCAGGTACTCGTTAAAAATCCCTACCCTAAACATACTTGGGTTAGGCAGAATTTATGACTCCTAATGAAGAATGTTCAGTGCGTGGTATCATAAAGAGCCAATGTTCAGTGCGTGGTATCATAAAGAGCCAATGTTCAGTGCGTGGTATCATAAAGAGCCATGTTCAGTGCATGGTATCATAAAGAGCCATGTTCAGTGCGTGGTATCATAAAGAGCCAATGTTCAGTGCGTGGTATCATAAAGAGCCAATGTTCATTGCGTGGTATCATTAAGAGCCAATGTTCAGTGCGTGGTATCATAAAGAGCCAATGTTCAGTGCGTGGTATCATAAAAAGCCAATGTTCAGTGCGTGGTATCATAAAGAGCTTTAAACGCCAATGTTCATTGCGTGGTATCATAAAGAGCCAATGTTCAGGCTGTGTTTGTTCTCTTGTTAGACTGCCACTGCAACCTGTATAAAGTTCATATGATTGTCAGGAATCATAATCACAGATGTGTAGAAAATCCGTCATGGATCTACTAAAAAAACTCATTTGGTGTTATAATTATTTAGTTTAAATTCAGTTTAATGTTATGATCTGACAGATGTTTTCATTTTTGCATATAAATTATTCTAAAAATGGCAGGACTGGAATGATGAAACCCATTTCTAATGAATGTTTTGCAAAGAATATATTTTATTTTAATAAATTCTTCTCTGGGGTAATCAAATTCGGCTGATTCTTAATTATGTTTAGATTTAAAATCCAGTTAAAAATAACTAGGTTGGTAGGCCACCAACAGAAAGACCTTCAACGACCCCTTTTGAAAAACTTTGTAAAAGAAAACCAGAACACAAACTGGAATGTATAACATTATTCCATCTATTTCAAAATGTTTTTTGCTGTTTGCTTTAAAAATTCCATATTTTTCTAATTAAAGCGAATTAAACGTGTCGTTATTAAAAACATCGGCAATTTTTTTTTAAAAATCCGCTGTTACAAACTTGTTTGGTTAGTCAACATTTGTTCAAAATGTTCTTTGAAATTGAATTAAATTCCCTATAATTATATAATACTGGAGTGATTAAGAACCAGTTGACCTACTACACCAAACTCAGTGAAGGCGAAAAACTGCTTTATCCACTTCTGCCGAACAACAAGCCTTTATCGTTCATGCTACTGTATACAAGTACGTAGAGAGAACCACAATATAGCATACATTAATCAACAATCAAACTATTTACCGCAGAGATAAAGCGAAAGGAAAAAAGTGCTCAGACTTTTTAACAAAACTCTGTAAGAATGTTTTTTGATAACAAACTATTCTTAAAGTCTTTTTATTATACTATTCCTTTTCTTCTTTAATTGATTATTGTAATAAATTCATTACTATATTTTATACAGCAACTTGTAACAAGAAACAAATACACATAATTACAGTCTCTAATTTACTGTTTACCATCATCTGCAGAGAGTAAGTAGTTGACTGCTGATGATGATTAAAACAAAAATTAAATACTATGTTTGTAATAACCATTTCTGATGATGGTTATAACAAAAATTAAAGACTCATCTGATTATATAATAACAGGTGTGTATTCAAGTATGAATCTTCCAATTCCTGATAAAAATTCCATGGAAATGGCCATAGACGTCAAAACACCCACTGGATCAGCAAAACGTAAGTCTGGTTGTTCACTATTTTCTTCCTCTTTCACATTTTTTTCCTTTCATTCTCTCTTCCTTTTAGAATGAAAATGGTTATCTGGTTCAATATTGAGTTATATAAGACAGGTTCTTTAAAGTCGGTAAAGGACAAGGAAAAGAAAGAAGTCACTGTAAACAAAGAAATTCAAGAAGAAATAAGTAAAACTTCTTTTGTAGGAGCGAGGAAAAAAAGAGAATTAAGAGGGAAGAAGATGAAAACAGAACTTTCATCCTGAATTTTGACCAAAAAACTTTCTTAATTGTTATTATGCTCCTTAATGTATTATGTTAATGTATTAACTTCTTAATGTATTGTGATCGTAAATAATAAATATAAAATGAAGTTGATAAATACACTATACAACTATTATAGTAATAGTATAATAACTCTTTATGAGTTATATAATATTATTTATATTTATTATATAATAAATAATTGTGCTCTATATACTTCTCGTAAGTCGCAGGTGAAGTAAAGTGAGTCCAGTTGGCTTGCTGGATAGCCCATGACATACAGTCCTTATAAGTCTTAAGTTCATTAGAACTGCTTCCTAACTCCTTGGCTTACAGAAACTCATAAATCATCAAGTCCTACTTCACACGGCTTCTAATCAACTTCACCTGTGCCTATTATCCAAGTCTGCACATTGGACAACTCTGGCGTGATTAATTGTATTATTTTCTTCACTACTTTCCCATTACTGTCAATAAGAAGGTCTGTTCGGTTACTTGATGAGAAAATGATATGAATTGATTCAAAATATTGTGTCATTCAAAAAAAAAAAAAAATGTCAATCAAAATATAGAAATTGAATTGTAACTATTTAAAACTGATTTATTTCAATACATATACTGTCTTGCATGCTCAAAACTTTCATATAAGACAGGTTCTTTAAAGTTGGTAAAGGACAAGGAAAACAAATAAGTCACTGTAAACAAAGAAGTTCAAGAAGAAATAAGTAAAACTTCTTTTGTAGGAGCGAGGAAAAAAAGAGAATTAAGAGGGAAGAAGATGAAAACAGAACTTTCAATCTGAATTTTGAAGTCATACCATCATCTCTATCTGAAACTAGATAGCACAAGACAGCACACGATATGAGAATAGTTTAAAGTTTTATAATAATTAACTATTATTATTTCATTTTTTGTAATAGTTGCATCATTTATTCATTTACGTATTGATGATTTGACTTGAAGAACTTTACAATCAGAATAACTAAATAATAAGAATTTAGTTCTTTGAAATACAAAATGATTAGCAATATCTTTCATTCATCTATGAAGCTATTCGCCAATTTTAATTTTTTTTTCCTGCTTGAATAAAATAGTTTTCAAATTTAGGATTTTTTACACTTTGTGCAAGAAAAGTAGTATACCAATGACCTGATGAATCATTGTTTTATCATCATACATTAGTTATGATTTCATTTGTATCTGTATAGTTACAAGAAACTAGTGCGCCATAATTCTTCTACTTGCCTCAATGAGCAAATTCCCAAATGTACAACGTTTCTTAATTGATTTATATAAAAATAAAATAAAAAAAAAATGTTCTACTTTCTCCTTATATATATATTTGGTTTATACTTCGTTATAGCTCTGTGTGTTATTTTTTCAATATGTTTCCTACACTTAGTCTAAAAGAAAATGTAAAGGCTCAGCCTAACTTTAAGAGAAATATGTACCTGCTCTAATAAGAAACAGATGTACCCTATACCCCCACCCATGTCCATTCCATTTTCAGTCAGTCTTATTCAGAGGCACTCATCCTTAGGTTCGTACTTTCTGCCTTATTTTATTTTATATTAATTTTTGTATTTATTTACTTTGTACTATAGATAACTCTCTGGTGTCATTGTATTTTTTAGTTAATGCCTGAGGAAGAACACTACGAGTTCGAAACGCGTTGTTTATATCATTAAAAGTTTTATATGTGGAGACCATTTCATTAGATTTTTACCCTACAATGAGATATAAACAATAAATAATTTTATATATTTGTGTCTATGATTCTGTATAAAATATATGAAATAAAGTTGTTTCGACTAAAATCACTGGTTTTCGTCAGAGTCACTTGTGGCATATCATATCTTGTGGCGTTGTAAGAGGAGGGTAGGAGAAATACTTTAAAGGGTGTGGAACTCAAAAAGATGGTTAGGATAGGTTGCATTGGCAGTTCCACAAGGAAACACACGTAGGCCGAGCATTGGCCCTTTGTGATACCATACAATGAAGATTGATTCTACAGTGGGAGTACTAAATTTTGCCTAACTCAAATGTATTTAGAGTAGGGATCTTTAACGAATACCTGACATCGTACAGGCTCGAGACCAACGGTTTAACGTCCTTCTCCGAGGAACGACGCGCTCAGATTTATTCACCTCCCGCATGAATAAATCGAGGGCCAGGTGGGGATCGAACCCCGGTCCTATCAGTTCAGAGGCAAGCACGTAACCACTGAGCTGGCCTGGCCCCCAACTCAAAAAGATATCACACTGACTGACACACAAAAGGACAAATAACTGAGCAATTCAGGGTAAAAAAAAAAGTTCGTGAAGTCATAAGTAAACATTATCAGTTAGTACACAAGGCTGTTATTCTCGTTCATACTGCCTCAATAAACAACTACTTATATTTATAGAGTTAGATGTTATGAAAAGTCGATAATATTTCGATGGGTAGAGAAGAGGCACTAGACCAGGGTTTCTCAAAGTGGTCGGTAGCGACCCCCAGGGGTCGCTGTAGCTCTTCAGGGGGTCGTTATTACTGCAGGGGTCAGTGAGGGGTCGGTGGAGCCTTTCAGATGTCAATTAACATTATCGGGGTCACAGATCAAAGGTTACAAATTTTTCAGCCATTTTAAGTTTTGAAAATATTTATTTTCTCCCTCTAAACAAGTTGTGCATCTGCATATTAAGAAATTTACTAGGAGTCAAATTACCGAGAATTAGATATCCAGGAGTCAAATTACCTAGAACGTTGTGATTATAGAGAACCCTTCTCACTCTCTCTCTCTCCCTGTACAGTTACCACAATTTAGTCATGTGAACGCGCTCTTAACTAAGCAGTGAAACCATATGGATATTGAAGAACGGGGAGACTTGAGATTAAAACTTACAAGTTTTCAACCGGATAGTGGTGCCCTTGTTAACTCCCACCAAAGCCAACCATCTCATTAATGAAGATATTGTTCTGCAATTAGGTAAGTGTTGACATTCATTAAAGTGCAGTTTTTTAATACTATAATTTTCAATTTGAAATGTTGAGGTAACTTTGACATGGAAATGCGCAAAACTTTACTTTCAGTTGCATTTGTCGAATTACTATAACATGGTTGGGGGTCGATGGTACTTCAAAAAAACTGTAAAGGGGTCGGAGGGTCGAAAAGTTTGAGAAACCCTGCACTAGACACAGCTTGGCAGAGTTCAGTCTGAATTCAGTGTTCCAGTTCAACTCTGCCTTACTATACAGTAGCACTGAATGGATTGGACATCGGTCACAAGGCTTCCTTGTTGCGGGGGGGGGAGACTAAACCACTTTGTCATCATTGTCATGTACCTTTCAACTTCAGAGCATGCTGTGGAGGAGTTCTTTCACCGGAGACACAGAAACTGTGCGGGAGTGTCACATGACATAAAATCAGCACCAATACCAAGAAACTATGAGAAGTTATAAAGTTCTTTAAAGGAGTAATATGTATTAATACATCTACTATATTTTTATATAATAATTTTATATAAATAAAGAATATAATAATTTTAAATACTCATGCAAATATGAACTCTTTTGACATTAAGTTTCACTCTTTTGGCTCCAAGTCATTAGAACGTACAAAAAAAACAAACAAAAAAGAAACATCGATTCTTTATCCATGATTATTTAAGCGTCCATCCAGGTTTTATGTCACTACTTAAATGTCAAAAAGACAAATTATAATAAGGCCATTTACACGGACTTGCTACTATACTCCAGTTCCCTAGAAGTCTTATTAAATAAGAAATTACCATTGTTATTAACATAAGAAAAAACTATAGTAACACCATAATTACGAGTAATCCTGCAATGTGAACTCAATGACTCATTACATGTTATACTATGACATTTGAAATAAACAAGTTTAATTACTATAGTGGATAAAGTTTTTTCTAACACCCTTTAAAGCTTTATTATAAATAAATATTAATTAAAATATATATGTTTATAATATATAATAATATAATTATAACATTAAAATTACATAAAACTAACTAATATTAACTTAATATAAAACAAAAATTAATTTTGAATCCTCTTCTTACTTTTTACACCCTTTAAAGCACATCTCTTACCTCCCACCCCTCTAAATACCAAACCAGGAGCCCACCGTTCCGATATATATATATATATATATATATATATTATATATATATATATATATATATATAACTACTCTGTAGTGTTCAACAAAGCATGCATATTTATATATATATACATATTGGTATACTTTGGGAGCAGACCTTCTTTTAAACATATATCATATAATAATCATATAATCATATAATATCATAATCATATAATAATTAAAACATATAATATGAAATAATTACTTTAATTATTTAAATTAATATCAAAATTAATATACTTTAATTATATTAATACATAAATATACGTTATGTATAAAGGAAAAAAAGCCAAACCTTAATGATCAAGCCAATTGTTTTTCCAGAATTTTAAAGTTACATACGTGAAAAAGACATAATAACTATATACTGAATTAAGTAATGTTGTGTAAAATTCATGTAGGGTATTTAGAAACAAACCTGTAAACACAAGATTATGTTTAGGTTTATAAGGTAGACTGTAAATTGAAAAAAGTGTATTTTATTAGTTATATTTGAATGAAGCGAAGTGACTGATAATGTAAATAAGAATTTTATTATGAATTGTAAAAATATTGTAAAAAGATTTCCTTGATAATGGTCAGTTAAGTCGACCGAAACGTCGGCCCTGAGTAAATATAGAAAATATAAATATAAACAAATCATTCGGTGAGTTGATTTATATGGTACCGGAAAGATGGAGGAATAATATAAGAAAACTCGAGAAGGTATGTAAGAAACATACTAGACTTAAAGTTGACAAGTTATTTAATGATATATATATATATATATACTGATGTAGCTTCTCGACCACTGATTTATCCAGATTCAGAGCAAGGGTTCTCGAGGATTTTGGTCAATAAAAAATTCAGCTAGTTAATATCTGCCGACGTTTCGCCAAAGGTTGTTTGGCATTATCAAGGCTAAAAAACAATTTATTGAAACGACATAAGTAAAGCAAAAACCAATTCTTCTACGGTATACCAATTAACATAAAACCAAAAAGGACAAAACAAAAATTCATAAGCAGGAGAACAACAAAAACCACGAATACCTCCATACAGGGCATTCAAGCAAAACAAAACAGACAGTAACAGAGACAGTAACGTCAGAATATTACAAAAAACAATAACAAACGAAAGATCAAACATTTAAAATACATTCAGGGGAATAAAACCAAAAACTAACAGCATTATTACCTTTTTTGTGAGGAAAACCCTATTTACATCAGCATCCTACGGGAATAACAAATGTAATGGAAGGTAATATAACCATCAACATAGGAAAAACAATCTATTCCTCCAATATCAACCTAACAATTGTTCTATCGAACAAACCACAAAAAAACAAAAAGCTAATTAAGGAGATTCGAATAAATTAAACTAAGACTAGATATATCAGATCTCTTATTACAGGCAGTTGGTGTATTCATGATATTTATCATTTCTTTCAAATTTCTCTTTTTAGTGTGTTTTTCATATTCAAGAATTTTGGTCTCGTGAAACGCAAACGAATGTCCCTTAGTACATGCGTGATTCGCTAGAGCACAAACTGTTTTTTTATGTTTTATATCATTTTGGTGTTGTGTGATCCTATTTTTCAAATATTGACTCGTTTGTCCAATATATAAAACTTCACAATCTGTACATTTCACCGAGTAGACGACATTGCTATTACTCATGTAAGGAACAGGACTCTTTAATTTGGAAAATATTCTATTGTTGAGAGTGTTTAGATTTTTTTGAGCTAACTTGCAGTCTATTTTATTAGTTAAAGCTTTTTTTAATAGTTCAGATAAACCTCTGATGTACACTAAACTCTTATACTTGTTGGATGGCTGCATAATATTAATTTCCGTGTTTCTGGATGTTGCTATATTACTTGTTGTACGTATTATGTTATCTATAACCTTATTAGGAAAGTTGTTGAGTTTAAGAATCCGTCTGACTGTTGCAATATTTTTATTGTGATAAATATTATTTATATTTATTATTAAATATTTTTAATAATTTTAATAAATATAATTATTAATATATTATACCTGTCTGTTTTGTTTTGCTTGAATGCCCTGTATGGAGGTATTCGTGGTTTTTGTTGTTCTCCTGCTTATGAATTTTTGTTTTGTCCTTTTTGGTTGTATGTTAATTGGTATACCGTAGAAGAATTGGTTTTTGCTTTACTTATGTCGTTTCAATAAATTGTTTTTTAGCCTTGATAATGCCAAACAACCTTTGGCGAAACGTCGGCAGATATTAACTAGCTGAATTTTTTATTGACCAAAATCCTCGAGAATCCTTGCTCTGAATCTGTATATATATATATATATATATATATATATATATAAAATTCACAGAGTGAAAACAAGCACAAAGAAACACGGTAACTCACTATGATATTTCGACATTCATTGTCATCAGGATAAGAAAATTAGCTTCTCAGAAGGCAAGAAAAACTGAAACCCTCCATTGAGAATCACTCTACATTGGAGAAAACTTCTTATGAAGGAAGAGGAGATATGAAAAAGTGGTAAATGAATAATAAATAATAATGAAATTGAAAAGTAAAAAAAATATTGAATAAGTACAATATTATTAAATTAAAACATAATAAAACAACTTAAATAAAACCAAAATAAATGTAAACTGAAGTTATATAAAAGATGAAAAAAATAAATCTAGATATAACTCCTTTACAGCATCTAAATAAATCTAAAAAAAAAGATGTACCCCTTCATCAGAATCAAAAATCAGATTTATTAACTCTAGATTATATCCAGATATATTGAAATAATTTTTGCTTACTTTTACTTTATTCAAGTCAAATTTTATCTCTAGAAATAAATTTTAGTTGATGTTGCTTTCTTAGTAGTTATTAAAGCAGAACGAGTTTGAAATTGATAAAGCAGCGCTATTTGTTACATGTCCTTATCACATGTTCTCTAATCTTTGCTTTTAAATTGGAGTAAAAGTAAGAAAGAGGAAATTTGCATTCGAAAAAACAATGCTGTCAGATTCAAGTCAGATCTGATTTTCACTTTTAAAATGTAAAAGTATTTTCTGTAAGGAAATTTACATTATTAAGTGAACTTTATTATAAAAAAGTACTTAACCATACTTAATAAAAACAATTGATATTATATTAATTCCAATTGTTTTACTTGATTAACTTTATTCAGATGGAAATTTTTCCCATAATTTTTAAGAGTAAGTAAATTCAACACAGTAACTGTTTGCAGTGGTAGAATAAGAATTTATTAATTTGTAGAATAATTTTTTTTCTACAAAGAAGGTAAAACTTTCTAGGTAATCAAAAACGAAAACTATGTATCCCAAATATGTTTCCGTTTCAAAGATTTGAATGTGGAAGTTGTATTATATTCCCAAATAAAGATACTGGCTTACTACAAATTATTTGTTCATTTTTTTATATCAATTGCGTAAATATTCATAATTATATATTGTAAACCCTTATTTTTTCTTATCTGAAAATAAGTCAACGCATTTTTTAAAATATTGATGCTTTAACCTTTATATTAATATAACTACAATTTGTGACTTAGTCTAACGAAACTGCTGCCATCTACCGCTGTTTCACAATACCTCAACAGATAACACATACTATTATGCATCTAAATGAATTTTTCTAATGAAAAACAAATTTTTGATATCTACTTAAAACATAATTAAATCATTGTTCTTTTAGCAAAGAAATTTTATCAGCTGTTTATATACTTACAGAAATCTGTTCATCTTGACTGCTTTCTTATTTGCACACAAGTGAAACTTGGAATATCTGTTAATTCCAGTTTATGCCGCCTTATTGAAATAAATATTAAAGAAAACCGTGAATAATATATACATATAACGGCATTAACAAGAAATAAGAATGGAAAACAAATTCTCTCAACATAACTCATGTAAAATTAGTGACTCCAGATGTAAAATATATTTCTGTTATAGAATAAACCTAACCAGTTATTTTCTATGAAAGATCTTAGTTCCTTTTTTATAAATCTTGTTGTTATTTAGACGATGTTATTTTTATTTTACGTATTTACTTTTAATTCTTGTTATATATTCGTATAAAACAAATTTTATTCATCAGGAATTGGTCAGTTTTCCAGGTTCAAATCGAACTTTGAAACCCAACGTTTTGATTTAAAATTCATATTTGGAACCTTTGTATGTATGAAATTCTGAAAGTATATGTAATAAACTTTTACATTAGAGGTAAAATGAAAATTGTAGGAATATAAACTTGAACACCAATGTCAACTTAAATACAAATCATCTGAGGTAATATTATAAAGACACATTCCTTTCATTAATGTTATTTATGTTGGGTAAAATGAATGTAATATTTCAATTTATACGTTTTGTTTGTATTAAATATACTTAATGTGTATACATCTTGAATCATGTTAAGAATACTATATCAAAAGCTTGGGGCCATATAAGAATCTGTGTTTTCATGACTTAATTACAAGAAACAGCAATAAATAACAGTTATTCCTATAAATCACGTTCAGTGAATTTATTTTCTCAACTGTGGCAATAATTCTTAACACTGGGTGACACAAAGGGTTACGGGTCATCTTGTATTATTAAATAATCCTATTAGTCCACTTCTTAAATTTGTAGTAGTTGAGACCTATATAAGTCAATCATGCAATGACATTTTTTACTATGATCATCTTATTTCAAGAAATTCAAAATAATAATTAAAAAGAAATATTTTTAAAGAACAAAATGTTTTCATTTTAAAACTGATTACTTTTATTCAGTAATAATGTAAATGATTCTGTTAGTATTGCCAGGTTGGTTAAATAATACGAGTATTTCAGAATTAATACATTAAGCTGTTTTAATCAATTTTATTATGTTTATACTAATTTTGTTATGGTTATTTCAGAAGTAATACATTAAGCTGTTTCAATCAATTTTATTATGGTTATACTAATTTTTTTATAGTTATTTCAGAAGTAATACATTAAGCTGTTCCAATCAATTTTATTATAGTTATACTAATTTTGTTATGGTTATTTCAGAAGTAATACATTAAGCTGTTTCAATCAATTTTATTATAGTTGTACTTCTGATATCATTCATTTTCAAAAATGTTACTTCAATTTGAAATAAAAACAATCAAAATAAAGATAAAATATTATAGAATACATAAGATTTTTTAAAAATGCAATATAATAAAAGCGAAAGAAAGACACTAATAGGATGATCTGCATAATATATTTTGCCATGTTGGGTCAATATTTTTCCCAGCCTACATTCGTTTAAAATTGTCTTTCTTTTCTGATTATTCAGTCTATAAAAATTTTATATTAAATTGAAATCAACTTTGAAATTTAACAATTCTGATAGAATCATACTTTGCTGTATTCATTGTATTAAATTTCTTAGTTATTCACATTGTAAAATTAATCTTAGTTATATAGTCTTTATTATTCTGATCTTAGAATAGTTATACCTTTAGTATGATTCAGGTTATTACTTGTTTGTTACTTTCATCCTAATGTCCTCATGAGATATTATAGTTATATAGCAGTATTAAAACTGTTCTATTATTTTTGTGGAGGTAAAAACCACAAATAATTTTTAGTTGGAGTTCATTGCGTAATCTTCCTCAGAAGATAGATTTTGTTAGAATCTGCTAATGTGTCATGTTAAGCTTCAAGTATAATCATTTTAGTAAAACTTATTGCCAATGAGAATGAATAGCAAACATGATGACACAAAACATGTTCAACATGTAATCTAGTTTCTTAGTTATACCAAAATGTTAAAAGAAATACTTTGGGAAATTGCCAACCTTAAATTCTATACATAAATGTTAGTTTAGTTCAACAGAACTATTTCCTGATAATGACGAATACTCACTGAAACATGTCGCAAGAATGTATGTCTTATTTTTAGATATTAGACCGTACTTGAAATAATACATGCCACCAAGCTTTAATATCAAATATAGATGATATGCATAAATAGTCATAGCAAAAACTGCATAAGGTAATCTATGTACAATTAATTAACTGCATCATTTTCTTAGATATAAATTAGTTTATATTGCAAATATAAACGAATTAGTTACTTACAGGAATGTCAGGCATTCAGCTATGTCCCAATGACGTAAAATAAAAAGGAATCATTTTGATTGAAATACAGTCATGGCGGCCATTTGTTAACAGCCAATTATCAAATATCGATAGTTCCTATACCATAATGTATCGATTTTACGATAACCGCATGGAGTTAATATGTTGTTATCATTATAATATTACGTATTTGTTATTATTAAATATATTTCCTTTTTTAATAAGTAGTATAAAGCCGGAACTTAATTGAATACATTTATTGCAATCAAGTTTTATTATTTTTAAATCGACAGGTTAATATCTAAAAGTTAAAATATATTAAAGGTTTCCAATAATGAGATATTGTCTATTTCATTTAAAATAATTTAAATATTCATACCCATACAGGAATAATTTTCTGTAAAAATAATCATTTTAATATACTAAAACAAAAAACTAAAGTTATAGATGTTTGATATTAACTTCAACATTTCAATTTTTGTTACTACATCTAGTTGACAAGATATTAATTATAATTTAGCCATATTAATGATTGATTTGATAATTAGTGTTGCCTTCATTAATGATCAATTTCATTTAATTTCTATTCCTGGAACTATTGAAGATGGTTCCTCAAGAAATATTATCTTAGAAGGTTGAAATTGAAATACTTGAAAATTAATTCAACAATGGCTTTTTGCACTATTGCATCTTCGAAAATTTCATAGGAGAGAGATTATATTGGACAAAACAATGTTAACATTTATTTTCAATATAAATGTCTTAGTTTAATATAAGTTTCCTATTTTTTTTTTAAAAAAAAGGAATATCTTTCAATGACGCGGTAAGTGACTATCACTTTTCTGGTTGAAAGCGATTAGTCATTCCCAATGAATTATACAATATTTAGTACAGTTAAGAAAACAATTTCTTAAATTTCTGAATTCATATTGGAAAGATCCCTCAAGCTACTGCCACCAAATACTTAGGACTGCACCTTAACAGACGTCTTACTTGGGCTCCCCATACCAAAATGAAAAGAACAGAACTAAACAGACGATATAGACTTTTAATTCATTTACTTGATAATCGTTCAAAATTAACAACTGTCAATAAACTATTACTATACAAATCTATGATTATGCCTATTTGGACTTACGGTATTGAAATATGGGAAGCAACAAAATCCAGCAATGCCCAGAGGATACAAGCTCTTCAGTCAAAACTTCTTAGAAAAATTCGTCATTGTCCTTTTTACATACCAAATCAATCTATTCAGACCTCAGGATTTCAACAGTTCATCAAGTGGAAATATCTCACTGCAAAGCCTTCCACACAAATTTTTTTTAGCAATAATAATCATCCCTTAGTCCTAAACATCTCCTCAACAAACATTCCAGGAAATCCCCAAAAGAAAATCTGAAGAGAAAATAGCCAAGAGACTTATTGGTGTGAATTACTCTAGTGACATAAATTTAATCTAAGTTTTATAACTTATTTTTCACGCCAGGAAGTATAATTACTCAATTATTTCTTCCCTCCTGCCTCCAAGTGCAAATGTATATATTTCTATCATCGTTGCCACTGGTAATGTTACATTTACGTTGTTGTGACTATGTAACATAAAAAAAAATTGGAAAAATGTTGAAAGGCTTCTTTTAAATTTCGTTATGGCATTAATTTTCTAATAATAATCTCTAAAAGAGATAATATATAATCATTGAAATATGTAAAATCAGTTTAATATCAGGGAGTTGCCGATACTCCATTTTAACCTAATTTTTTTTGGCATTTTTGTTTCTGTACTGAAAAATGTTTTTTTTCTTATTAGTTTTCCAAAAAGATTTAAAAGATTGTCTTAGAAAGGCATCAGTGTACCACCTAGGTATGCACCGATATGGTCACGCATATGTCTTGAACATTCTTGGAAAGCCGCCAATTTCAGACTAATAGTCTCACATGACGGTGCATGACCGCACACGATGCGCCTTCAACCTTTTAAAAACTCCCTTCAATTTTCAGCCTCTTGGTCTCACTGACATCTCTTGATCTCGTCAGATACCATATACTGATAGCTGGTAGTGATAATCACATGAAAAAAATGGTAAATGAAAATAATTAAAAAAACAATCGTATTTTTTTCAGGGGAATAATCAGTTCATTTTTTTTTATTTTTTAAAGCATTTTATTGTAGGCAAGGCCTGCAGCTGATGCAAATAATCTCATTAGTATAACTACAGCAGTAATAACATTTCTGAAAAGCCAAAGTGAAAATTTCTTGACGCGAAATAATCTCCTACAAGAGAACATGACATTTGTTCAAATAGCTAGTTTAATTATATTGTTTATTGTTTAATTATATTGTTTAATTGATCTCCTTCTACATTGAATATTTAAGTCAAATTTTCAAATGTAAATCAACTCTACATTTATATACCAACTTTGCTATATAAAATGAGAATTCTGTCAAATTTATATTAGTGATCTGTGTTATACTTGAACATTGAAAATGGTGTTTCCAAAGAATGTTGAAGTACGATGTAGGAGAAGGGGGTGGAATAAATGTATGAAGAATAACGATATGAGATAAGCTACTTAAAGAATGTGAGCTCAAAAAACATTTCTCTAAAAAGAAAGGCAATATCACACACATATATACAAAGTGCATCAACGAAACAAATAAATCTTACTTAATACTTTAAAAGAAAGTAAAAAGTATGTACTTACAGTTTTAAATAAAGTAAAATGCGTCAAAAAATACATAATGAAGGTCTACCTTACTATGTATTCATAAGATGGAAGATGATTTATGATTCCCCATCACTGTATTCATGTATTCATTGAATACATTTACTTAGATGAATACTTCACTTAAATATAAAACTCATATTCACCAAACCAAAAATAACTACTAAAAATTATCAGCAAGGAGATTCCGTATATATCAGTATAGAGTCGTTATTTTGTATCAGTACATTGAATATCTAATTTTAACAGTTCAATCATACTGTATTGGCATGCGCTTGTTAGCAATTCTTTTCTTTATTAGTCAGAAAAAAATCCGTAGAACTTGAAACGATTTAAACCTATCCAGTATAATATGCATAAAAATTTTATTTTTAAATTATATATAAGACTAAATATATGCAGAAAAATCACAATTAAAAACGTGATGCAATAAATGAAGTCAAAACTACAAGAAAAAAAGGAAACAATAGAAATAAATGCTCTAATGACTATATGGACTATAAAGACCATATATATTTTATTTTATTTATTTATTTATTTTTTTAAATATTTTAGTATTTATTTCCTTTATTTTTTGTCTTCTTCACTTTTATTCTCTTTTTTAAAAATAATTTTTTTCTTTGCTCTCGACTTCTTAGTTCCCTTTTTTATTTTTCTCCTTTGCGGCAGCACTACTTTAGCCCTCACCCAGTGAGTTCTCAGGAGAAGAAGTAAATTATCAGTCCTGCCGGACCGTTTTTCGTTTATCATGGTATATATATATATATATATATATATATAAAGATTTCACAGAAACACGAGAAATAACAATCAATCATCAAACCACAATAAAAAATGGGAAAACAAGACTAAGATCTTTCAACCGTAACAAGCGGTCTTTGTCAGAGTCAAAAACCCAACTGACTAGTTTTGACTAGTTGGTTTTTTGACTCTGACGAAGACCGCTTGTTACGGATGAAAGATCTTAGTCTTGTTTTCCCATTTTCTTATTGTGATTTGATCATTGATATATATATATATTGAAAATCTACGTGAGGTGTCTGGTTCTGATATCTGATTGGTTGATGCGGGACCAAATAAGGTTGACTCATTTTTTCAGTTGAAGGGTTCTAGCTCTCATCGAAGTCACGTACAGGGGTTCTTCTCATCCATGGAGTCATCTCCGCCGACACAGCAAAAAAGTAAAAAGACTTATGGCTTTTTTCAGAACCGGACCGGGAAAACTCGAAGTGTAAAAGTCGACATCGCACGGCAACTGTTTATTTTCTGAGGGAGTGCGAGCCCTTATACTTTTTGCTGTGTCGGCGGAGATGACTCCATGGATGAGAAGAACCCCTGTACGTGACTTCGATGAGCGCTAGAAGCCTTCAACTTGAAAAAATGAGTCAACCTTATTTGGTCCCGCATCAACCAATCAGATATATATATATATATATATATATATAAAGATGTCACAGAAACACGTGAAATAACAATCAATGATCAAACCACAATATAAAATGGGAAAACAAGACTAAGATCTTTCAACCGTAACAAGCGGTCTTCGTCTGAGTCAAAAAATAAAAATGTTCATTTCAACTCTAGCTAACAAGTTAAATGGTTCCGATATATTGATTATATATAATGTTTGTGTCTTAGACCTACGAATAAAGGGATCTATCTAACAATAGAACTTCATCAATATAGTGCCGATAATTCAAATTACATTGGAAGAACTAGTCAATTGTAGATTACCATTCTTAAATGCCATCTATAGTTACGTTTTAGTGTGTATAGGAATTCCATCAACGTATTCGATTTTATCTCTATTTATTATACCCATCCCAAAAATATTAATATATCTATGTCTTTGACGTATTTTTTTCAGAATGGTAATATATAGCTATTAAATTATTTCATTTTATTATATATAAATTATTTATCATATAATTATTTTATTATATCAATAAATAAACCTTCAATTCATGTTATATACACAATGAAATATATTTAAAACAAACAAAACTTGTAAATTGAAATATTCAATTTATTTACCCAACATAAAATAAAATTAATGAAAGGAATGTGACTTAATAATATATCTCAAAACATTCGTATTTTATCTGAATTAGTGTTCAAGTTTGTTTCTAAAATTATTCATTTTTAACCTCTAATGTAGTAGTTTATTATATATTTGTTGCATTTATTTATAATACATTTGCACTACTGTTATCAGAGAGCACGCAAGCCTCTGGGCTACTCTGGCTCCATGCCTTTAGTTTATTACCAGTTTTTACATTTTGCAAATTTTAAATTAATTTTTTTTTTTGTTCCATTTATATACAATACATTTTCACTACTATCATCGGGGAGCATGCAAGCGACTGGCTACCCTTATTCAATGTCTTTACATTATTATCGATGTTTATATTATTCAATTTTTTTTGTTAAATTTATTTTTAATATATTTGTGCTACTGTCATCGGCAAACACTTGCTACCCTGGCTCCAATTTTGGGAATTTAGTCATAATTTTCTATTATTTAAAATTATTCAGGTAATAAATAATATATATTTAATTTCAGGTCTCTATCTCTACAGAAAATGGGTGAACAAACAAACAAAAAAACAAACAAACTCACGAACTTCATACATAGGGATATGTTTTGATTTACTTTAGTATAGATAGAATCAATAACAATATATCAATATTTTATACATATGTAATATAAAAAGTAGAGCATGTGAAAATATTGCAATAAACTCCCTCCTAGTAGGGATACCTCTAGCCTTTACCTTTGACATTTAGCCCTTGATGACTTACAAAAGCAAAATATTCCAAACTGAAATCAGAGACAAGTTGCTCTGACAGATTTCAAGTGATTGCAATTCAATAAATAGTGTAAAGGCATTGCTTAAAAAATTATAGTATATACAAGAAAATTGTATAAAACAAAATAAAAAAAAATA
This sequence comes from Hermatobates lingyangjiaoensis, assembly GCA_026182355.1. Lineage (NCBI taxonomy): Eukaryota > Metazoa > Arthropoda > Insecta > Hemiptera > Hermatobatidae > Hermatobates > Hermatobates lingyangjiaoensis. Next base: position 781,617 of record JAPFBL010000075.1, on the reverse strand, counting down.
AAGAAAGCATAATTTCTGAAAATAATTGTGACTAATTTCATCCTAATAATCAATCACGATTAGATCATAAGTTTGGATTTTAAAGTTGTCCACTTTATGAAGAAAATGAATAAGATATATTTATAATGTTAATAATTTTTAAAAAAGTTCCATTTTTATTTGCTGATTTATTAAATGAAACTAATACAATACCCACGATTAGATCTGACAATAACTATTGTACATAGCTTTCTAAAGTAAAATTTTAAACTTCCATGTTATTTTAGAATGCCCTCAAATGATGAGTTAGGGGATCTTTCTGTATTTACTTAGGATTCAGAAATAACAAAAAGTGAGAATAGGTTGTTTTGCTACTTTTAGAATAAATTTAAATAATAATATTTCACTTCTATATGACTATATTTAATCAATTTGTAAATAATCAAAATCAAATAATAGTAGAAAAATAACTTAATAATAGAAGTCACTTTCACGAAATTGCGATGAATTTTCATTTCTTTCCTCGTATATTTTATTAATTTATAAAGGTACAGTTAATAAATTACATGTATTTTATTACTTGGTATCATATTGTAATTTTGTAATATTTTATGTAATAATTATTTTAACGGATTCATATTACCTGTATCACGTACCACTAGAGCAGGAGAAATATTCATGCGTCAGAATTAGGCCCATTTCTGAGTTAATTCTTAAAAAGTGAGATAATTTACAATGAATAAAACACATGTCTTAGCCATCTTACATTTTACGAGTATACTTATTCTATTATATTATGACATACAATAAATATTATTAATCTGAGTGGTGCATTCAAACAGAAAGTTTTTTATTATTTCAATTTCAGCTTTGAGAAATTATCTTTCAGTACTTTCTTAAACTGACGAAAGTGAAACAATTTTAGCGTTCTAGGAAATATTTACACTTCGAAAAGAAACAGATAACTAAGTAAAACCGGAGATTGATTGTACATTAATGTAATTTAATCCCAGTCGTTATATCTAAAAATATATTTAGAACCAATACGGACTGGGAGGAAGTTTTATTGCACTACTGCTTCATTGATATCATGAAATAACTGGGAGCAACAGAACTTTTAATTGGAAGTGGAGAATATACTTTTCAACTACAATCGTCAATCTACTTCCAAATATGATTTCATATAATCAATGGCAAAAAACGCGATTCTGGATTGAAAATGAAATTATAAATTTAACGATTACAAGAAAAGAACACAAGCATCACACAACTCACTTGATTATTTTGAGGTTGAAATTATGTTGTCCTACATAATTTTTCCCTTTAATTGTAAATCATAAATAATATTCCTGGTACGTAGTCCCGTTCAGGATATATGTTGTCCTAACATGTATTTTATGTTTTGAAATTATGAATTAATTACGACTAAGCAGATATCTATCAGAAGTTTTTATTTTAAACAGAACGCAAGATTTAAAGCACTTATAATGAAGAATTCAAGAAGCATAGTTGGAGCGTAGTTGGTGCGAGATATTGATAGTAACAAGATCTAAGAAGAACCAGTTGTGGTTAATTCAATACAATATTTAAAGATACAAACATGACTAAACATGTTTTGTAAATTAATAAGTATATAAATAATTGACTAAATAATTGAAAGAAAGGTTCAAAATTAACTTTTAATTTTTTGTTAATGGTAATAAAAAGGTATTTAAAACAGTTGTTACTATTTAAAATTAAAAATGATTCAGTGCATCTGCAATGTGATTTGAAATCATGGAAATATCTTTATGGGTAAGAATACAATTATTTACGAATATTTACTTTTTTTTTCTTTTTATTGTTTAAACCGATACCCTAGCGGGTGATAACGTCAGCTACTTACCGGCTTTTTCTTTGATCGGTGATTCTACAGATACTACATTAGGAGTCCTAAATTTTGACTAACTCAAGTGCATTTCGAGTAGGTATCATTAACGGGTTAACCGACATCGTACAGGCTCGGGACACACGGAATAACGTCTTCTCCGAGGGACGAACTACTATGATTTATTCACCTCCCGCGTGAATAAATCGAGGGCCAGGTGAGGATCGAACCCTTGACTACTACATCCCAGAGGCGAGTACGTTAACCATAGAGCTAACTTGGCCCTCTAATATTTACTGTTAGTGAATAACAAATAAAACTACGTTTTTTTTTGTTTTTCATATCTTGTTAGGTTTGACTGGAAGATCTTATTTTCTGTAACATATTACTGGCCTAGTATGGTCAGCATATTATTTCCAAGCATTTCTAATATGTTGCTCTAATTCTACAATACTTCCAGGTTTTCATATGTTAAATTTTCAAAAATTTAATAAAAGGAAAAGTTACAAGGAGTCAAATCTGAAAACCAATTCTAGAAGCTTAAAATGTCAACCAAACCATCGGAGAACTTATACTGCAAACAACTTGAAAGCAAGGAGTATCGTCTTGCTGAAGAAAAACCTCATTATTGGCTACACTTGATAATTCAGAACGATAAAAGTTTCCAAACTTTTGCTCAAACATTCCCATTTGCATGTAAATGAAACCATAATTTATACGTTACGTTTAAAAACAAATGATGACCTATTTTTACCCTAAGGGAAGTACAACTTCTAAATAAACTCAAATTTAGCAACCTCAATTATATTAAAGACTTCGCTTTTTGGAAAAAAAAGAAGAGAAAGTAGCTTGAATAATCTTGTACTTTTCAAGGACATAAGACTGAAATAAAACTCTGTTTAACACTGTAAAAGGAATTATGAACTACTAGTAAAGTTTAGCTTTAGTGACTTAAACTATACATCTATTAATATTATAATATTTCATTATTTTTATTTGTTTATAAATTAGCTACCAAATTGTTGTATTATTCCTTTCATCTTTCTTTTGAAGCTCGTCATACTATTTTTTTATTGGTATTAGCGATTTATTTATGAATGACGTGTGCGTGTTGGTTAGTTAGTTCAACGTATTAAATTATTGGTACTTCTGTGTTTTTTCTTTTTTATTTAGATTTCTGATTTTTCTATTTTATAAATACTAGTCTTTTTGACTCCGTTTTTAATCATTTTATTGAATTTTTAATGTTTTCGTAGTTGTTTATGTCATTTGCATTATTCTATTTGTTTGACTTAATTACGTAATCTCTAATGTGTTCCTGATAAATTTCTTTTACGAATCCTACTGTTTGTAATTATATTTATCGCATGTTGTTATATTTTCAAACCACATGAACTTCTGAACTTCAACATAATCTGCCCATAGTGTGCTTATACGAACTCATATGTGCAAACTACTCGTAGCATATAAGTTTGGTTTTTTCGTCGACACGTTCATAAATTTTATTTCATGTATTTTATTTCGATTCAGCATTCTTTTCATAAACGTATTAATTAAGTCTCGTATTTCTCTTAATATTTTATTAATGTTTAAGATAACAGACTATAAGATAATAATTTTTAGGTTATTAACTTATTGCTATAAATTAATAATGATAAAATAATTGAAATTTAAAAAAGAGTAAACTTATTTATATTATGTAAACTTTTGAAATATCGTTTTACAAAAACTAAAGAGGAATTCTGTGATCTACCAGGTCGAGAGAATTAAGTCCTAGTAATTTACTCTTGTATAAATTATGTGTCAAACACGAACAAAACTTATTTGCTCATTTTGCAAATGAGCCATTTTTGTCGTTAGCAGAAAAATAGCAAATTTCAGATAGCCAAAGAATAATCAAACACACCAGAAAAATAAAAATAAAAGAGGTTAACGTAAATCCGTTAACCTTATCAAATTAACAATGTTAGCAATTCATGTTATGAAAGAGCAAGCCCACTTGTCCTTGATGAGATAAATCAAAGGTCCTCAGAGTGTTTTTTTTTTCATTCTTATGTTTGCTTTATTATCTAATACATATCATATGTATGTATTCTGAAATATTGAGATCATTATATAATAATCTTTAAATGCATACATTTAACCTAAAAAAAGTTAAAAAATAAATTCTCAGAACATGCTTAACTATCTTGTTTTATTGAAAGTTTTATTTTCCCTGCTGAGAAACTCACTAGTCTAGATTTAGAATGCAGTGAAATTACTCGTACTCTTCTTTTTTTATCATCTCACATTGCCACGACATTTATACATTGTTGTACAGAGTTTTTACTTATTCTTTATTTGCCTTTCTTTATATCCTTTTTTTTATGGTATCCTTCTATTTTTTACCAAAAACTTCCAAATATGAAAAGAGTTATGAAGAACCCTAGTCCTTCCTCCACTTCTCTTCTAGAGCATAATTCTTACAGAATCTATATTATTAATATTTCTTGCAGTTTTCCACAACTGCACAAAGCCTTTGTATATTTATATTGACTCAAATCCCATTAATATACAAAAATTTAATTATACAGTATACATATATAGTCTATTTATAGAGTTTCGGTCAATGAGCATAACAACATCTCTATTATTATTCATGAGAGTCCTCACGACCCAATCTTTACTGACTGTTTTTATAACCAAACTCTTAATGTAATCTCTGTCACTCTAATGTTCTTCAATAGCTTTAAAAGAGTCATATTTACATCCTTGATGAAAAATCGTTTCAAGAACTCCATTCATATTTTTACAAATCTTATATTTATTTATTTATAAAAGAATTCTACTTTTTCCTAGGTTGTATTATTTGTAACTTATACTTTTCTTGTTTATATTATTATTATTTCTGATGACTAATATTAGTATTTTCATTTATTTATTGATTTTACAGTTATATTCTATTTATACTATCCCTTTGTCTTGGAATTTTAATTTTTTTTTTATTCTATGTTATAAAACTTGTAGTTCATTTATGTACTTTTTTTGATCATTTTTAGTTAGTTTTTTATCATTTAAGTATATATATATATATATTAACCTAAAGAACTGACCAAGTCCCGATAAAGTTTAGTTTTGTATATATATATAAAGTTTGGTAGCAGTCTTTCATAATGCATCCTTTTGAAAATAGAACTAAACTTATCTAATGCCTCATTCTATAGAAGATAATCCATTTTTCTGAACAGCACTCTTATTACTTCGTGTACACGAATGAGCATAACATATTTTCTATAGTCGACGTGTTTCAAATGATCTCCATTCATCATCAGGATATGAATAATTTATCAGTCTGGGCGTTGAATAGTGATCGTTTGAAACATGTCGACTATAGATAATATGATATACTGTCTAGACTAAAGAACGAAAGTATTATTCAAAATTATGGAAAATATTTTTAAGCAGTAGGTATCTTCTAAGTTTAATTCCATCATTAATATTATATGTGTATACAATTGTCTGAACAAATTAAATAAATTAAACAACAGAAAAGAGTTAAAAATAGTATAAACACAAAACTGAAAATTCTTTAATACCTTGGTAATTCCTTTTATTTTGTAATTAAGAGTATTTAATAGTAAAAATGTAAAGTAAAAGCAATATATGACCAACTTAAAGAAGTTGTGAAGTTGGAATAATCTCTTTCAAACAAGTTATGGTCATAACTTTCCTCAGAGTATTCAGTTTACTTGGAGCATATGTAATGTTCATTTTTATTTCCTGTCTTCAAATATTATTAAATTTCAAGCCGTTAATTGAAGAAAGCATATGGTGTTTTTGCGACTTTTTTTAATTAGATAGATCATAATTTGCTGCTAATTGCGTATAATGTGATTAGTAGTGAAGCGTGAATAATCCCAAGTTGTGCTGGCTTGCAAATCTGTTTATTGGAGTGGACAATAGAAGGGTATTTGCCGCCTGACCCTACCTGTCGAGTGAACACGGGGGAGACAGTGATTGGAGAAGGGCTGATGCTTGGGGGGTTGATTGATTCATTAAAGGACTTGGCCAAGTGGAGGGGTGAGACCACACCCCCGTCTCCACGACAACACTGTCAGAGCCTCTGTTGCTTCTATCCCGACAGTAACTCGCACCGCATCCCTCCTTGTGTCTGCCGGTATGTACCAACCCATTCCAGTATATAATCACTTACAGCATCACTATAGTCCACATGTTTCACACACTATCAACTATATTTACCAATGTTATAATTTAATATTTTTTTTTACATCAATGTAAAAAAATATTAATTAATCTGTTAACCTAAAAGTAATAATATTCAATATAATTTTTGACTTAATTTTTAAAAACACTTTCAGAAAAATATATATTACACAAAAAGCGTTCCTTAGTGTCTATATATATATATATATTATATTATATATATATATTTTATAATAATAAATATATATAATATATTTATAATCTATTATACATTTATTATTATATATTTTATATATTTATAATAATAAATATATAAATATAACATATATATATATATATATATATATATATATATATATATATATAATAGAATAAATATCCAATGAACACATATTTTGAGTATGGTGCCAAAATAACGATCAGTTTATAGATTAACATCATAATTGATTTAGACATTTAAGTTATGTATATTCGTTGAAGTTAAGTTATATATATATATATAATTAAACCACAATATGAAATGGGAAAACAAGACTCTTGTTTTGTGTTGTTTTTCCATTATATATTGTGGTTTGATCATTGATTGTTATTTCATGTGTTTATGTGAAATCTTTATATATATATATATATATTCTTTTCCTGAGTCCGACCGTTACAAGGATCGACATATTGAAAATTAGTTTTTATGCCCAGTTTTCTTTCCTGTTTCTGATTGATTATATATATATAATATATATATATATATGTATATATAATCAATTTAAAAATAACACAGATAAACACCGAAAAAAACTCATTTCATTAATTTGTCGTAGAGCGTGTGAGTGTTTTTTTAAATTTTATTGAGTGTTCTTTCTAATTCATTGGATTAATGTATCAAGGAAAAATAAAAAACAAGAAACCATTATATATATATATATATATATATATATATACATATGTATGAAAGAGAGAGATGAAGAGAAAGAGAGAGAGAGAGAGAGAGAGAGAGAGAGAGAGAGAGAGAGAGAAAGAGAGAGAGATAGGACTATAACGATAAAGCTCGAAAAAGTTTACTTTGTATTAAGAGAAAACTTAACAAGTTCTAGGGTCTTTCAAAATGTTCGTTGACAAATGGCTCTTTGACAGTGACTAATCAAATGGTCTTAGTACTTTTTCTTTTTTTAAAAAAATTATGGTTGGTGACTGGAGTGTGTTGCAAAGAAACTTTATTTAAAGTAAGTACAACAAAATTTATGATTATTAATAAAGTTTAATAACTTCTTGAAAAGATATGTTTATGTGTGAGTTTCTCTGTTTGCTTGATTTTTCATTTATCTGTCGTATGTATGTGTGTCCTGTGTACGAGTGTGTGTAAAAGAGAGTGAGGAAGAGAGAGTGTGTATAGGTTGGTTGAGTGTGTATAGGTTGGTGGAGTGTGTATAGGTTGGTGGAGTGTGTATAGGTTGGTGGAGTGTGTATAGGTTGGTGGAGTGTGTATAGGTTGGTGGAGTGTGTATAGGTTGGTGGAGTGTGTATAGGTTGGTGGAGTGTGTATAGGTTGGTGGAGTGTGTATAGGTTGGTGGAGTGTGTATAGGTTGGTGGAGTGTGTATAGGTTGGTGGAGTGTGTATAGGTTGGTGGAGTGTGTATAGGTTAGTGGAGTGTGTGGGCATAGTGTCCGTTTTATTGCTTTAAATTTTCTTTTTAAAAACCGTATCATAATTTCTTAGCTTAAAAAAATTTGGACAAATTCCTAATTTCAATAAGTTAACGCGATTATGTTTCATTCAAATACTGTTAATACGAACAAAACTGATCACAGTCAAATATTTCAACAAAAAAATTCTGACAAAGGCAGACATTTAAATAGATATATTTTGTTTAATATTAGAATATTTATCATACGACATATATGTATATTAATCTATGTATTATATATATGTCCGAAAAAAAATATGTTTTAAAAGGAACAGTAATATGCCAAAGACTCATATTAAAGGTAAGTATACAACAGTGTAAATATATTTTTTAACCATTTTACAAAAAATTTGATAACGAAAGAGTCTTACTAGTAAAGTTTTAGTAAACGTTAAATTAATTTGTAATTTCTTTGTTTTTGATAAAATATATCTGTGTTCAAAGTTCTACAACACATATAAAATATAATTAATTGATGAATAAAAATATTATTTTATAATAGTAAAAAATTTAGTGGCATTACTTGGAAATAACTAATACATTTTTAATGCAAATACTAATTCAAAACCATCTGGTCATAATTTGAACGATAGTTTTATATTATAGTTTTACATATTATATATATATATGAAAGAAAAATATTACAATAAATAGACCTGACTGCATACAAAGAGATCACGATCAAATCATTGTAAAAATGAAATAATTATCAGGCCCAAAGGACAATGAACTATAATAACTAAAAAAGGTCTTTGTACTTTTCCATTTATCACTTAGTTTGTCGTTTTTTTTTTTGGCCATGGATCACACATCTTCTACATACCGTTTTCAACTTCGAACTTCATACATGACGCATCAGGTTTTAGATGTTCGGCATTATCTTGTTCACGACATGTTTGAATTCATAGCAAATCATCTTCAGACATAGTGTAGTAATTCAACTTAAAAGCTAAAAATTAAATTGAATAGGTGCTATAAAAAATATTTCTAATGGAACGGTTGCTCCCAAATTACACTAATATATATATATATATAAGAATTCAAACAAATATGGTGATTTAATTTTTAAGTTGAACCCAGAAATGAAGAAAAGATTTCGAAATTTGGAAAAATATTCGACGAAGTTAAATCAAGTGGAATCACACATACAGTTTTTACATCCATGTATTCAAGAAGGACTGCTCCCAACTTTTACTAATAGCTATATATATATACATATATAGTTCACACAAGAAAGTGAAAATCAGATTAAAAACACACAACATATATAATATATATATGTCATTAAAAAAAGAAACTAAATAAAAACAAGCAATAGATTTACACACTTACCTACCACCATTGCACTGCTGGAGCGATCTTTCTTCTCCTTCCCATCCTCTTGATGGCTGAAAAACGATAATTTGAGATAGTAAGTGATAAACAAATTTCGTGTTTTAAATTAATTTCCTTATTAGAAGTGTTATTGCTCATTTTGGATGCATTTTGACTTTACTACAAGTAGAGTATAGGTATAGAGTATAAATTTGATCTCAAGATTTTAACGGATTTAAATTTTTTGACGAACCTAAAGTTTTTCTTTGATATTTATTCGATGATCTTTCTCTCATTTTTTTTCTTTCTCTCTCTCTCTCTCTCTCTCTCTGTGGGTGGGTGTGTATCCAAAAGATTGTGGGTGCGCTGCAGGCCACACTGTTTCATAGATCAAATTTTTATTTTACACAAAAGTAAGGTCCTAAAGCAGCGGTTCCCAACCTTTCAAATATAGCGACCCATTTTAGAACAAGCAATCAGGAAGCGACCCCAATCGTTAAAATATCTTTTATACATTTATTTTTTCTATAAGAAACTGGCATATATTGCAATTTATTAGTGAAGTAACTGTATATTCCTTAAATATATGATTAATATAGAATTTAATCATTAATTTCAAAGCTCCTACAAAACATTAATTAATTGCAAATCAATTTCAAAGTATTCAAACAAACAAATTTCATACCATTATGTAACTTTACTAAAGTATGTTTATGAACTGACCTTAATGAGACGGCTGTTATTGTAGCTTTTTTGCTAGCAATTCTATCCTGGGCTCCGTTGTCGATATGGCACACCTCAAGTCGTGTTCCACATCTAATTTATTTCGGTCTGCAGTTTAATCAGATATTTTTTTCGATCTATTGTCTACATTGGTTGTTTAACATCAAAAGGGTGCGTAATATTTCTAGCACAACTAGATCATGCTTGTATATTTTCGCATAACTTTTTAAGTAGTGTTTTTTTACGTCCAAACCACATAAGAAAAGAGAAAGAAGACTAAGGTCTTTCAAGTGAAACGAAACATGTTCAATACATGTCTCGGACGTTATGTTCAGTGACTTAATGAACTGTTACATTTAGTTTCATAGTGTGAATTTATATAATTGTCTTAATTTTATTTTATAATGTTATTTATTTAACTGTCTTCTGTTTTTACCGTTTTTTATATAATATTCACGTTCGGGTCAAAATCAATTGGCGACCCCATGGCATTGGTGTCACGACCCCGTTTGGGGTCGCGACCCACAGGTTGGGAACCACTGTCCTAAAGTGTACATATGTTCTGTTGTTTTGTAGCAATATTGAATGATGTTAATACAATTTTTTTTCTTCTAAACTACTAACTATAGAGTGATAAAATCTTGAAATTATCATGACATTAATAATACCATTAACTAAAAAAAAAAATCAAAATTTTTCAATTTTTATTTTATATTCAAAATGACGAAAGTTCTATCTACAGTAACACGGGAAGTTTTAGGTAATAAGCATCTTCATAAGGAGGCACATATAATCTCTCCAAAAAATGTGAACAGAATAGAAAAATATTTAACGCTTAAAAGAATTACACTAAACCTAGAGTATTAGAAAAAACTGAAAAGATCAGCGTTGCTATAAATTGTAAAATTATTGACCTATAATTGTCACAATGTTTTACAGATTATAATGATATTATATTCAGAAATAGCATATTTTAAGAGATGGTCTGAAAACTGGTTTTCATGATATATTTATTAATTCAGTTTTTTTATTACGCTAAACTGCTAAGTATTGTTAAAAATTCATGTTGAAATTAGTAATATAAAAAAATAATCTATTTATTTAATTATTTGAAAAATTAATAAAGCTATGAACATTGGAAACTACTTGAATTAATGGATTACTTGCTGTATTTGTCACATTTGTTTACATAGACTTAAAAAAAAATTTCTCATAATTCAATCAGGTAGAATTTTTGTTTTAAGGTTTAATATAAAAAATTAAGGAAGAATGTATTAATGATTTGAAGTATGTATAGTATTTACATACTAATATAGTATTACTAATATAGTATTATTAATATAGTATTAATGTATTTGAAGTATTTATAGTATGTAAGAACAATGAACTAGTTAAAGTATATTAGCAAGCGACAGACAATTATAAATTTTATGATAGTCTATACTGGCGAGAATAGTTGGCAAGGGAAAATGCTTCAGTCAGTCTACGTGCCCTATCCTTTAGCATATCTAATTAACAAGCATAAATTTTGATATTCCATTCTGTATTTAAGAACACTATTAATTTGATAATATTGATGCATTGAAAATGTGCTATTTCAATTTTTATGAGAATAGGGCTTCTATTTGTAATCCACATCTGGTGTGATTCTTTAAAATTGTAATTTATTATTTGATATTATCATAATACGAATATTTCATGTGCTTGTAATATTGAATGACCAATTTTATATTAAAAATGATTAAAGTTTTATCTATAATACCATTATAAGTCTTAGGTATAAACATCTTCATAAGGGACCACATACCACAACGTAATCAGTCCCAAAAATGTGAACAAGATAAAAAAATATTTAAGACTTGAAAGAATTATTTTAAACTTTTTAGAAAAAACTTTTGATAAAATATCTGTGCTATCAATTGAATCAACAAGAATGTATAGATTTCTTAATCTAGAAACTTCAGATTGGGTTATCAAAATATTTTGTGGAAGTATATATTTTACAGTAGATGTTTAAGTGATTACAAATGACCACATGGGTAGACGTATTCTTGATTTTAAGAAAATGACTACAGTATGGTATAATATTGGGACAAAAATTACTGAAGAAACCAGTAAAAATAAGTTAACCCCTATATGGGTAGCTTTAAAGAAGAGAGGAGAGAGGAATAAGACAGTAAACGTGTGGAATAATCAAAACAATTGAAGAATGGATTAAAAAGTGGTACAGTTAACAAAACTCATTCCAATAGAATTTACATTTGTAAGAAAAAATTATATCATCACAAATACGATTTATAAGTATATTTAGAATATCTAACCACCATTTCTTTTCTTAACTACAACTTACACAACATTCTATTAATATCACACAAATAATGCAGCCTTTGGAAGTTACGGAAACCTTTAAAAGATGTACATTTGAAAACGAGGTAACCATCTTGAAGAGTAAGAGAATTTTATCAAACCAAACCTATAATCAATAGAGGGTAAATATTAATTTATTAAGGAAAATTTTGAAATTGAATAAACAAATTCAAAGTTTGATATTGAAATGAAAAATGGATCCTTAGTAGGCCGCATATAGTCTCAGCGCATTTTGTTTCTCTAGATCCTAATCAGAAGAGCTTATTTATTTTGCTGAGCAGGACTTCGATCAGTCTCAGACATTCAGTTAGATTCTAATAATATGCATATATCTCATTTTCTAGATCAATGATTTAAAATTTGTTATAACTAAATGTTTATACTTACAATAGAAGAAATGAACTTTTGATAATTCTTTTTATTGGAGGATATATTGTAATGATATGACTTCATTGCAACAGTCATATCATAATATTATAAAACAAAATTATTATCAATGAGTTAAATATCATGATATTTATAGTAAAGTTGAGGGTGGACCACTCCAAATTTTTTATTTCTTCAAGACCATATTATATATATATAAATTCAAACTTTAAGAAGAGTAACACACATAGTAAGGAAACACACTTACAGACTCAAATTTTCGGGTAATCCGTCTTCAGGAGAAAAGAGAAAGGGAGACCAAGCACGTTGTAGACGCAACGGCAAGTCATATATATATATATATATATATATATATTGTTGAAATGTACCGCAGCTTCGGCATTAACGACTTTCAAACTAAGCTGTTCCAGTCTCCTGACAGTCTTACTGTCAGTCTTACTAATATATAATAGAGAGATTCGATCCTACGAACTAACCTCCTGCTAACAGGAGTCAACTGGAAAAGGAGTTGGCCAAGTGAAATGTTAAACAAAATCAATGAGATAGTCAATAATATTAATAGAATAGAATATATATATATATATATATATATATACATATAAAAAACTAAAGTTTATCGGGACTCGGTCAGTTCTTCAGGTTCAAATAAACTCTCAATGTGAACGTTTCGGTTTTTATTGAAAACCTTTTTCATAGGCAGAAGTATAAATTTTGAAACAGAAAAACTAAGTATTACATTACAAATTATTTTACAAAGAAAAATAGTCTGTGAATTTCAACAACAACTGTCTAGTTTGAATGAACACGTGAGACATTCACGATCCACTATCACTACAGTAATCCTTTCGTGACATTCACAGTCACGAAATGAACGAATAATTTGGACATTCACAGTAATCAAATGGTAGTTGGTCGATTATACCTAATTAGATCTACCTAAGAGGCTATTTTTTTTAAACACTGTAACTGAACAAATAAATAAATGTTTAATTACTATAACTAATTTTATAGAAGTTTTCGGCCTATATGTAGGTGATTGTCAGATTTAAATGTAATAAATGAATGTATTGTATTTACTAGACGCTTGCATAAGGCTTGGTAATTGACATGGAAATGCGAACGTCAGGGTATAGAGGGGATGTAACAAGACTGAGACCTGCTCCATCTATTTGCCTCTCTCAGCAAGCCAGCATATTCTAATTCTAATTATTTAATTCTATTCTAATTATCTGACTATCTTAATCTAACTGTTAAAGTTCTTACAACTAGGCACTATCCTGAAATCCCTATTCTGTTCGAACAATAGACTTTAGTATGGTAAAATAATTAGAATAGTGCTTGCTTTCTGAGAGAGGTGACTAAGCCGTTCATAGTATATTTCACCCTCTTCCTCAGTAACCCGACCTTCCCACTTCCATTTCAATTAGTATACCTTAATTCTTGCATCTAGTAAATACCTTACAGGATTAAACCTTTTATTACAGTGTTTTTAGCAATGATCGAGTTTGGGGCCAACTTAATGTGAAAATTACAGCCAAAACAGCGTAAAACAGTACGAAAATTGGAAGCCAGCAGCAAAAAGTTAATAAATACAAAAGCTGCTGCAAAATTTTATACTGTTTGCCTATAACACTACTGTTATACTGTTATATCAATAAAAACAACATAACAATAAGAAACATTGTTCAACAAAAACACCTCCTCAATGTGTTTTTATCTGCAGTATAAATGCATGCTTTTTATCGGTTGATACTATGTAAGCCTTTCATGTTGATCTCTACCTTCTCTTATTTGAGGTATTGCTTTTAACTTTGTTTCTTCTATTTGACTTGGAAGAAGGATACCTCAGCCAACCAAGAGGAAGATGAGCGATTTTATATAATGTTTATGGATATCGATCTCTAATCTATAGAGTCATTACGGTTTTCTTTGAACCTATTTTGGTATTTGGACATCAAAGACAAGTTAAGTTTTATCTAAAAGACTATGAATTTACATTCACTTTTTCTCTAACTACCTTAATCACAGCATAAGGCATATTTTGTAAAAAAGAACTAAGTTTTTTTTGCATTCATTCACTAAACCTGTCATGGCATAATACTATAGTAGGGTAAAAAGCTAATGAAATGGTCTCCACATATAAAAATTTAATCGTATAAACAACGCGTTTCGAACACGTAGTGTTCTCCTCAGGCATCAACTAAAAAATACAATGACACCAGAGAGTTATCTATAGTACAAAGTAAATATAGCACAAAATAAAAATAAGGAAGATAGTGCGAACCTAAGGGTGAGTATAAGTGAGGGTATGGGGTACATCTGTTTCATATTGGAAGGCAGCTACATTTCTTTGCTATTCTTTTTTCCTAAAGGTTTTAGCTTTTTACCCTACAATGAGTAAATACTACATAATAACTGATTGCACTACGTTAGAATAATACTACAGTATTATATAAATACTCATATAAGTTTTAACTATTAAGGAGAGAATATATTGAAACTTAAATAACAAATCAACATTGAATATCTTCAAATTATTGATAACTGTCAGTACAAAAAGTTGATGATAACTCTATAAATTAAACAAAAGTAATTCCTTAAAATTGACTAATTTAAAAAGTACTGTCAATTGTTAATGCCCACGATTGAGTTTGGAAAAATTTAGGACTCCCAATATAGAATCATCCGATAATGTGACTTGCCCATTACTAAAATGGGTGCCAAATAATAAATGAACCACAATTTTTGCCCCTAGAACAGCACTAAAAGGTGAAAACCTTACAACTGTGTGCTTTGGAAAAACAAACAAACAAACTTTACCCTTTAGTTATTGCAAATAATTTTTTAACATTATGTAAAGTTTTGCGTTATATTTCCTACTCATTGAGAATAATGGTGTAAAATTACTTGAATATATGTATTCCAAGTTTTACTATGTGTAAACAGATGGTTAAAATTGCATAAGTTTAATATTTAAATTTTATTTATCGTGATAAATGTTTAAAATTACTTAAAGATTTATATTTTAAGTTTGACTTAGAGAAAATAATTGTTTAAAATTGTAGCAAAAAAATAATATATATATATATTATTAAAGTAGACGGCAGCTTCCGCATTTACGACTTTTTTGCTCGTTTTTTCTAGTTTTCTTACTAGTTTTTTCTGGTAGGGAGTGATTTCACTATATTGATCTATATACCTGAAGATGATTTCCGAGAAAATCGAAAGCTTGTAAGTATAAAAATATAATATTATTGATTAAGCTACAAAATTATTTCTTTGATGTCTCTGGGACAACTCCTCCATGAAATCATTCCCTACCAGAATAAACTAGTAAGAAAACTAGAAAAAACGAGCAAAAAAGTCGTAAATGCGGAAGCTGCCGTCTACTTTAATAAAATATGTTTACAAGAGAATCTGCTGCCAATATACACTAATATATATATATATATATATATATATATGTTTTAAGTGTTCTCATTCTAAAAAATTGTTTAAAATTAAGCAAAATGTTATATATTATTTGCAATTTAAATGTAACGTAATTTTACAGTGTTTCAGTTTTTAAATTGGTTGACTGAATTAGAAGAAATTACCAGATTAAAATAATGGCAAAAAAAAAAAAAAACAATTTTCCGAGCTAGATTAGGTTGAGGAGGCTGTTCGCACAACACACACGTAGGCCATAAGTTCTTTTGCGAAACAGCACTCTTGGGTTGATTGTGCGTCGGATGTAATAAATTTAACCTCAGTTAAGTTTCCTACTGTAACGGTCCTTAACGAATACCTCTTATAGAACACCTTAGAAGCTATGAATTGAAATATCCTTTAAAGAAAAGTATGAAAAAAATACATTTTTTTTGGCTAAAATGAAATTATAGTTATATAGTGACTACGATCAGTAATGTTTTAATCTGCTAAACGGTAAGGAGCGTGTCTACTAATATTAAAATAAAAATTTGCTGAATATCTTCTGCTGAATGAAGCTGTAAATACAAAAAAAATGAATCGCTATGCTGAATTCGTTTAAAACAAAATATAATTAAATGCACTGAAAAATAAGAAAGAGTACTTATATTCATTCATGCTTATAAAAAATAGCCACAAAATTTTTGGCTCTCAGCAAAATCATTACTATTTGAAACACCTTAGAATAATTTAATGGTTTTTATTAACTAACATTGAAGTGGTGGCTATGACGAAGACCAACTCTTTTAGTTGAAAAAATTTGGTACCATTTCTAAATTTCTTCGTTTGGTTAGCGGTTGATTTTTATTTAATTTCTGTACTGCAATATTTTATATATAAATAATACAATGTATTATTACTCCCCCCATTCCATCCAATGATTCCTTCAGTTGTGAATGGAACTTAGACCAAATAGCATTAATAACATTCTTTGTTTAGTTTATTTATTGTAATTGTAAACCTGAGGATGACATATGAATGTTCAAAGCTCGTTTATTAGTGTAAGGTGAATATACAATTAGACCATGTTATTAAATTTCTTTCGTTCACTTGACTTATTTACTTGAAAATGTCATTGGTGAACCTGATTTATAATTTAAGAAAAATAGCCAGAAGGTTAGAAACTGTTAAAATAAAGGTGGTGAATACAGAAACTGCGATCATTTTCAATAAAATATATATATAACAAAATTTCACAATAAACGCGTGAAATAACGAACAATGTTCAAACTACAATAACATATGTGAAAAAAGACTAAAATCTTTTAACTGTAACTAGCAGTCTTCGTCAGAGTCAAATCTTAACAGAAACTAACCCTTTTAGAAATTTGATAGATGTATCAATCTCAGTTCGAGATTTGACTCTGACGAAGACCACTAGTTACAGTTGAAAGGTTTTAGTTTTTTTTTCTCATCTTATTGTGGTTTGAACATTTAAATATAAGATTTTAAGCCCCCTTCACAAAGTGAAGTGGTAATGGTTACTCCAATGTACAAATATTAACGGTTTTCTACAGTCAGATTAGATAATAATATCAAAAAGAAAAGAGACCAACACAGATCTCTGTGTTATATAAAACAGTATTTATATAAAAAATAAAACCATACATCAACATACAATTAGAAAATAATGGTAAAATTTTAAAGTTATTTGGATCAACAAACAGTCCAGCAGAACCGGCCCAGGTAATGACAGTAACCTACCGGCTAAGTATTGACAAATAAAAAAGAACTTTAATCCTCCTAACTCATTGTACTATGATCACATAGAAGGTGAAAATATTTAGAGAATCATTCACGTCCAGAAGACGGCTCTATGAAAGAGTCGAAACATGTCGGTGGGTACAAGTATGGATTCTATGACAAAAGTGCTATTCAGAAAGTAGACAAACAACCAAGTATCTGCAATTTTTTGTATTTATTTAAAAAAAAGCATACAAAAAGGACTGTTACAAAAATTTAAATATATATATATATATAATACGGTACTGTTTTCTTGACCACAAATTACTAACAAACACTTTTTCTCCTTCTTGGAATTTGGCAAAAAGATGATTCCGTATATTGACCCTGACCAAATTCCAAGAAGAAGAAAACGTTTTTATTATATATATATATATATATATATAAGTAGGTATTATTGAATCTGTTATATATATATAATATATATTATAATGTATATATATAAATAATATATAATAATATATATTATAATATATATAATAAACTAACCGCTTGTTTCTTGTTCTTTATTGACCTTTGACTTTCTCTTTATATTAACCTGTACTATCCTTTTAATCTATTAATAGCAATGACTAAGCATGAGTCATCAATTTAATTTACATGTCACTTGGCCAACTCCTTTTCCACTTGAACCCTGTTAGCAGGAGGTTAGTTCGTAGGATCAAATCTCTCAGTCTTAAGATCGTGAATGCCGAGACTGCGGTTAATTTTAATGATACCTGTTTAAAAGAGGATCTGCTGCCTATTTATACCAATATATATATATTTAAAGAATCAAAACGTATCAGGGATTATTGAGTTGTCAAAATTCAAAAGTAGAATTTGATATTATAAAAGTAGATGTTTTGACTTTATTTTTATTCATTTTAATTGGGAATAATATGATATTTTAAATGTAAAAACAGTAAATTATTGCGTTGTAGGGTTGAAAAGAGTATATTCAGAATTGAAATATTTCAAGGACTACAAATTAGCGTGTTTGTTTAAATTGTACAGTTTCCCTTTACATTTCTATTCGAAAGTAGATGTTTAGTTTAAATCTCTAATGTACATTTAGTTAATTACCTTAAATATTCAGTGCTACCTAATAATATATACATATTCATGCTGCCTATGAAAAAATAACTTAAACAAACCGTAAAGGTGGAATTGAAATAAACTTGGAAAATTGAGAGATTCCTGAAATAATTTGATTATATTCTTCAACCGAGATTGTTACTTTTCAAAAATTATATATATAATGTTTTCTTAATAAATATGTAAAACAAAAATCAACGTTTAAATTGGATTAACATGTTTTATTATTCAGCCTACTTCAGTCACAATAATTTAATTCTCCTGCTTCATTTAGTTGTTTCGAAAACGTGCTTAACATTGAAAAGTGTTTAAAAACATTTTCCATTTTCTTTACTACTATTAATGCAATTTCCTTGATTATATAGCCATGCGTGCTTACTGTGAACTTCTTCATGAAGATATATATATGAATCTAGTCAGTTGAATTTTTGACTGACGAAAACCACTTGTTACGGTTGAAAGATCTTAGTCTTGTTTTTCCATTTCATATTATGGATTGATCATTTATATATATATAATATATATATATATATATATATATTATATATATATATATATATAATATATATATATATATATATATATATATATATATATTAATATATATATATAAATTCCTGAATACGAGGACATCGAAATATAGTACTGAGTTCAGTGGTTTCCGTTCTATGTGTTTTTCTTAAATTCTAGTTTATATATATAATATATATATATATATATATAAAGTTCAAAATCGAAGAAGTGTATCACACGAGTAAAGAACACACTTAAAAACTTAAATGCTCGGACAATCCGTCTCAAGGAGAAAAGAGAGAGGAATTTTCCCAAATTTTAGTTTGTACGTGTGTTTCTTTACTCTGTGTTACTCTTCTTCGATTTTGAACTCGTATTGTGTCCAGTTTGGATCCTCTTTCCAATTTATATATATATATATATAAACTTTAACTAACAGGAAAAAACAGAGAAAGTCACTACAGAACTCATTTCGAATTTTGACATCCGTCGTTATCAGGAAGAAGTGCGAAGTCTTGTGTGTTATATATGTATAAAGTCCAAACCACAAGGAAAAAGGCAAAGAAAAGAAATAAACGAAGGTGGAGAGTCAATCGCCGCGAAAGCTTCGTCGTAGTCAGCCCTATATACTTGGAAGGAATCTTTCGCGGCGATTGACTCCCCACCTTGCAGGAGGAGCACCGAAGAGCCATGCTGAAGAGGTTCATAAACAGAAATTAACAAGAGAGAACCTAACTGAGGGGACAACTATTTTGCAAAGCTTACAAGACGACGTCAGACTACATATACTTGAAGCCCTCTACTTTAAGGAATACGACCCTTCATTAAACATACAAAACAGTGACCTGAAAGCTATACCCAGTTCAAAAAATTTTGATACCACCTATAAGTTTGTAAGAGAGGTAGGCGAAGGGACATGACGCAGGTAGATGGGTTCAGTGCCCTGCCCTGCATGCCTACACAGGCCCTCCCACCTACACCTCCCTCCCTTCTCCATACTTTATTTCCTTAGTTAGTTGTTAACTGTACCATAGTTAAGTTGTTCTCTATTCCATAGCCTTAGTTTTGATTATAATTTTAGTTTATAGATTTATAGATTATAGATATAGTTTATTTAGATTATAGATACCTGAAGATGGCTAATGTAAGCCGAAAGCTTGTATTTTAGATTAAGTCGTAAATTATAGTGTTAGAATAAAGTTTTAAAGTGTTTAGTGTTTACCTTCATGTCGTTACCAGAACTCCTCTGGAAACTACCCGAGAGTTACCGTAAACTAGTGAGGAATCTAGAAAAAATCAGTCATAAATTGGTCAACGCAGAAGCTGCTGCCTACTTTAATAATACATATATATAATATATATATATATACTTCGAATAAAATGAAAGGTCCGTATGGACAATAAAAACTTTAACACATAGGAAAGAACAGAGAAAGTCACTACAGTAGCAGTTTGCTTGTCAACGCGAGTACTTCGCACTTCTTCCCGATGACGACGGATGTCGAAATATCGAAGTGAGTTCTGTAGTGACTTTCTGTGTTCTTTCCTATTTGTTATAGTTTATATATATATATGTATTATCTTGATTTTATATTTATATATGTAACGTATTTTTTGGTTCGTAAAGTTTTTCCTCATTATAAGTTGTTTTCGTTTTATTCGATTTTCTATGAATCGTGTATTTATACGATATTTTATGAATGTTTCGATTTTTCTATATTACGTGTTTATTAAGGGAATGATGTATGTAGTTTGATAACTTTCAAGTAAAAATGGTTGAAATAAAATCGTATAGTTATTCAAAATGATAGTGGTATAGTAATGAAAGAGGTAATTACTATAATAAATTCAGATAATCACTTGCGCATTAAAATCAAGTTTTAAATATTCTGTTCATGTCTTGATAATGTCATTTCTTTTCTCTAGGGTTTTTATTTTGCAACCAAATTTAAATTTTTCTACCATGTTATAAATTTCCATCTAAGTATTTGCGAAAATACATTGGTGCTTGCTGCGTTATTATTTCCTTTGTGAGTGCTTTGTATTGTTTATTTAATTTAATGCTTGAAATGGATAACTAAATATATCAGAATGGATAAATTATTCATACCTTATTTCAGTGTCTTCTAAATGTCAACTTTACAACACTTAATTCACTACCATGAAGAGACAACTAACTTAAAATGAAAGTTCAACTATTTTTACTGCAATGTTATCAAATAGAGTTTACATCATTTCTCTATGAAACACATAATATATATATAAACAACTGTGATTGTCTGTCGCAATTGTGTGTCATTATTGAAGAAGCACTTTACTGTTTAAATTTGTTCAAACGTGCTGTGGTCCCATTTTTTTGAAATAGAAAGCTATATGTAAGAAGTTTGTTCTTTAAGAAGAGCTGCTTTCGTTCCATTGTCACATAGGCAGAGGGCTCACAGTCCCTAATTTTCTCAGGATTGGACTGCATTTCTTTAAGTCATATTATCTTTTATTCTGATAGTAAATGGTTTGTTTGGTTGTAAAAAAAATACAAATGGAAGCCTGTTTCTTCACTGAGTAGTTCGATATGTAACTTACCTTTTCGTTATTATCAATGCGAGTAAATAGTCTACTTCTCTACTTTTTTCATTAATATGCCTGAAACTATTGGTGCTCTATAGAGGTGATTGAGTTTACGAAATAATATCAGTAAACGATTGAAAACTGATATTTAATCTGTAAAACTAACAATTTCTTGAAACATATCTTTATTCTATTCCTTAGTTGATACATTTTCAAGTTTTATATATTGTATATATTAATAAACTTTTATGAATGTGTAAAAAAAATATACGAAAAAAATATGAGCCAATGAAAAAGGTTTTAACTAAAACCATAACGTTGGATTGAAAGTTTGATCTGAAGTTGGACAACAGACTGAATATAATTAAAATTTAAATCTCGAAATCACAAAAAAAAAAAAGAAAAAAGGAAAACATTCAGCCTTCTCAATTATTTAAATTTCAAGCCACCTTTAGTAGAAATGGGAAAAATACAAATGGAAGAAGCGAAAGGCTCACCGACACTTACAGAGTTTATAAAGTTTACAAAATTTAACACGCTACAAATCGCGACTATGAATCCTCGATTCTTCATTCATAATTCATAAATTTTTCATAAATTTATGAATAAAGTATTCATACATTTTTCTTAAAACAGCGTTTGCCAAAATAATTCATAATCGTTAGTATGTTGAGTATTTTTTTTATATTACGGAGCTATGTATATTATCGTTCCAGTTTGGACCACTATTTCTTCTGCATAATATATAGGTGTGTTCTCTAATCGGGGTTCGGTCAATTTTCCAGGATAAAAAATCAAACTCTCGTTGCCAACGTTTCAGTTTTATTTAAAACCTTTTTCATAGGTAGAAGTAAGAATTTTTTAACTAAGATGTGAAATTTACATTATTTAAAGGAACAACAAAATTAACCGGACAAAACCTTCGACTAGACTGTCTAGTCGTCTAGTCGAAGGTTTTGTCCGGTTAACATTGTTGTTCCTTTAAATAATGTAAATTTCATTTTCTTAGTTAAAAAATTCTTACTTCTGCCTATGAAAAAGGTTTTAAATAAAACTGAAACGTTGGCAACGAGAGTTTGATTTTTTATCCTAGAAAATTGACCGAACTCCGATTATAGAACACACTTATTCTATCAAACGGTCGATGTATTATTAAATATGTTATAATATATATATATATATGTTGATAAAAGTATGGACCATAAAATAGAAACAAAATAAAATTCATTAGGACTCAGTAGAAGAACTGTAGAAAATTTTATTCTAACCGTTTGTTACTTGTTGACCTTTGACCTTCTCTTTATATTAACCTGTACTATCCTTTTATTCTATTTATAGCAATGACTAAGCATGAGTCATCGATTTTAATTTAACATATCACTTGGCCAACTCCTTTTACAGTTGAACCCTGTTAGCAGGAGGTTAGTTCGTAGGATCGAATCTCTCAGTCTTAAGATTGTGAATGCCGAGACTGCGGTTAATTTTAATGATATATATATATATATATATACTGAAAAATTGTTATTGACCTCTTCTATTCTATTCACTGTTTAGTTATTGAGGGCTAGGTTAAATAAAAGAAAATAAACTCCTTTCTAGGCTGAGGTTTCGATGTATTTGTACATCATCTTCAGGGCTAAAATTAGAGTAAGACTATAATACATTTCTCAAAACAATCTACAACTCAATATCTACAACAATCTACAACAATCTATGTGAGTTGTAGATTGTTTTGAGAAATATATTATAGTCTTACTCTAATTTTAGCCCTGAAGATGATGTACAAATACATCGAAACGTCGGCCTAGAAAGGAGTTTATTTTCTTTTATTTGACCTAGCCCTCAATAACTAAACAGTGAATATATATATATATATATATATATAACTGTACAAAGGTTACAATATAAACTTGCAACAGGAACGCCAATTTTCATTACATTTCTCTATTTATTCTATTTCTGACAAAGAATTCAATCCAAAAGTTTTCCTGGCTTTTCAATTTCAATTATGAATGCTTCATGTATAACTTAGTATACTTTGGTAGTTTCGTTGGACCGGATTCGGACACAGCTTATCTTCAAAAGCAACTCATCTAAATAGTTTAAATGTAAGTTATTATCATCATAGTAACGATGCCTAAATCTATACCTTTAAGTACAAGCTATAAATTCTAAATAATATACTTCGATTTTATCCGGTATTATGAGTACTAATCCACATCCTATACGGAATTATTGCGCTTAAAACCTATTTTTCAATTTCATAACGAGTTACAATTTTAGAAAACTAGTGCTTTATTTCTAGCTTCTGTTATGTTTGTTAGTGATTAATTAATTAATATTGAATTATTTTCACACTGTAAGCTTTCAAGTTTTTCTCTACTACTAAATAATTGTTGATTAGGTCTCCATTACTATAATTATTAACTACCAAAGGTTTTATCAAGGCAAACTCAAAATGTTGAAGTGAGTTTTATGTTTTTTTTTCTCCATGGTAATTCATTTTAATCGTTTGATAAGATGTCCTATCGGACAATTTTATATTTTAATTACATATTGCGTATGAAAAGTAACATTGTAAATTCTATAAATAACTAAAAACTACAGAAAGCTTAGTGTAAATTTTATAAAACAATATTTCTTGCAGTTTACTTAGTAGTTCTATTCTTTGAAGAAAATACTGAAATTTAAACTATCTTCTAAAAGGAAATAATCACTAAAACTGTAGATGTGATTTGTAGGATGGGATGTTGTAGGAGTTTAGAGCCAGCAAACAACCCAGCATATCAATATTATTCTTTCACTTCAAGGCTATTGTTTATTTTTCTGATCTCTTCTTTAAAAACTGCCACAGTTGCGACTTATTTGTCTCTCAGACGTTTATTAATAACATTCTGATAAAAATAAACAATATATAACATATATATATATATATAAACTAGAATTTTTAAAAGAACACACGGAAAATAAATCACTAAATTCACTACTATATTTTGATGTCCTCGTCGTCAGGAATAACGACTGTCGTTATCAGCCTTTGGAGCGATTCACATCTATTCCTGACGACGAGTACATCGAAATATAGTAGTGAGTTCAGTGATTTATTTTCTGTGTGTTCTTTTAAAAATTCTAGTTTATTCAGTTCGAAGAGTCGTTTCATTAATTGGTTACATATATATATATATATATATAATATATATATATATATATATATATATATAAAACGGTATTGTTTTCTTGACCATAATTACTAATAAATACTTTTCTTCTTCTCGTGATTTGGTCAGAGTTAATTATTTGAAATCACCTTTTTGCCAACGTTTTATCTTTATTTTAAGACATCCTCAGGGCTAAAAACCCAAGAAGTTAAGATAAATATCCATTATTTTGGGGTTTCTAGCCCTGAGGATGTCTTAAAATAAAGACGAAATGTTGGCAAATAGGTGATTTCATATAATTAACCCTGACCAAATTCCGAGAAAAAGAAAATTATGTATATAAAAAAAATATTTGATATGTATAAAAAAATATATATATATAATTGAGCGTAACGCACTTTGGTTAATGTAATTTTAAAAACAAAGTTAAGTCAACTTATCTCCCATATAAAGTTTTATTTTTAAGTATATGGTAATTTCATTTTGTTCCGTCAAACGCTGTGGCTTGTATCGTCCTTACAGGCTTTCAAATTAAATGATAAGTAAAATTTGTTCAATTTTATTGCGCAAGCCACAAAATAAAAATCATTTAAAAGTAAAAAATAATTTATTTTATGACATAAAAAAATAAAACTATTCATAAAATTATCATTTTATGATCAGTTTCTAAAATTATTCATTTGCTAATTGCTTTTTAACCTCTAATGTAATAGTTTATTATATATTATAGGCTGCCCTATATATAAATATAAATAATAATAATAATAATAAAATATAAATATATATTATTAAATAATACTGTAGAAAGTCAAGGCGAATATGCAAGCCACTGGGCTACCCTGACCCCCTAATACGATTTGTTATTATGTAATACAACGACAACAAAGGCGATTACAACAAAACTAAAGATTATAATAATTTCAGATCTCTATCTCCACGGAATTGGGTGAACAAACAAACAAACTCACGAAATTTATGTATATAGACTAATAAAATTGTAGCTTATATGCTTTTGCTAAGTTAACATTTAACTGTTAAAGCAATGGTAAATAAAACTTATAAAATCACTATCCTTATTTAAAAGATTTAATAGTTATATAGGGATCTCATCTTTTGAATGCTGCTATGCGGTATACACCTCACGTAAGTGTACCACAGAGTAAACCAATATCTTTTTTTATTAACAATATAAAACTAGGTTTGTGTTTGGTTTTATTAGATGAATCGGAGGAGTTGTATTGAGGGTGACACATCGACATGGAGTCTATATAGATGAGGACTCCGATTCCGCTCAACCTGTCACTCCAAATAAAACCTTCCCACTTCTTTCCTCCTGATTAGGTACAAGTCTTCTGAGTATCAACTCCAGTAAATGCTTTGTTTTATGTAATGTTTACTTTACAAAGACTAGCTGGACAGACATTTTTGTATTTTAAATTATATGTGTATTAAATAATTTATATTAATTAATTTATATATATTTATACTACTTTTCTTTGTTTATCAAGGTTTGGTCTAGCTTCAATAATATAACACATTTAAGCCAACCTAATCTCGAAGCTAGACCAAACCTCGATAAAAAAGAAAAATATATGTGGTTGAGATAAGGAAAACATTGGTATATATTTATATTAATTTAGAATAAACCATTACAAGGAAAAAACACGTAGATACAACATCAGAACTAATTTCAATATGATCCTCATCAGGAGAAGAAGGAAGAGGTCAAAATATTAAAGTGAGTTGTCTTGTTGTTTATATGTGTTCTTTTCTTGTAATATTTTGATATGTTGTTCTAACAGAATGTTTTAAGTTTTAAATTAATTTATATTGGTATATGTAATAAAATTTGACAATAAACAAGTTAAATAAGAATAAACGTAAGAATTCAGATAACTAACTAAGATCTTTCAACCAAAACAAGTGGTCTTTGTCAGAATCAGTTAGACTTTGGTAAATAACCAGGCTTGTCTTTAGGAATGTTATTCCCATGGAAAGGGATGGAATTTTTAACTTACTTTTTGATGCTCCCCCAACAAAGCAATTAAGTTTGATGGCCTCAGGAGGAACAAATGGCTTGTAAAAGAAGTCACCATGTTTGAAAAAATTACGGGCACCCAACTTCACAAGCATTAAATTATTAGAAAAATGAACATAGGTTTCCAGTGTTAAAAGCAGGTACGAAAATTGTTTTAGCCATACTAGCGTCAACGGCAGCAGTAGAGTGCTTATTTAGTGCGGCCAGATTGTTGTTGAGTAAGTTACAAAAACGGGTGTCACCAGCTCTAGTTTTAATCTCTGTGCATATAGATTTCCATATAAGATAAACATTTTGGAAATAATTAAGGGATTATCTGAATTAACTGAATTAGTAGCAGCAGTCGATCAGCAGGAAACTAATAATGTGCTGAATGATCAGAGTGACTCAGAAATGGTCTAATAAAATGAGAGTCTCAGAATGACACTCAATTGTCATAAAGTTAATAAATTTTGTCGTTTTGCATTTGTTTTTGTATTTTGTAATAATAATATGTATTTTGTTTTAAATTTTGTCTTTGTATATGTAATACTATTTAGTAGACACTAAATTTAAACTTTCATAAAATTCATAATTTTATTTCAACTGTATTCTATATTAATATTATAATAGTAATCCCGTGGGATGGGATGGGACAAAGAATATGTCCCACGGATAAGTCTCGGAATACCACTTAGTAATGGGAAAGATCTTAGTATTTTTTTTTTATTTTTTACTGTAGTTTAGACGTTGATTCATATATGTATACATATATAATAACCAATGATCAAACCACAAGTTTGGGTTTTTAACTCTGACGAAGACCGCTTGTTACGGTTGAAAGATCTTGTTTTCCTATTTTCATATTGCGGTTTGATCATTGATTGTTATTTCACATGTTTATGTGAAATCTTGTTATATAATAAACAAAGGATTGATATATAATATATAATTTAATAGTTTTGTGATGTGATGTCATTTAACTATATCTTTAAAATACTAATTTTTTTCAAATGACTATATTATTCAATGGCCGATTGTTTAAATTCAAAGGATCAATCAACATAACTAACTGTTCTGTTGTGTGTAGTTAGTTAGCTATCTTTGGTAGGGTGTTTGCAGTGTGAGGTTAACTTGTTCTTTATTGCCTCCCTCTGGTAATGCGGTTTCTAACTTTATACAGGGTATTAAAGTTTCTACCTTGATGATGGTCACCTGGAGAAGGAAATATACAGTTAATGTTTTTAAGTAACTAACGGCTAATGCTACCCTTTTACTTATAGCTGTTTCTACGGAGGCTTTCTTTTGGGTTCCTTTTCCTGTTTCTCTCTCTCTCTCTCTCTCTCTCTCAAGTAAATTAATTACTCCTTCTCAAACAATCTCCTACATCTCTTTTCTCTTGCAGACTGCTTCAGATAAACGCTTGATTTAAACCTAATTTCCTCATCATTCATATATTTTCCTAATTCATATCTGTATAAATAAAGCTCATTTTAAACACGTATGACTTTATGTCATTAAGTATTCATTTTCTCTACTATCATCTGACCATTATCAGTAAATACGATCAAGAATTTGATTCAACATGCCTTCAATTTCTGCCGGTATGTTCCTATATTTTTCTTTACATTCAATATTTCTCTATTATATCAGCAAAATTTTATAGAGATTATGAATTGGTAAATTTTATTAAATAATTACATAAAGTGCTGCCTTGAAATGAGGAATATAAAGCAGTAAATTTTGGTTTGATTTCCATTTGGTAAATGCATTTAACAGTCTTTGGGTAGTTTAGAGAGAATATTTCAGGATGATTAATAAGCTAGTACGACATTTTTCAAATGATGATAAGAAATAAAACAATTTAATTGATAAAAAAAAAACAGTAATTTATTTGGCTAGATTATTCAGGGCATTAGAAGCAAAGACATATCATCGCAAACAGAGTACACTCAGACCAATTTGTTTATCGTACATTGATATGCATACCGCTGGGATAGAATTTTACCATCCATAAATTTATTAACCCTTTGCATTTATGGGATATATTTTATAATTTTTGCTATTGTCTCACAATAGAGTAAGTTAAACAAAAATGTTTTCGCATGCAACAATAACAGATAAGTCAGCTTTAGAGCCATTAATAAAAACGTTTCCATTAATAATAACATTCATAAAAATAGTAAATAGAATAATATACAGGAAATTAATTCTAGAACATAATTCAGTTTTATTGATATCAATAGCCAATTTATTTATCTAATTTATAATTTATCTATTTTCACTTAGCTTATTTGTAAAACCTTTTATAGTAGCCTTTATCATAAAGGCATACATTTTTGCAAACTTTTGATCACCTCTCTCTTATCCCTCTCTCTCTCTCTCTCTCTCTCTCTCTCTCTATCTCTCTCTCTCTCTCTCTCTCTCTCTTCCTTTTGGTCTAGGTCAAATGTAAAGGATATTTTTGACCTAATTTCTCTTATCTACTAATTTAGATTAGTTTTGATCTAATTATTTATCATTTTTTCCATCTCGTCCCTCTATATATAATCTACCTGAATTAAAGTTCTTTTTTAAGTAATTCTTTTATAAAAAAATATAAATTTTACAAATTCTTTTATAAATTTTTCTTTATAACATTTTTTTTTCTTATTATTCCCTTTTATCTCTACTACCATATTGTATACTGTCTCCGTTAACTCTCGCTGAACATGAAGACTACGATTAAGAAATCTCCAAATAAAAGATCTCTTAATAAAACAACGAATGAACAAGTGTAGGAACAATTAATCTACTCTGATTATAACTCTTCCGCTTCATATAATAAAACGAAACACAAACCTTACTTTTAGTATTTAAAAAAACAAACAAACAAATGTTATAATGTTATTGGATTATTCAGTGGTACACTTCAGAAGTATATCGTATAGGCATTCAAGTAATGAGATTTTTTTTTTTTATTTAGGTTGATAAGTGCATCATCTACTTGGACATTAGCACTGTCTCATTTTGTTCAGTTCTTTAGTTCCTCATATTTTATTATATAAATTTATTTCCTTTAGGAATGATGTCACTTCGTTGGAATTTTTATTATCAGGGGCTAGTGCTATTATCAATTTTGATGGTATGCCTGCAGACATCCTTTCTTGTTCTAATTGTGGACATTCTTCAATTAAGTGAGCCACCGTCAATATTTCCTTACATTTTGGGCATGAGGGTCTTTGCTCTTTAGATAACAGGTAACTATGTGTAACTCGTGTGTGACCTATACGTAGGCGGTATCACATTCGTTTCTCGATTTCCTGTTCCAGTGTTCATTGTTGTCCCAATGGATCCCATTATTTTCCGAAGTTGGGTGGTTTCTTCATTCCATTCGGTTTTCTATCCTGTCCATATTGTTTTTATAATGTTTTTCCTGATGTCATTCGGCCTCACAGCTATTATACTCGTATTTCTGGTTTCTCTGTTAGTTGCTTCTTTTGCTGCTTTATCTGCTTTTTCATTTCCTTCAATACTAACATGGCTTGGTATCCAGGCAAATGACATCTGCTTTTTCCTAATATTTAGGTCATGGAGGCATTCAAATATCTTAATAATTATAGAATCTTTCAAATTTTGTTCTTCTAGGGATGTCAATGCCGAGTTATATTATAAAATATAAATCAAAAACACCTTTCCATTAGTATATTGAATAAGAAAAAACTGATAACAATAATAAATGTCTGGGGTACGGAAGTCAGTTATTCCCTGTCACCTGTTATATTAAAGCAGGTATGTTATTCCCATAATGTATTTTTGTTTTTGAATAGATTAATTTTTTTTTATGCTTTTGATTTATATTTTAGATTGACCTGAAGACGACTGCTACCTATTCGAAACGCGTTGTTTATTAACATTTGTTTTGTGCAAACTTCCTTTATTTATTCCTAAGAATGAGTAAAAACCAATTAGTAACTGACTGCACAAGCAATAGAAATACAAATACAACATACAAAGTCTCGTTATTCTTTCCTTGTCACTCTTTCTCTCGTTCACTCACTCCCTTTTGTTAAATACGTATGTTCGAACTAGTTTTCAAATATTTACTCTTTCCACTCCCTAATCAAACCACGCCCCCTCCTCCACTCAATCTATCTTCTAACTAATTTTAAAAATTGTATTCTTTTTTTTTTAGATACAAAACAATTCCTTCAATTATAAAAATAAATTAATAACTCATATATAGTATCACCATCATTAGAAATTAAAATACTGGGGTAAACACAATTACGGATTGCACAACATGAAAAATTAAAATGTAATTATATATTTTTAAAATTTATATTACAAATATCATAGAGGAATGGATTTAGTTAACTGAAGCTCTGGCCATTGAGAATGTAG
Source organism: Hermatobates lingyangjiaoensis (assembly GCA_026182355.1). Lineage (NCBI taxonomy): Eukaryota > Metazoa > Arthropoda > Insecta > Hemiptera > Hermatobatidae > Hermatobates > Hermatobates lingyangjiaoensis. The sequence goes on along the minus strand of JAPFBL010000075.1, from coordinate 750,173 downwards.
TTTGTACACAAGAGTCATAACGTTAAAAATCAATAGTTTTCACTACTTTTTTCAACAAGTTTTAAACAGAAATAAAGTAAACAAACACATTCAAAATACTGATTATTTATTGCTCTTTCTTCGAAACTAATAAACAAAAAAAATTTATACTAATTGTATTAGAATAATTTAGTATGTAAACTTTATTATTTAGCCCAAGAATACTTTAATTAAATTGTTTATGGCCTTATATTTTAAGTATAAAGTTTATATAACAACTGTTGAAAATTTATCTTTAATGAACTTGTTAAAATGATGTAACAAACTTATCTTTGTTTTAAGAAACAATAAAAAGTTAGATATTTTAAGACATGATGGAGTTGTTGCAAATGGAATCTAAATAATCTTGAGATTAGAACTTTTTCAACATTTTTAGATAATTATGTTACAAATAATAACAACTCTAGAGTCCTTAGCTATTCTATAAATCATTTTATAAAATCAAGGTTGCAACTATTAACTAACTTTTTTGAAATGCTCATCAACAAAGAAGTTTTTCATTGACTAGTATATCCTGAGCTCGTTCTTACCCAACAAACAATCACTCTTATTCTTCCTCTCCTTTCTCACCCTCTCTTCTCTCACTCTCTCTCTCTCTCTCTCTCTCTCTCTCTCTCTCTCTCTCTCTCTCTCTGCATTCCTATCCAATTTATGAATGAAACCAACAGATTTCAAAAGGGTTTTAAATAAAAACTAAAACGTTGACAATGCGAGTTTAATTTAAACCTTAAGAAGTTACTGAGTCAGGATATACGAGTATATATATACGAGTTCAAAATTAAAGAAGAGTAACACATAGAGGAAGGAAACACACTTACAGACTCAAATTTTCGGGTAATCCGTCTTCAGAAGAAAAGAGAAAGGGAGACCAAGCACGTTGTAGACGCAACGGCAAGTAACCAACCCGGCAACCGCCAGTGCTGAACCCCGTACCCGGTGTTAAAATATAGAATTAAGAGAAGAAATAAACAGAAATTCAGATAAGCAGTACTAGTTAGGTAAATATATAAATTAGATCAAAAATTATAAGGAATAGAAAATAAAACATACTGTATCAATCAAAAATAATGATAGAAAAAAAAATTAAATAAATCCAAAAAAATTTTATTTAGTTGTATTAGTAAATAAAAGGTAGAGACTAAATGAAAAGGTAAATATAGGAAACTAGTTGAGAATAAGAATCTAGGAAAATAAAGTAAGATAAAACAAACTAATAGTAAGTGAAGAAGACAAAATAAGTATAAACTAAATATACGAAAGAGGAAAAAGAAATAAATACTATGAGTACAGAATATTGGAAAATAAAAAATAAGTGCACTCCGCGGACTCAGCCTTAAAAGATAACTTTTTTATTATTTTTTTTTTATTTTTTTATATGAGGAAAAATGAGGGAAGAATCAAAATGAAGATATATATATATATATATGTCAATAAATAACTTGCCAACTTTAAGTCTAGTATTGGTATGTTTCTTACATACCTTCTCGAGTTTTCTGATATTTTTCCTCCATATTTTCGGAGAGTTGGAGAAAAAACATACTAGACTTAAAGTTGGCAAGTTATTTAATGACATATGTTTAAAAGAAGGTCTGCTCCCAAAATATACCAATATATATATGATCAAACCACAATAAGAAATGGGAAAACAAGACTAAGATCTTTCAATAATAACAAGCGGTCTTCGTCAGAGTTAAAAACCCAACTGACTCTGACTCTGACAAAGACCGCTTGTTATGGTTGAAAGATCTTAGTCCTGTATTCCCATTTCTTATTGTGGTTTTATCATTGATTATTATTGCACGTGTTTATGTGAAATCTTTATATATATATCATGATTTGTTTCCTTGACCCAATATTTATATGATGTAATTTTTTTTGAGGTTTGAGGTCCAATGAATTTAAACTAGTTCTTTTGCCGACGTTTCGACATATATTTATGTCATCTTCAGGGCATAAATAAGAATGCTGCAACATTAACAGAATTCCAAGCCCTGAAGATGACATAAATATATGTCGAAACGTCGGCAAAAGGACTAGTTTAAAATCATTGGACCTCAAACCTCAAAAAAAATACATCATATATAAATATATATATATATATATTTATATATATGTATTAATCACCTCATGAATAACACATACAAAATGACTAACAAAGACTGTCTTCAATACATCCATCATCGTTAAATAGAATTATTCATGGCTTTAAAGGTAAACATATGCACAAGGAAACCAAAGGATGTATATATCTGAGTAAAAACTGTACCTGCTTATGAACAACGCAAAAATCGGACTTTTCATTCATGACCTCTCATGGCCCGTTGCAGAATCTGTAGTCAGTAGTATTCACTAAAAAGTAGCCTTTGGAAGTTAGCGTGGATTGCAACAGGTGAGTTAAAGAGATTGTTAACGGAAGCTCTGTGCCCGTTCATACGGAGGCTGATTAAAAACCTAATTATCATTTGGCCTTGCTGCAAATATTTGTAATCTGATGAAGTATATTGTTTTATAGTTAAAACCTCTGAGTTGTGTTTGGATTTCAGTAAGAAATGATTTGAGGCTGTCGTTCTACATAGAGAAGAAATAAATGATCTTTTGTTGTTGATATTAGTAATTCCATAATCTTTAAAATGGTGTTGTCTGTGTTAGGAGAACGATTAAAAAAAAAACTGCCATCACTTGACGGATATTGGTGTAGAATGGTATCGACGAAGGAAAATACGTGAGCAGGTCAAGGTTAGGGTGTGGGGGGTGACTTTTAGACTGAGGGTGAGAAGTGGTTAGTAATAAAGGGTGCCAGGGGGGGTGGCCACACCCTCCCAACAACTAAAGCTAACAAGTGTCAACGCTGGCCCAGTAACTCGGCCAGTGAGAAATGTCTCTTCGATACAAGGACTGGCTTTGTTCACTCATTAAGCGAAACACTTCCCAGAAACTCCCCTATTCTAAAATCAGAGAAGACTTCCAAAAAAACTAATTAATTATATTAAAAATGAAATGGAGTAGTCAACACTTAACTATACTGTAGCACAATCTTTCTTTAGCAAAAATATAAACAATAATTTTTAGTAATTGTTTTTGTTTACTGGAGATTTTAAATTTTGCCAATTATAAGGAAAATGTAATTGGAATCTTTGCTTAAACAATTAGCCAATCTTGAATAACTACGATTCATTCAATAATCAAATAAAGGTAACATTATCATTACTTTGAATTCTAAGACTTAGAAAATTATACTGATATTCGTAAAACGATGAAAAACCATACTAATAGGTTAGCTTTATAGTACTAAATGAAATATATTATTAATCAGTCACTTGAAAGAAATGAGGGATTTCATCTGAAGGATTATCAATGGGCAACAAGAGTTCAATAATTTCATATTATAGCTAATTTGTTTTAAATATAATTTGGGGGAGAAATAAAAACATAATATTCTAAAAGAAAAGATTTTACACAATAATTTAATAAAATTTTAAACTTTTAATTTAAATACTACATTCTATATTTATTTATATTAAGGAAAAGTAATTACTGAATGTTTCTGAAATAACGAGGAAAACGTGTAAAAGACAGTTTTCTTTGTCTTTTTTATATTAAGATCAATAATGTCCCTTTTAGATGAATAAATATGGCCCCAATAAATTAAACCCACTAGCACATAAATGATTACGCATAGGGCAAATTTCATAGATATTTGTCAAAAGATGCAGCTTTTAGTGTGACCACGAAATTTATTGGTACCTAACTACCAGTTTTAGAAAACATATAAAAATATTGAAAACAGATTGAGGAGCCCTAAAAGCGCGTGAAGTAATCAAAATCTAACTGCAAAGTGAATTAAAAAATGTGAATACATAAATAACAGTGACCGTTTTTATTGACCCGTAATTAAATTTGATCCAATTTTTTGTGCCAAATTAAGAATTGTTCGTTCTAAATTGAGCCATGTTTAAGAAGAAATTTATTTATTTTTGGTTTCATCGTTGTTATTTTAAAACAAAAGTCCCGAAACTTTTTAACCCTTTCATCTTTTTTTACCCTAATTACCTTTTCATAGATATATATAGATAGCTTAAATGAAAAAATTAAATAATTTTTGTGACAATTGATGTTAAATGAAAATGCCTTTACAGTTCCCAAATGTGAGAATTTGGAATAACGATTGCTTTCGTTGAAATGTTTAATACCAACAATAATAGACATAGATAGTCGATATACGATACATATAGCATGATAAACGGAAAAGGTATGGCAGAACAGATTACACTTAAAATAAACTGTGACACAAAGACAGAAACATAACAAAGACTCACTTTTCAATATTTCGACCGTAATGGCGGTCGTCCTATATTGATGGCCGTCGTATATATATATAACAGTTCAAAATTGAACATAGGTAGCACAGAAAGTAAAAGAAACACACTTAAAGACTCAAATTTTCGGGTAATCCGTCTTCAGGAGAAAAGAGAAAGGGAGACCAAGCACGTTGTAGACGCAACGGCTAGTAACATATATATGGATTTGGAAACAATGCCCTAAGGCCTTTCGTCAACACATCGTCAGAGAGCAAGTAAACTAAAAAATTCTAATGTAGTGCAATCAGTTATTATGTGGTGTTTACTCATTGTAGGGTAAAAAATAATAAATACTTGTTAAACTGATTGATTAAAGTTTCTAGAATTCTTGGTAACCCTGGATATGTTTAATGATGAAAAAGTCTTCATCATGTTTAATTATTTCACTAATCAAAACTTCATCCAATTTATAGAGTCCTAGGCTATTGTTCATTAATTTCTCATAAAAGTTCTTTATGAGCGCACTTTCCACAATATTTCTTCTTCTTTCGGAAGACATAAATATTAGTTCATTTGATTCATTCCAGTTAATCACATGATTACTGCTTCTTATGTGTATGAACAAGGCACTCTTTTCGTCTTCTCTTCTGAAGAGATATTCTCCCATAATTAAAAAAAAAAACTTAAATCATTTAAATCAAACTACAGTGCTGCTCTTAGCTAGAGTTTTACAAACATTTGGTATCACATTTTGATAACTACGAAAAAGTTTTGTAAACTACATCGAAAAAGAAACTGGAAACTACAAGAATATTTTTTTTTTCATTTCTAATCAATAAACTATATATTTTATTAATTATATAGATAATAGAGAGGAAGAGAAAAAAATGGATAATGAGATTTAAGGAGTCGAAGAAAAAAAACTTTATATACATATAGGCAGATAGCTCTAGAAAGTAAAACTAAGAGAAAGAAATATAATAAATGAAAGTGAATGTGAAAATTTTTTTTTTGAGAAGAGAGGATTAAAATTCAAATATAAAGCTGTTTAACTTTCTAAGCTGCACGAGTTCTCAATAACTATTATATTTTTGAAAATCATCTCGAAAATAGACATAAAAAAAAAGGTGAGTTATTAATAAAAAAGAAAAGTTGAATAGATAGATATGAGAAGAGAGGAATTAGCGAAAAGTGGAACAAAAGGTGGATTGCTACCTGGCTGGAATGATAAAGCAGCTTTAAAATATGGATTCTATTCGGAGAAAAACTGTCTGCAGTTCACAGATTTAAATAAACAATAGTCTTGCATTTTTAAGAACACCTTCAAGTCACTGGATACAAATTTGATAAAGGTCTTTTATAATGGTTACTGAACATGAATAATTTAAGACGTGTATACTTTGAGTTCGTTATTTTAGGTTTTAACGATTTTCTGCTGTTATTTAATATATATATATATATAATGTCATATATATATAAGAATAGTTTTACATTTATACAAATAGCAGAAATAATATTAGATTATATGTATTAATTATAAATAAATGCCATGGCTTATATTATTATTGTTAGTGCAACAGAAGTTGCTTTCTTTTGGATATGAAAAGAATGTCATGCTTTGTTTACAGACCATTGGTTTATCACCAGGCTTCACTACTTACAAGATTGGATTGTGAAATGCCTGTGTCTTGCTTTCACTGTTATTTCTTGGGACTGATTTAGAGAAGAAAATCACATTAAAATAAGACTTTTTTTTTTAATAAATTTGAGAATTTCAAATATATAAGTCCAATCACAAATCATAAAGAATAAGCCATCTTCCCTAGTAAATCTTCTTTTTCACTCAAAAGGTTTATAGACAGATTCCAGGAGTTTTACACTCAAAGGATAATATTAAAAACTAGCTACATGGAATTTACATGATAATGTGTTTTATTTTTATTATAGTTGATTTTGTTTAGTAGAATCTTCGGAACCACTCATTCACTCAATCATACATACACAAATACAGACGCACACAAACACTCTCTACCTCTACCTCTGAAAAATCACTTATCTATGTTTTATCGAAAGCTAGCTATTTGGCATCCATCTCATTCATTCCTTTGAGAGACACTTTCTGTATTGGTAAAACTATTTCCTTCTGTTAATTAGTTTTGAGGATAACATAAACAAATAGTCTACAAGTATAATCAAATTCTTTGGAATTTCGATGACTTTTTCTAAAGTTTTCCATTTATTTGCTCTATAGGTTATCTTTTTAGTAAGCTTCAAAGACTATAATTTCTGTGTTGTTAAAACAGCATACAGTCGGTTTCTTTGCTCATCTTTGCTACATATTTAAACCAAAACTCATTTTGTAATAAATTTGAGAATTTCAAATACGTAAGTCTAAGATCTGATATAATCGTAAATCGTAAATTATAAATAATAAGCTATCTTCCCAAGTAAATTGCAGTGAACTGCAATTCAGTCCTTAAAGGATAAAGATTGAGCCCTGGAGATGAAATGGGCTGCTATACATACATACAACAATGTACAACTGTATTACATATTATTTACGATTGTAAATATCTATGTTAATTTGAATGTATCTTTTAGTTGTTCATAGAGTTGCATGTATAAATTTTAGTTTTTGTTTTAAAAAAAAAAGGATTCAAAGTTAACATAGCATGACAAAAGTTCATTCCTTGTTTCCCATCTACAATTAAGCCACTTAATCAGAGTCCTAAAAAATGAAATCCATTACAAATTTTCTTAAAAGATGGACCAAAAATTATTGTTAACTGTCTTTAAAAAATATTTTATGAGAAAACCTGCTTAATATGATAATAAGGTGGTTGATTTTACTGATCATCTGTTTTGAACTGTAGACTAGTTCAATAGTATACTGTAGTATACTACTCAGTATATACTGAGTAGTATACTACTACTATACTGTAGTATAGTAGTTGCAATGGTAGACTAGATGCAGATATTCTTTTTTATTGCCGTTAAAAGGGAGAGGACTGCCCCAAGAACATTTTACCTAAGAGAATATTTCACGGACCACACTTGATATGAATATTATTGGAAGTGCCTCAGCTGCAAGAGTCCTAAATTCTCTTTATTTAGAATTATTTGTGATAGCTTGTATGTGTCATGTAAACTGGCTTAAACAATGCTTTATAAATGCTTCTCCAAAAAAACAGAGTTCACAAAATATTTTAATTATATTCCTAAAACATTTTGACTTCCTCCTAAATTTTTGAAAAAAAAAATCTATAGATTTGATAATATTACTAATCACTAGATTACGTATGATATAGTTTAATTTGATAAAATAATCAAGGAAATTATTTTCAACTCTAATCTTATAAGCTCAATTGTTTATGCATGATTAGAATAGTCAACTATAGTATGCCACATTTTGAAAAATAGCCTCTGAATGGGTTATTGAAGGCGGTATGTAAGCAGTTAAGGAGGTCCCAGTTTTAATCAGAACCATACAATTTTCATTTTGTGTAAATGGGCAGCAAATCTTCTTTTATACAAATATCATTAAAGGCCAAAGCGGCTTCAGTGTTGACGGTGTTTTTGATAACATGTTCCTTTCTCCTAAACACTTTACGGTGTTGTAAAGGCAACTGAAAGAGTAACTCTCCCAAGGACATAATTATGAAAACTTTTAACGAAATAGAGCTTTACTAAGTAGATCAAGCTTTCAACCGAACTAGTCATCATCAGGATAAACAAACATTAATATTATAATAACAAATAAACGAATAAAAGAGTTGAGATACAAAGATACAAAAACTTAACAATAACAGTGTTCAAATTTTCATTTTGAAGATCAAAATTATTTTATAGATCATAACTTCAAAGGAAGTAAAACCTGTTTTGATTTATGAATACTGAAGCTTTAACAACATAATCAGGACTATATATTAAAAATTTATATTTAAATTTATATATATATTTAAATTAAAAAAAATAAAGTACACAATTTTTAATGATTATTACAAAATAAAAAATTAAAATTACACTTTAGGCGAAACAAATCTTGCAGAGTAAACACAGTACAATTTCATGGCATGCATCTATTAATTGTGCGTTGATTATACTCTTAAAGAACAGGTGGGAAAAGATACGATAAATACTGTTTAAAATATGAGCTACAACTACCAGTCTTAATTCTAAACAATAGAGAAACAAATTTAAATACGCTTTTCCCCGCCCTCTGTAAGAAGTAAAAGGGAAGAAGGCCTCACCGGCTTTATTCCCCGAAGAATATAGAAATATTAAAGCTTAGCAAAGAAAGTGAAGGCTTAGTCTAATTTTAATAAAAGTAAGCTCAATAGGGATACCTGCCTGCAGACTTAGTTGTAACGAAAATAACAAGAAATGTAATACTAAACTTAATAATGATATTTATCCGCATACTAATTTCCCTGAGGAACTGTGATCTTTCCTCAGGGATTAAAATTATGACCTGTAACTTAAGAGTACGAAATATTCCCTTTATATCCAACTTGTAAAAAAAAAACAACGTAAATATAAACTAGATGAATATTACTATGTTTTATGCATGAATGCAACTAAAGACATATGAAAAAATATATTAAAGGTGCACAGGTGCACAAATAAATTCTGAAATAATAACATATGACCTAAAACCACCTCATATGCACCTCTAAAACTGATCAAACTAATACTAGTTGCTTTTTTTGAGAAAGAAAGAAGACGAGAATAAATCACCATATGTGTAAAAGAACAAAAAAAGAGTTAAAAACCATTTAAACGTCAATGGTCTCGACACTGTATGGTCGTCAAGTACTCACTTTGGTAAACTTACTTTGAATAAGTAAAATTTAAAACTATATTGTAATCAGTAAGGCACTGTGACTCTCCCACAACTAAAATAGCTGTTAGTTCAGAAATGAGTAACAATTTTCAACCTCGGATTAGAAATAATGGTACAAACATATGCGTCAGGATTATGAAAAAAATTAAATAAAATGGCATAGTTCATTACTTTTAAAACTTACTCTCTCTCTCTCTCTCTCTCTCATATATATATATATATATATATATATATATATATATATATATATAAACTTTTCACAGTAAGCTATAGACACAGAGTAAAGATATGAACATACTTACAGCCTGTAATATTCGGTTGAGCCGTCATCAGGAGAGTACAGATAGGGACACGAAGCGAACTTGAGAAGCGACTGTTGGAGACCCGTCGGTTATATATATATATAACATTTCCTGACGATGGTGATTGTAGCACTGAAACATGTCGAAGAATAAATTCAATGGAAAGAATTATAGAGAGTTAATTCATGAGATAAGAAACCCAGAGGTAAAAAAGAGTTTTAGAAAATTAGAAAAATTTTCTAACAAATTAAATAGTGTGAAATCGGACATTCATTTTTAAACGCATATATATATATATATATATATATATATAATCAAACCACAATATGAAAGATCTTAGTCTTTTTTCCCATTTCCTATTGTGGTTTCATCATTGATTGTTATTTCACGTGTGTATGTGAAATCTTGTTATATATATATATATATATTATATATATATATATAAAACATAATTCATTAGAATTCAAACAAGCCCTTTCAAATCAAATACTAAGTGATGACGTAATTATGATTTCACTAGATGTTGAGTCGTTGTTTACTAATATACCTTTAGATCTAACATTTGATTTAGTAAATAAACAGTGGAATAAGATTAGTTCACAGGTTGGAATGTCGAAAAAGGTTTTCCTTTCTATACTGGACCTTATATGTGAAGCAAGGTATTTTACCTTTGATGGTAGTATTTATAAACAAAAATATGGATTACCAATGGGATCACCAATTTCACCAGTTCTCGCAAATATAGTTATGAATGAACTATTGGAAAACAGTATCAATAAATTAGGTACGAAGGTGAAATTTATTAAATTATATGTGGACGATTTGTTTTTAATTATTGAAAAGGGAGAAGAAGAGAATGTATTAAATATATTTAATTCTTTTCATAATCGTCTACAATTCACTTGTGAAGTAGAGAAAGATGGAAATCTGCCATTCTTAGATGTGAAAGTTATAAGAGGTGAAAATGGCAATATCTTAACGGATTGGTTTAAAAAACCTACCAGTGCTGCAAGAATCCTGAACTACCATTCTTCTCATGCTATAAATCAAAAATTAAATTGCGTCCAAAATTTGGTTAAAAAAGTTATTGAAATAAGTAGTCCATGTTTTCTAAATGAAAATAAGAAAAGGGTGAAATTATTGTTACAGAAAAATTGTTATCCGAAGAACTTAGTTGAACGATATTGGTTAAGATATTTAAGGCAGCAACCAGCACATTCAAATGAAGATCATGCTGAACTAGAAGTTATAAATAGGAAGTATTTCAAATTTCCTTATGTTGAGGGCTTATCACAATCAATTAGAAAAGTGTTCAAACGAAACGTACCTGAAGTTACACTGGCATTTTATAATAAAAGAAAAAATAAATCTTTATTTTCAAATTTGAAAGAAAAAATACCGAAGTAGTTACAAAGTAACCTCATTTATGCCATCAAATGTAAAGACTGTGACAAGTGTTACTATGGTGAAACTAGTCGTTTTCTCAAAGAAAGGTTGTACCAACATAATTATTCCATAAGAACAAATAAAAGTAACGCAACAGTCTTAGCTGGGCATGCCATAAACGAAGGTCACACGTTCGATTTTGAAGATACAACTATAATAGAAAAAGAAAAAGATGAGCAAAGAAAGAAGACACTTGAGATGTTATATATTAAAAAAGATCTAAGTTCGATTAATCATAGAAGTGATATTACTAATTTAAGTAATATTTATTCTGGAGTGTTGTGCTGAGGTTTAGTGAAATTTGATTTATTTAGTTCCCTTGAGTGAACAGTGTTGAGGTTATTTGTAATGTTATCTTATTAGTCTAGTCGAAGGTTTTGTCCGGCTAACATTGTTGTTCCTTTAAATAATGTAAATTTCATTTTCTTAGTTAAAAAATTCTTACTTCTGTAAGTAATATTGTTTTATGTATCTCTGAAATATTTCTGCTTGTAATATTCATAAGTTGTAACAATCCATTTTCATATTGTGTATATGTTTGATGTTGATATGTGATTTCTTATTATCCTTTGTTTGTAGGCCTATGAAAAAGGTTTTAAATAAAACCGAAACGTTGGCAACGAGAGTTTGATTTTTTATCCTGGAAAATTGACCGAACCCCGATTAGAGAACACACCTATTCTATCAAACGGTCGATATATTATTGAATCTGTTATATATATATATATATATATATATATATATATATAATAATCAAAATAACAGTTGATGTAATGGACGGATTAATTTATCACACTGAAAATAATTTGGAAACAATACTCTAATCTAAGGCCTTTCGTCAACACATCGTCAGAGAGCAAGTAAATTAAAAAATAATAAATAGTTGTTAACCTGGTTGATTGAAGTCTCTATAATTGTTGGTAACCCTGAATGTGTTTAATGATTCTATAATTGACGAAGTCATCATCTCTTTAATTCTTTCACTAATCTATATATATATATATATACATGATTGGTTATACACGACTGAATATTGTCGATCGATGATCTTCTTCTCCAACTTTTCAAGTTTGCGGAAAATTAATTTTTCGTTGTGAGAACAACGGTTCAAGGAATGAATTCTTCTTGTCGACGCGTTTCGACTGTCTACTGCAGTCATTTTCAAGACACAAAACAGGTGGGTTACCGGTCTCCTTATATAGCCGAGAGTCAGGGGGGTGAGCGCTGATTGGCTGTGCTATTGTGGTTCTTCCTTCTCATTGGTTATTGGTTTGGCCTATTGCTGGGGCTTGTTCTCCGAGTAGCTTGAGTACTCTTGACATCCCAGTTTGTTGTCTATTGATTATAGGGCTATTTTTGGATATTTCTATTGCTTCATAGATTGGGAGTCTATTGCAATCATTGGTTTGCCTGATTATGGTGGTGTTTTCTGTAAATTTGACTAAATGACTAAAATGACTAAATATATATATATATATATATATATATATAATATGTGAGATATACGATAATATACGATGCTATATGACATAGGTTGGTTAATTATACAAGTGTGTATGTATACATAATAGAGTATATAGTGTATATACTCTATTATGTGTATAACCAAGAATTGATTAAGAAAAATTATATAGACATAATAATAGTTTTAATAAATAATAATATAGCATTTTCTTTGAACAATTTTAATTAATAAAATTTAAATAATTGAATTATTCGATGACGGGTTTTGAGTTAGTGTTTAAATTGAGAGAATGTTTGCTTTTCGCTTGGTAGAGATCTCAAAGAGGCGGTTGTTATGTTTAATGGATGAAGCAGAGGCTGGCAGGTTGAAGTGAAAAAGGTTTTCAGACCTACTCCAATTCTGGTAAAACACTTTGGTACATTTCCATACTTTCAGCAGTTCTAGGTATCAAATGTCTCATTCAATTTCAGTTGGAAATATTTTACATCTAACAGACATATGTTAAAACGAACGATCCTAAGACATATATTTAAATTAAAAAAAAAAAAGAATTTAATAAAATTGAAATGCCTCTGTAAATATGAGACTACTGATGTTAATCTATTCATTAACTGCAAATTTATTATTGCGTATTTTTGTCTATAATTTGTTTAACTATTTCATTTCTGTTGATTTTTAAGATTTCAATTATTGGTAATAGGTTAGATTGTTTCCGTTCTTCCCAAAAATCTATTTATTTAGGCTTATAGCTTTTGGCGATGTCACACACATACAGGCCTCCAGAGCTACTCCTTTGCCCTTCCTCATCCAATTATTGTCCAAACTTGAACAAATTTTGAAACCAATTACTTTGTATGTTTATAATGTCTTATGGTGGCTGAGTTTACTTGAACAGATTTTTGCGGACAAACCGACAGAAATTTTTCTAAAAGTGGATTCAGTTTCTGTAATGTATGAAACGTAAAGAAACCTGAAATAAGTCAGTTCTAAGCAATGTACAGACAAAATCATTCTTTTATTTATATATATATATATATATATAAATAGGCAGCAGATCCTCTTTTAAACAAGTATCATTAAAATTAACCGCAGTCTCGGCATTCACGATCTTAAGACTGAGAGATTCTATCCTACGAACTAACCTCCTGCAAACAGGGTTCAACTGGAAAAGGAGTTGGCCAAGTGACATGTTAAATTAAAATCGATAACTCATGCTTAGTCATTGCTATAAATAGATTAAAAGGATAGTACAGGTTAATATAAAGAGAAGGTCAAAGGTCAATAATGAACAAGAAACAAGCCGTTAGAATAAAATAAAATAAAATTTATTCTAACCACTTGTTTCTTGTTCATTATTGACCTTTGACCTTCTCTTTATGTTAACCTGTACTATCCTTTTAATCTATTTATAGCAATGACTAAGCATGAGTCATCGATTTTAATTTAACATGTCACTTGGCCAACTTCTTTTCTAGTTGAACCTGTTACCAGGATGTTAGTTCGTAGGATCGAATCTCTCTCTCTCTCTCTCTCTCTCTCTCTCTATATATATATATATATATATATATATATATATATATATATATATAAATATATAGGTGTATAATGTAATCGGGATTCGATCAATTTCCTGGAAATTGACCGAATCCCGATTACATTATACACCTATTCTATCCAACGGTTGATATATTATTGAATTTGTTATAAATATATATATATATATATATATCTTAGTGTATGAAGGCAGCAGGTCTTCTCTTAAACAGGTATAATTAAACAGCTGCTGCCAACTGTAATTATATATATATTTATATATATATATATGCAATGTTTTTGTGTTTTCACTCCGTTGCAAATACAAATGCATTATCTAAAGTATATATATCAGAGGTTTGTTTTAATTGTGAATGAAAAAAATAACTGTACAGAAATTGTTATTTTTATATTTTCAAGCATACTTTATGAATTTTACTTAGTTGCAAAATTGAAATGTAAAGGGAGATTTTTTTATGAATGGTCTACTATTCATAAGGCTAATAGGTCTTATCTTGAAGCCTATATTCTTTCCCTCTTCCATAATTTGAAAACTCTTCTCGTACAGCTCAGACTAGAAACACTTCTGATTCTACCCATTCATTTCCTTCAAAACATAAAGTGATTGCATGTACAAGTAGGCTCATAGAGTAAATGAGTGAAATATTCTTCCTTTATTAAGTCTTATTGAGCCAATGTTTGCAATTACAATGGGTCATAGACTTGAAAAATAAACACCATTCCTTCTTCTTTCCTAACTGTGATGACGACTGACTTTGTTTATATTATAAATTATTACAGGCTAATTTCGAAACAGTTTGCAATAAGTATTAAACAGTACATTTTGTCATTTTCATTTTATTTGAAGTACTTCAAAAAAATATCGCCCTAAATACATATATGAAAAAAAAAAGATTATTTGATTATATAAAAAATTTTTTTTCACTCTTTTGTAAATACTATAATGTTCTTTTGATGTACCAAATTTTAATTATTAATCTGCATTTATCTGTATTATATACCAGAATTTAATTGTTTTTGAATAAAAAACTGAATAGAAATTATAATAAGACCCGGCTTTTGCGGGTTTAATGTTTGAAGGCAAAACATAAACTGAATAGGAATGCTGATTTGGGATGTTAGAAATGAAATGCAATGGACAGAACCTGTATTGATTTTAATTCATGCATCTCATCCTTTCGACCATGCTTAAATAAAGCAGATGAGGTCGATCTTCTAACGTGAAGTCCTTTCACAGCTTAATAGGAATTATTCATTTATTCCCATAAATAGTCATGAATAACAGCTTTGAATGAACGAAAAGGACCTTACGGAAATGAGAGCTTCCTCAAACGGCATCACAGTACATATACATCATCAACTACATAAGCAGATATTTAAACATCTCTTGGATTGGAAGAATAAAAATAGACATCCGCAAGAACATCAATTAATTTCCTAGATACAATAAAACTAGACTCTTTAGAAAATCTCTATATTTTTTTTTATGTTGTATTCTATTCGAGCATGTTCCACAGTATTACATTCATCATCGTCAAATTTTACACAATACTTCTTTCATTTACACTACAAAATGTAAACATTCATTATTAATTCAAAATTATAATTTTTTTTTCTTAAATGTCTATGCTGTACAAAAATTTTAAAAATTCTTTATAATAACGTTTTTTAATTAATGAGGAAGGCCTAACGGTCCACTCCTCTCCACAAACCAAGACCTTATATATGAGAGCCAGTCTTTGTGGTTCCCTCAAACAGCACTCGTACACAAAGTGTCTAGGAGATAAACTTTAGTTTTGTTTCTATTCCACGGTCGATACTTTTATCAATATATATATATATATATATATATATATATATATATATATATATATATAGATTAATTTACCACAATGAAACTAATTTGGAAACAATGCTCTAAGGACTTTCGTCAACTCATCGTCAGAGAGCAGGTAAAGTAAACTTTTAGTTCACTTGCTGTCTGACGGTGTGTTGACGAAAGGCCTTCGAGCATTGTTTCCAAATTAGTTTCATTGTAGTAAATTAATCCATCTATTACATCAAGTGTTATTTTGATTATTATTCATATATATATATATCCGTTTCACGGTGAATCACAAACACAGAACTAAGGAACAAATACACTTACTGTTTCTAATTTTCGGTTGAACCGTCATCAGGAACTCTCCTAAATTAGAGACAGTAAGTGTATTTGTTACTTAGTTCTGTGTTTGTGATTCACCGTGAAACGTTTGTTGTCCTTTTGGATCGTTTTCCTGTTTACAATATATATATATATATATATATATATATATATATATATATATATATATATATATAAGCATACACTTGCAGTCTCTGATTTTTGGTTTGAACCGTCTTCAGTAGAGACAAGAGAGGGAAGCCAGGCGCACTGGTTCAGAGACGGTTGGAGAGCTCTCCAAACAACCAGCTTGGTTTACCTCTCTTATCTCTCCTGAAGATGGTTCAAACCAAGAGTTAGAGACCCTAAGTGTCTGCTTTTAATGTCTCTGTGTTTTGTTTATACATTGAACCATATATATATATATATATATAAAATCTCCAAAAATTGTTCTTGACCTCTTCTATTCTATTCTATATTTTGTTATTGAGGGCTGGGTCAAATAAAAGAAAATAAACTCCTTCCTAGGCCGACGTTTCGATGTATTTGTACATCATCTTCAGGGCTAAAATTAGTTCTTACTCTAATTTTAGCCCTGAAGATGTACAAATATATCGACACGTCGGCCTAGGAAGGAGTTCATTTTCTTTTATTTGACCTCGCCCTCAATAACAAAATATAGAATATATATATATATATATATATATATATATATATATATATGTGGTATATGGCATAAAATATATATATATTATGTTGAAATTAATAGCAGATTTTGCGTTCATGACTGTTTTACTAATCGCTTCTATTTTCCTCATGATTTTTCTATGATCTATGATAATGATAACTATTATACATATACCTTAATCAATTAATAATTAATAATATATAATAATTAATTCGAATCATAATAATAATATTATAATATAATCATCAAAGTTAAAAGTTTATATTTCATGAAATAATAAGATTAGAATTTGGTCTCACTTTCTTGTGGGGATGCAAAAAGTATGGTTGGGAATCACTGGACTAGAGGCAGCTGTTATTGAGGTGTGGTCATTAGCTGTGGATAAATTACTGGATCTCTACACAATCAAGGTTTCGTTATGACAGATATGCAGATGGCCATGCTACCATAAAAAGATTACTGCTTGATGATATTGCTTTTGATATTATAAGTCATACTCTAGCTGAGAACTAGTTAAAAGAGAAATGCTTGGGTATAAATCCAGCTAAAACAATCCTTATTCTCTTCACAAAAAGAAAGAAAATCCCCAGACCTCTTTTGATAATAATAATACTCAGCTAAAACTCTCATAGGTACTCAATTACAGGGAATCCCTTTGGATAAAAGGTGTAACTGGAGATACCTTGTGACAAATATATTGGTCGTGGACTTTATTTTAATAATAATGATAATATATCAGATTTTACTAGATCAATGCTTTTAGTTGTATCACAACTGATAAAATGGCTATAGTCACAAAGTAAAATCATGAACTTTGTCATCTATGAAGGAGATAGATTCATCACAGATTTTGACGTCTATACGATAAACATATTAAAAAAAAATTCAATGACCTACTCTCAATTCTGTCATAAATGAGCATATCAAACTCGATAATGGAGGTTCAGTTTTATTTTGATGGAATTTTTTCATGATCGTTATACTTTACTTATAACAAAGTAATAAAACAATAACTTGATTGATTGTCAATTGTCAAATATATTGATAGATAGTTGAGTAATAAAGTTATATGTGGAACATTGAATCTTTTAATATTTATATATATATATATATATAAAAAGATTTCACATAAACACGTGAAACAACAATCAATAATCAAACCACAATAAGAAATGGGAAAACAAGACTAAGATCTTTCAACCGTAACAAGCGGTCTTCGTCAGAGTCAAAAACCCAACTGAAAGTTGAAAGATTGAAAGAAGGTTGAAAGATCTTAGTCTTGTTTTCCCATTTCTTATTGTGGTTTGATCATTGATATATATATATATATATATATATATATGTTATATTTGTTGATGGTAATATGAATTCCTATATTTTCTTTTGAAATAAAAAAAGAAAAACATACGTTACTGTATTTAGTTTTTGTTTGTTTACCAGCTCTGAACTATATAGCGAAAGCAACACAAAGATGGACAGAGGAATATTTCACTTCTATATTTCGACACTCGTCGTTATCTCACTGGGCTTAATGCCCCAGAGGGGCACTAATTTAGTATAATGACTCCTTGTGAAATACTTTACTTCCTGATGACGTTGAATGTTGAAATATAGAAGTATGTTATGTTTGAGTCTATCTTTGTATTCCTTTCGTTACAGTTTTTATCTAAAGTCCTACAAACCGTTTCATTTTATTTATATCTATACAAATCTTATATATATCTAGCGAGATTTCACAAATACATGCAAAATAACAATCAATAATCAAACCACAATATGAAATGACTAATATGAAAAAAGACTAAGATCTTCCAATCGTAATATATATATGGTATATTGACTGTTGTGTTTCCGGCGTTCTTGATTGCCCATTCCCTTTTCTTCTGAAGACGGATCATCTGAAAATTTGAGTTTGCAAGTGTGTCTCTTTCTCTGTGTATTGCTTTTCTTCGTTTTTGAGCTAATTTGCGTCCAGTTTTGATAGTTTTTTTCGAATTTTGAGTGGTATATATATATACATAATTTGTGGTCAAGAAAACAGTATCGTATATATATATATATATGGGAAAACAAGACTAAGATCTTTCAACCGTAACAAGCGGTCTTCATCAGAGTCAAAAACCCAACTATATATGTATATACTATTTTTTATAAAAATACGATCCGAAATGGACAGATAAAGTTCACTGTAGATAAAAAAACATAGATAAATTAAAAACACACACCTACAGTCTCTAATTTTCTTTTTTATCCGTCTTCAGGAGAGATAAGAGAGGGAAACCAAGCACACTGGTATAGAGACGATTGGAGACCAACGGTTTGTTTATCTACTATATATATATACTTTTAAAAACTGGATGTCTGTTTCCACGTGGTTTAATTTTGTCTTATATTTTTCCAAATTACGATTTTTTTCTTTATTTCAGAGTGGAAACAGACATCCAGTTTTTAAAAGCCTGCATTGAAGAATGACTGCTTCCAACTTTTACAAATATATATATATATAAATTACTTCGAAAACAAAACAATCAATTATTTTGAACAATCATTTTTCTTATTAAGATAAAGCATCATTGCCAAACTATTACTTTACAAAGAAATTCGTATAAATGACCAAAAACTCAGGAAGGTATTCTTGAGTATATGCACTAATGATACTCATTTATTTTGAGTTGTTTTCTGTTTTGGCGCAGTTTACCTGTTTCAGGATGAGAACTCGTATTAGATGCAAGATTTCAACTGCTACTCTGAGATGGAGTTACGAAGTTTTGTTTGCTTATGAGTTTACAAATAGCATCTTTAAAAATTTCTTTGTTTATCAGTTTGACGTGTAAATAATGTTATTTAACACAAGGAATGGATGTGTTATCTGCTAGATTATTTATGTAGATCAGGTGCTCCCCCCCTCCCCCACAACTTGAGAAGCTCACACTCTTGGTGAGTGCTAGACGATATTTCTAATAATACGAGAAAATTTGAGGTAAATAAATAATAATGAGGTAAAGATATTCATTGAGCATGTTAGAAAACATCTCATTTCATTTCGTTTTATGCATATATTACACGTGTTGTGTTATTTTTATACATGTTTTTTGTGAGCTGATCACACAAGGAACTTTGTTTTACGTTTTAAAAAACTCACAAGGAACAAAGAGAAACAGAAAAAGTCATTAAATTAAAAGTTATTACAAATCTATTGGAACTATGTATCTTCACATTACTATCTTGCAGACTTTTCGAGAAAATAATTTTTTTTTTGTAATGTACACTTTTTTTTGTTACATACTTCATGTGTGTGGCATTGTTTTGATGTATTTATCTCTAAACATATTATAAATTTCAGAGTTTCGATGTTGGAGTGGAATTTCTTAAGTGGTACAAGGTGAAAAATAAAATCAAAATAATGTTCCTTCCAAAATATATTAATTAGTTAAATATATTAAAGTTAAACAAATGAATAATGAATTATATAGGTAAAATACAATTCATTTTAGTGTGATAGGAGTGATGTGCGATGTTTCTGACCCAGAAGGATATGGTATTGTTGCAAAAAATAAAGTAACTAAATGTGTCAATAACCATTATCTACCACAAAAACCTTTTTAAACGGCATTCAACTATTTGAAATATAAACATTAAACTCTAAAAGAAAACCAGTGAATTCAATTATCTCTGACAGATATTGACGGAGCATTGCGAAAGAGGATCATCAATTTTACTAATAGGGATTCCTTTGAGAGGAAATCATTAGAGTTTTCACTCATTAGTGTAACTTCATTAGCTGCGCACTAATAATTAACAGACATCGCTGAATAATTAAACAAATATCTATTTTATATTTTAAGCAAAGAATAAAAGTAACAAAGTGTATGTACTAACACTAATTGTATGTATTGACCTAAGGTACATTACTTTTCACGAAACTACTTTTGTTCCTCAATAAGAATTTTAAATATATTGTGCCACAACATTAATAATTAATAATGATTTAAATAACATCTAATATATTATGTCTGTTATCTTATATAATTTATTTCTACTCTCAGATTATTTATTCTTTAATATTATCAGACATATTTGATATATAATATATATTTATATTTTCATTTGCTTTATTGCAGCTATAAAAGTTTTTTCGTTTACATGCAGAAGTGTGCTTAATAATTATCAAATAAGTGAGATAATTAGTTTTAATGTTATTATTATTCCTGATTGGATATAATCAATATCATGCTATTTAATCGGATTACAAAATTGAATTTTAGTCCTAAAAATAATTTTGTATAGCTGATTAAAATATTAATTCGTTGCTGTTTACTTAACTAATTTGGAAGGTAATGAAGATTTTTGATTTAAATATACCGTTGATTAGGCCGAGTTTTGTAAACTGAAATAAAAGAAGTCATTTTATATTCAAATACAGAGTTGGGGAAACAAAGCAAGTTGAACAGACGTGTTGGTGAATTTTCATTGGATGGTATAGAGAGAGAGGGAGAGAGATATGTATGTAAATTAGAACTGAGCCTACTTCCCTTTTGGGATGGCTGAGGGGTTTGGTTAAACGCAAAACTCCATTCCATAGAGAGCGAGTGAGATAGAATGGTATCCTCTGAACATACAACATCATAATAGTTAGACCATTGTGAATGCTTGCGTGCATATTTCATCCAGCCAAGGAATTCTCCATCTTTCTTTGTCATAAAATAACCTTTTGAATTACATTATATCTTCAATACTTTATAGTAAATATTAAAATAATAAAATTGAATATTTCTTATCGAAATAAAGTCATATGCATGTATTCAAAGAGAACTATATACAGAGAATAAGCTAGTTAAAGAATATGGAATTATCTTTATATATCCTTGCTGTAAGAAACACGTTACATCTTCGGAGGATTTATGGACCTACGTGACTTGATAGTGTATCGAGATGTTGCAAGAATATCATTACTACGACATTGTTCACCTCATACGATAATGTGTTACAAATTTTCAACAACTGAATTTTTTGGTTCATAAATATACTGAATATACTGAAAAATTCAATACTGAAAACGATTTTGAATTCTTCAGTATCTAAACTAAACCCTCTTAATATTGAAAACTATTTCAGCAAATCAAGTGTAGTTATCTCTATAATTAATTATAGACAAATATCAATTCAATCCACTTTTTCAAAAATATTTGACTCTATAATTTCTAGTAAACTTAGAAGAAATATTAATTATTATATTTTTTCTCAGCAACATGGTTTCTGTCCCAATGAATCTGTAGGCTAGTAACTGGCAATTTACTGTCGAGCTTTACGATTTGTAACAAGCAAGGTAAACAAAACTGGTCTGAACATATGAGCAAACTATAATATAACACTAAACACTAAACACAAACTATAAACACTAAATAATATTTATATACAACAAAACTAAAGTTTATCTATCGGGACTCGGTCAGTTCTTCAGTCCTAGCCAACTCAAAATACATTGGTATGACATCGACCACACTGTCGCGGCGACTGACAATGCATCTACAGGCAGGTGCCATCAAGAAACACACCACCCAAGTGCACAAGAGGCAACTCACCCGCCAGGTCCTAGTAGAGAATACAGTCATCACAAAACAAGTCAACGATCCAGTCAGGCTACAAATCTATGAAGCCCTAAAGATAATGAAAAATGATCCCCTGATCAACAGGCAACACACCGGGATGTCATGCACTCTACAGCTTCTCGGTGAACAGCCACCAGCCACCCAACAAGACAATAGCCAATTCCCGCCGAGTACTCAGGCCGACAACACCTAAATCTCTAACTGCAACCCTTTTGGCCCGCATTTTTCACCCCTTTCACTCGTATAACCCACCTAACCTGGAAAATGACTGCAGCCGACAGTCGAAACGTTTCGACAAATATAAACCGTTGTTCTAACAACGAAAAAAGGATCTTTCGCAAACTGGAAAAAGTTGCAAGGAAAATTCTCCAGAGGGAATACTCTATCGTGTTCAACAAAACCTGTCTATCTGAGAGACTGCTGCCAGGAATGGAAATTCTTTATTGGGGATTACTCCCAATTTACCCTGCAGCCAATGTACAGTAATATATATATATAAAAAGATTTCACATAAACACGTGAAACAACAATCAATGATCAAACCACAATAAGAAATGGGAAAACAAGACTAAGATCTTTCAACCGTAACAAGCGGTCTTCGTCAGAGTCAAAAACCCAACTATATATATATATATATATATATATATATATATATTCGTAAATTTTGGTAGCAGTCCTTCCTTGATACACACATTATTGAAAATGACACCAAATTTAGCTGATACCTGTTTCTTAACAAGTTTCTCAATTTTTCTAAATAACACTCTGGTTATTTCGTCTACACAATAAAGTACATCTCCTATGGTCGACATGTTTCGAATGGGCAGCCAGAAACCCTTGCAGGTAGCGACGCAGGCCGGGAGGCCACTCACCCCACAGATTAACGCCCAACTATACTTAAACTTTATGGAAAAAACCCCCCCTTCTACCTTCTCTGTGTATATAATAAACCAGGTTTTCACATTAGATCTTACTCACGTCCTGATGATGAATGTTGATCATTCGAAACATGTCGACCATAGGAGATGTACTTTATTGTGTAGACGAAATAACGAGAGTGTTATTTAGAAAAATTGAGAAACTTGTTAAGAAACAGGTATCAGCTAAATTTGGTGTCATTTTCAATAATGTGTATATATATATATATATATATATATATATATCAGTCGTTATCAGCCTTTGGAGCGATTCACATCTTTTCCTGAAGACGAAGACATCGAAATATAGTAGTGAGTTCAGTGATTTCTTTTTTATGTGTTCTTTTAAAAATTCTAGTTTATATATATATATATATATATATACGAATAAATAAAAATGACGCACAATTTCCAATAATATTGTTGGATGAGTTGAGAGAGAGAGAGAGAGAGAGAGAGAGAGAGAGAGAGAGAGAGAGATGCAAATAAATCCAAGAGGTAGGCTGGTTCATCAATAAGATACACGTAACAAGAGAACAAGTGTTAGGAAGTTTGTTAAGCAAGCGGGATAGAGAGCGTTGACCTTATAGACATTCAACGCCATCATCTTTCAAACTGACTTCTCGCTTTATTTTCTTCAAAACTTCTAATAAGAAAACCAATTGTTCTCCTGAGAAGTCTTAAACTGTTAACAGGTTGTTGAAAGCAATCTAGAAACTCATTGAAAACTTACTCGCTCGCTATACCTGGAAACTTTACAATTCTTGCTACTTCACACCTGTCACCTACTTTATCTTTGTTAATAATCCAAGTCAGTTGGTATCATGTGTATCATGTTACTCCAATTATTTGATAAATTCAAAACTTTTTAACAAGAACGTCATTTCTTGAAATAAGTAGTCACTTAATCTACAGAGCAGAATATAAAAGAAAATGTGACACTCAACTCACTACAAGTAACCCACATAATATAATTGTGGGTAATTAATTGTTTTATACCCATTGATACATTTCTTTTGTATCACTGTAACAGCTACAAAGTTATAATATAAAAACACAAAAAAAATATTTTCAGTTTTTAAAAATAATACTCTGTGACATATAATCAACTTGCAATTAATAAAAAGTATGTACTCTTCACAGGTAACACAGTTTTCTCTGTCTCTAGCGGTAGTTTATCACAACAAAAATCCAAAGAGATTTAAATATTAATAACGTTTCTAATACAATTATTAATATTTTATACTACTGATAATATTTTTTTCAGAATTGCAAATCAATGATTTAATCAATGATCAAACCACAATATGAAATGGGGAAAAAAGACTAAGATCATTCAACCGTAACAAGCTGTCTTCGTCAGAGTCAAATGGGGAATCACCATTTCATATTGTGGTTTCATCATTGATTATTATTCCACGTGTTTATGTGAAATCTCGTTATCAATGATTTAATATGGAGTTAAAATTACTCCCTAAAGTTGATCCACAATTACAATTGTTTAATTATTAATGTAAAGTTAAAGAAATGTACAAGTCATTATGGGTATTCTTGTTAGTTTTTACAACTTTAAAATAATACGAATAATCAGGAAATCATTTCAAAATAGATACTAAGTTCAAAATATTTTAAAAATTTAACACCTGAACAAATCCACAGGTTCTCTGAAAGTGTTCTATTTAAAGAACGTATTAACAAAGACATCGTTTTAAACTTTTATATAAAAATTTAATTTATATTTTACTGTCTTCACTGTACTGTGAATACAAGAACACTTAAAAAGTGTTCTATAGCTGCAAAAGGCATTTTTTTCTGACTGAAAAAAAATTATTAAATAAAATAGTAAAAAAATGAAATAAGGAGAATGACTGCGATAATTGTGTGTATGAATAATAATGTGTGTTGATATTTCTTTATCTGAACCTCACAACAGTTCATAGCTTGAAGCCGTTATTGACTTTTAAAACGTCCTCCTTTCTTCACTTTACTTGTAACACTTTCAGAAATTTGTTTGCCTAAGTAATGATACCCTCGTTATTTTAATCACTTTAAAACCCTCTAAGGTTCACCCACCTATAATTATAATTACATTACTATTATATTAATATTTATCGATACTTTCCACCATTCCTATATGAAGAAATATGCTCTCAGGTTCATTAAATTTGTTAAAAATAATCATTAGATCAATTAGTAATTAATTCTTGTACCAGGATTTCTTTTTTTTTTTTTTGGAAAGATTATCTGGCACCTACTCCTCTCTTTCTTACTCCTCCCCATTTGAGGTTCCATATTTTAGAACCTTCATTATAAATAATAAATTGAAATTCCAGTAAAAAAGTAGCTTTAGTGTTAAGTAGAAGTTACTTCATTTAAACAATTATAAAAATCCAATTTTTGTAATTTTGTTGCAGTTCATTTGCAAAAGAAAGGATCAAATTCTAAAAAAGGAGCTAGTTTTTGTTTTATGAATTTCAACACAAGCAATCAATTCCTGTTTAATTATGTTTGATGTAAGTTTTACTGATAGGAAAATACACTAAAAACATTTCTCAATTGCTTAAGTGTATTGGTTATGTTCCAAAACCTATCATCCTAAAGATATGTTTTTCTTTTTAAATTGTATTCATAACAACGAAGGAAGACTCTCAGGACTAAGAAGGGTTAAAGTTAACTTGCTTATTTTGCAGTTTGTTATATTTTGCAATGGCTTTGCGTCATTGAAAAGTAGCACGCTACTAACGATCTGTTTTCTAGTATATATCATTCTTATCTTCCTGTGTTCTTAGCTGTGGAGTGTTTTCAACAGCTTACAACAACTCTTCTGTAATATATGACATAGATTAGTAGAGACTGATATATTTCATAAAAAAAAATAAACTTGAGTAGCGTTACAAGACTATAAATATGAAAGGTTATAACGGTATAGAATCTGTTAAAAAGTGTTAGCCCTACTAAACTTTATAGAAGTTGATAGTATTTCATATAAATATCTTAGCAATTCTATATTAACTGTACGATTGGGTTGATTTTTGCTTATGAAAATTGTTTCGGATATAAAAAATATCACTTTTTGAAAAAAATAAAATACTTGGGAAATATGAATTCTTATTTTTAAGTGACTGAGTGAATGAAAATATTTATTAAGGGATTTGTTAGTACCAGTGTAAATGTGTTCAGGGTGTTGTTGCAGCAGACGGTATATTTGAATAGCTTCTCTAATAATGACTAGTTCAAGGAAAATGTTTTCAGCGCAAAAAATCCCAAAAATGGGCCATTGAAATGACAGAGATGTTACGTTTATATGTTATCGATGTTAGGCAAATATTTTAACACAATTTGCAAAATAAAAGTTTAAACTTTTAGAAACGTATGTTTATTTATTTTCTTTATTTTACAACACATACTGGCTAGTTTTGCCAGGGGTTGTTTGACACTTTTACCCTTTTTTTGATATGCGCATGCCTAGTATGCCGTTATTTTTGCATGTCTCGAATATGACTGCGCTCTATCAAAACATACGCTCAATCTGTATTGATTCAAAATTATAAACTCACTATTATCTCCATGGTTAGAAGCAGAGGGAGTGAAAGAAAGAACATTACCATCGAAAACTTGTGAAAACCAGTGAAAAATTGTTAAACAAGAAGGGAAATTACCTGAAAAAGACCTCTAGTCGAATGTTGATAATTCTTCTTTCGTTGAATAAATAATATACTGCATACAACGTTAAGTTAAAAAAAATGTGAAAATCTTTAATGAAAACGTGATCAAATATATATACTCACTATACAGTTACTGTGAGGAAAACAGAACTCACAAACACGCACACACACACACACACACACACACATACATACACACATTCATACGTGCACACAGATATGTTAATATGTTAATACAGAAACATATTAGAAAGGAAATAGGTAAGAAATGTAATTATGCACACATTAACGAAGGTCTGCTTCCTATATATATTAGTCAAGGTTGGTAGCAATCCTTCTTGCAAACATGTTTCTAAAACTTTTATGCCAATTTCATGCTGGGTTACCTTTTTTGAAAGTTTCTCTAATGTCCTACAGGCTCTTCTCAGTTCTTCGGGGAATAAAAAAATCAAAACATGTCGTTGTTTTATTAAATAGTGTTAGAATGTATATTTATGAAAAGAAAAGTTTGGGCCAGTTGATTTATTTATTCCGCGAGGAACTGAGAAGAGTCTATAGGACATTAGACAAACTCTCAAAAAAGTTAACCAAGCATGAAATTGGCATAAGATTTTTAGAATCATATATATATATATATATAAGAAGATTTCACATAAACACGTGAAATAACAATCAATGATCAAACTACAATATGAAAATGGGAAAACAAGACTAAGATCTTTCAATCGTAACAAGTGGTCTTCGTCAGAGTCAAAAACCCATATATATATATCTATATATTCCTGAAGACGGTTCAAAGCAAAAATTAGAGACTGTAAGTGTGTGCTTTTGATTTCTCTATGTTTCTTTTTCTACATCGAAATATATATATATAAAACAAGATTTCACATAAACACGTGAAATAACAATAAATGATCAAACTACAATATGAAATGGGAAAAAAAGACTAAGATCTTTCTACCACAACTCTGGAGAAGACCGGTTGTTGTGGTTTAAACATATATATTAACATATTGCAAAGAAAAGAAACAGTAAATAAACTCAAACACAAACAATTATGACTGATAACGTTAGTTGTACTTACTGCAGATGAAGTTAGATTTAATTCTTCTGTAAGCTGTTTAACTATTAATGCTTTCTTAATGATTTACCGTAACAGTTAATATTCCTGATAGCTTTATGACAACACTCTAATGCATCAAAATATTGGAAAAAACCTCTTAAAGTAAATCTATTTGCAAGCCAAAATTAAGACGCAAATAAGTTTATTTCCAGATGAAGTGCATGGGAGATGAAATGCTTTCTTGCTCTTTTTCAACATCGTGAAGTGCCAGCTAAAAGCCTCAGAGACGTCAAAGTGACAACTCGTCTAAAGATTTTCTCTTCCGCTTCTTCCCCAAGAGGCTGCATAATTTCGTTGTTCCATTAACTTGCCCGAACAGCGAAGTAACAAATAAATGGAACGCTTTACTCTCCCATGCATTAATCTAAAACGTTTTATCGACCGTAACACTCTACCCTGATCAAACTTGCTCAAACCTAGGTCATATCCGAGATGATTTTCATTCAAATGTAACATGCCATTAGTCCGTCCATTTTTAAAAAAAAATTCTTATTATAATGTAAAGTTTAATAAATCATCCAATGGATATTTATATCTCATTGAAAAACACTTGCATACGTTACATATTGATCAAGTGGCACATAAATTTCTTAGCTATATGTATATATGTATTTTGTTAAGTTTCTTTCTATGTGTCACAGTTTATTTTAAGTGTTACCAGTCCTCCTGAATGACATTTTGTTTATCACATACACACACACAAACACACACACCCACACACACATACACACAATTATATTATATATATATATATATATATATATATATATATATATATACATATCAGACAAATCAATCAAAGTTACAGTGAAATCTTGTCATATATATATATATATATATATATATATATATATATATATATATATTAAACGAAATACTATCCAGAGAAGAACTGATTACAACCTCCCTCAATTCACTTCTTCTGAGAACGACCGCCATAATGGTGAAAATATTGAAAAGTGAGTCCTAATTGTGACGTTTCTGTATATGTGCAATATATATATATATATATATATATATATATATATAGTTCAATATAGACAAAGAAACATAGAGAAATCAAAAGAACACACTTACAATCTCTAATTTTCGGTTTGAACCGTCTTCAGGAGAGATAAGAGAGGGAAACCAAGCGCACTGGTTCAGAGACGGTTGGAGACGGTTGGGTCTACGACGGTTGGCTCTCGTATATACTATATTGAATAATCACAAATCTTATAGAAAAATATTGTCTATTGAATATACGTACTGAATTTCAGTATTCAATATACATATAAAAGTTACCAAGTGTCATGTACACTCTTTTTGAATAATTACAAAACTATAATGAATGAAAAAATCCTTTTTTTTTTTTAATAAGCACGTTGTATTTAAAAAAAAGTATTATGTATATTGTATACGTTCTATATCATACATTATCCATATATACTGATTAAAATGAGTACTACATTGAATAGTCTGGTAAGATTGAATGTAATCAGTATTACCATATTGAATAATTGCACAGTATATCAAATCAGTTTATTTTATGTTACATATAGATGACTAAAATTTTATTTATAACCGATTGATGTCAATCTTAAACAATATTTTATCTAAGTTTAATTTTTTTACGGATTGTCTAAGTATTCTCCCCAATTGGTTACAATAATTTAAAAAATTATTTTTTATTTTAATTTACTCAAATTTTATTTTTTATTTTCAAATTGAAAATAACACACTTGACGCCTTTTCTCAGAAAAGTACGAAAGCTGAAACATATGAAGTCATAGCCCTTCATAGCCCTTTGTAACAATTATTATTCATTAATTATGCAATGTGTTATAGTGTGATATTTACTCATATTAGGGAACGTATTATGTTTCCACACAGAAATTTTTTTTATAATCAACTTTTTTATATATTATAAAAAAGTTTTATATACCAAGTTTTTTTTATTATAAACATTTTTGTGTGGTGACATAATACTTTCTCCAATATGAAAATTATTGATTATTCTCAATTCCCCAAATTCTTGCTTGTTTGCTATTTTAGACTCATGGCCAAACTGGATTCAGATTTTTGTGTTTCCCTTGCCTAAATGACGTATCCTTATGACGTGTCTAATTGTGTTAATAATTCGATTTGGTAAAAGATTTAAAACCAGCTCAGGGTAGTACTTTTATATTGTGTATTCGAAATGTTGTTTGTATGTCACATTGCAAATGTTGAGAATTTTACATGTTTGTAATAAAACTAATTATCAATATTATCTTGTTTTGTTTGGAACAAATTTTTAATCTATAATAATGATTAAAACTTTAACATGAAAAGTGAGTTGATGAAGTATATGTCTGAAGCTGTTCTATTTTGGAAAGTATGGTTGAGAAAGTCTGTGTGGATTGGGCCAGGTGAGAGTTTAGCAGTGTAGCCACTCAGGGATCATCGTAAACCCTAAATGGTTCTCTTTTCAACTTGAGCACCCGTTTTGTATAAACCAAACTATTTCATCTCGCTATGTCTGCTTATTCAATCGAAAGAAAACTCCCTATAAGCCTCTTAACTACATGGAATCCAGGGCCTATGGGCAATATTACTTTTTATTCCTTTCCAATTTTAACTTTTAAGAAGAAAAACTCTTTAAGAAACTGATATCCTGCTCCATAGGCGCTTAGGAATAAGTATTTTTGCACTGCTTCAAGTGTATAAGAAAAAAATCACCAAAAAAAAAAAAATTGTAAGTAGATTTTAAATGAAGTACTTGGAAAACAGTTATACTTACGACTATTTGTGGTAAAATATATGACTTTAGCGTAAATGGAGACATTTAAAGGAAAAGACTAGGTCAATGGAGCTACAGTGGGGAATTCGTAAATCTCGCCGGTTCTTGAAATGAAGCCAACGCGACCAGAGACTCTGCTCTCAGACCGACTTTTCCCAATCAACTCCAAATAAAGTCTCTATTTTAATTGAATTTAGGGCATCTTTGGTACACTTCTGAAACATCCAATTGTTTTATGGCCGTGAAAATAAAGATAGTTTAAAGTAAATATCATTCTGCTGATATATATTAATTTATGTTTAAAAAAACTAATGTATCTAGTAAAATGAAATCATAATTTCGAGTATATTTCAACACAATTTATTTTAACTACCAGAAATAAGCAGTGAAAAATGATATACTATTATTTCAAGCATGATGCTTTATATCTCTCTCACTCTTACTAACACAACTCTCTCTTTCATCCGTTCACTCTATCTTTCTCTCTTTCATAGTATATTTGATTTCAAAACCTTACAGTGTATGAGAGGAACTCTATTCTCTCACTCATTCTCACTCGCTCCTCTCTGCACCTATCTATCTTTATTTCAATCTCTGTTTCTTTTTTTCCACTTTTATATACTATCTCTCGCTTTTTCACGCTCATTCTCTCTCTCTCTCTCTCTCTCTCTCTCTCTCTCTCTCTCTCTCACACACACACACACACACACACACACACACACACACACACACACACACACACATACTCACTCTTTCGCACTAATCCATTTGTCTAGCGAATGCTTCATGAGTCAATCATGAATAACTGCATACTTGTAAAAATTATTATTACTTTGTATATTTTAAACAAATTAATGATTACATAAATTAGCTGTAAGTACATCAACCTTTTCGTGGAATCAAAAAATAACTCATCACTTCTATGAGCAATCTATTTTATTTCATGCAACTTGATAAGAAAGCAATTTGTTTTATTAATTATAACAAAGTATTTAGTAATCCTCTATTAGATCGGATTATTTATTCAGAAAATGGTATTTAAGATAAAATTAATAAAAATTAAACAAATAATATAATATAAAAACTAGATTATCAGTCTCTATATAAAATTTAAATTCCACCAACTATTCGTAAGTTAAAGAAAATATAGCTTAAGATGTTAAAATGGTAATCATTATCATAAAAAAACATAAGGATAAAAGACTCAATGAATAAATGTTATTAAAGTATATATTGACAAAAATATGTGCTGTCATAATTTACATGAAGTTATAAATATTGGTTGATAAGTTATGGAATAGTTTATTCATATATTTATTAATTTAGATAAGTAAACTTATCGTTTACTATTGGTTGGTAAGCTGTCGTTTAGAAATACGAGCAACGTGAAAAAATTACATTTCAATCGGAAAAACATGCAGAGCCAGGAACTTCAAGCCACTGTGTCCTTACCCAAAAAGATATCTTAGTTTTTAAATGTTGGTGAAATTATTAAAAGTTTATAAAAATTATGTTAGAATATTGTTAGAATGTGTTTGTTTTAAAAGCTGATGTAATTTGAAAACAAATAGTTTTCAAACACTTAAGGAATGTGTCTCAATGTGGAATGCATTTACTATATTACGTTGATTTAAAGACCTAATGTACATAGTCTTAATAAAAAATATGTTGAGGGTAGTTTCAAGGATCTTCCCCTATTGGAGGGTAGTTCTAGAAGTTGGCCTCCAACATAATAAATGGCTGTCTTATGAAAAGAAAACAGTAACGCTGAATAGGGGAGAAGAAACATTAGCTATCCATACAAAAGATGTTTTATCAAACAAAGACGCGTTTCAAACTCTTAGTGTTCATCGTCAGGTTCATCAACGGCCTCCGTAAGCTGATGTAGCCTTCATTAGGCTACATGATGAACACTAAGTTTAATAAAATCTTTTGTGTGGAGATTCAGTTTTCTTTCCCTATACCAGTCATAGATAATATCTATTTGCAGCTACACTAACGATTATATAGTAAAATCTATAAAAAAACATTTAAGTAATTACTGACTTTCTGGGACATTATTATGAAACTCGTATTCCATAGTAAAAACAGCATCCCTCTATCTCAGTGTTTCTTAAACTGTTTTACTTCAGGGTGCACCTATGAAACAAAACCAAAACTTTAGGGCGCATCACTGATTTTAATATAGAAAATTTAATCCTGAGATTTGATAACAGGAAAATTATTGGAAATTAAAATGCATAGTTTTCTTTTTAAGGAAAAGGAAGAAGAGAGAGAGACAGAGAGAGTGAGAGCAAAAATGATTTAAATCCCCGAGTAAAGGCAAAGAGGAAGTATTATCCATTTATGCTTAAATATTAAAGAAATTTGCCTTCCAGTTCAAAATATGAAGTGGCTGAGACTTGACTCAGACTTGAAAACCACATACTTGATATTTTCTCAAATAAATTAAAATGATGCAATAGTTTAAAATGATTTGCATTTTAAAACTAAACTATGTGGTAAATCTGTTATATAAACTTAATCTTCCATTATCTTGGGGCGCACCTGGCTACCTTCCAGGGCGCACCAATACGCCCGGGCGCACCGTTTGAGAAGCACTGCTCTATCTAGAGAATTTAAAAGACAAATAAATTTTGTTTAAAACAAAATTCATTTATATTTGATTAGTTTTATTAGATAACTCTATGAGATAAATTAAGAAGATTGGGGTATATTTTTTTTGTACGCTGGTGGTGTTCCAGTTTTGGACGCCCTGTTTTAATACTGTTTTAACTTAATTTTCATTAAACTCTATTGCAAGAGTATATACTAAGTACAAATGTACTATTCTGTAGTACAATATATAATGCTGTTGTATAAATTATCACACAATTAAAGATTTGTAAATCAAAATGTTTAAGTACTAATTTCCTTTCTTTTTTTTTGGGTTAGCTGTTTGAATAGGGTCCACTATTACTACTACATTACTACTACTACCATGCTATAGAACTGCTACCAAGCACCCACACAAATCCCAATCAAAAGAGCCTATGACTGTAAAACAATGAAAACAAATTCTAAAGCAAAATAATAAAATAAGTAACCATTTTTATATCAAGATTTGACAGTTTTATTTAAGATCGCCAACTTCCTAAAAAAAAAATTGTTCCTACTTAGACCCTTGTGATTTTCAAGTCATTATACCAGTCATATATACCAGGTCATTAATACCAGTATTTATTATACTTAATATGTCATAAAAATATTTTAGCACTGAATAAAAGTTTTGATCTTTGTTTCTGATGTATTTACAGAAACGCTAGTCACTTAAGATAGTACTAAATAAAGTTTAGTGTTTAAAACAACAAAGTACTAGCTGTTTGTTAACACCTTTACTATTAAATGACATTAACAATAAAATTAAACATCATAGCATGTTAAATTAAATATTCCACCTAGACTGATTTGTTGGAGAATAGGATTTGTTACTACTAAGCAGTGGCTTTTATAGCAGAAACATAAGTCAGGACACAGAACTTGTGATTATCTGTGCAGCTCTGATACGAGCACGAAAGCAAACATTCGAAATTTAAGTGGAAACCTATTAGGTCTTGAGTCATATAATGTTTTTAAAACCCATTCTTGTAGATTATTTGTTATTTGTCGCCTACTTTCGTTATGAGTGAGGCTTCATTACCAGATATGGAGGCTTAAAGTTAAGCGTGCACAATCTTATTAGAATAGAGTTCTGTAACTAGAATCTGACATCACTCAAGTAGATCACCGACAGCGTTTCATCCTGTTTGACAAACAACCAGCGATGAATTTCCATTTATCGCAAAATGAAAAATCTGGGCTTATGGGTATGTTTTGAACTTGAAATCTTGAGTATTAAAAGTACACACGCCACCTATTGGACCACACCTGACAGCATGCAAGGCGTGAAATAAGAGAGAACACAAGCACAAGTGATTGACAATGAAACATATACAACGATATAGGCTTCATGTTTCAGCCGAAGAAATATTTCATTGATTAACAAAGTATATTTTAAAAAAAAATACGGGTGGGTCATTATTGAAATAAACATTATGTAAGAAAAATAACTGCAAACCTTTTTTTTTTGAATATTTGAAATTTTTGTTTTAAAAAAAAAAATCAATGCACTAAAAGCATCTTCTTCAAATAACAATAGTAAGAATAATGGCATCCAGTTTTCAAAGCCCATTGTTCTGCCTTTTATAGAACCTAAAAGATAGGAAAACCCAGGCTGAAAACTGCCCTACCTTAAAAATCTCTAAAAACAATTTATTTTTCATTCAATCTAAAACACTCCTATCAAAAAAAAATCGTACATTTTCATTATATAGTAAAATTTGTATTGTAGTTGTAATATATTTACCAAATATCAATCAAATATACAAATCAAAATTAAAATATAAGGTCATTTCGTCAAATTTTTCGTTGCACGATCAATCTTACAACTTATATGATTTTCATATTACTTGTAGTGTTCTTGTTTCAACATCCAAGTCATAACGAGAAAGAAAGAGAGGAGAATATATAATGAGCAGAATTTCTTTAATTCTTGCAAGTTTGAATGAAACTTAGGTGATAACTAGCTTGTTTAGTCCATTCTATTTAAATTTAAGCATGATAACAAACTATGATAGTTCGGCATCTACATATAAAACATCAGTTTTATCAGAATGTAAGTTCATTTTTAATGTGAATTTTATCACAGTCAACTAGGCAAAACAGCTGGCGGTAATGACAACTAAATGGAAATAAAAAATACAATATTACTAAATACTGACAGATACTATCAATATGCTGTTAAATGAAAAAAAATTGACAAAATTCATTATCTCACGAGCTATGCAAACAGTTATTGTGTGATAGTGTTAGGATTTTATTTTACAACACGTTTCAAACACTTAGTGTTCATCATCAGGTACATCTGCCTCAGTAAGGCGGACAAAGTACAGTATTGAGTTACATTAATATTGAGTACAAATTGAATAAATCATTCAAGATGTGCAAAAATGTAGATGTAGATGTGAAAACTATTTGATCTGCAATTTTATTAAATATGAGTGGCATACACTCAACTTTGCTATAAGTAAACATCATATGAAATTTCTTGGGTATATAATATATAATCTCACATTTACATATGAAATAAATGTCCAAATGGGAGATGTTTACTAGTTATTTATTGCTGGAGGTGTACAAATGGTGATTAAGCCAGTTATCAATTGTATACCACACAACTGATGCATATAATATCATTGGTATTATCACAGTATTAATAACACTTTTATAAAGCCAAATTGAAAATGTTGAGTTACGAAATATTCTCTAACAGAAGAACATCACTTTTGTTCCTGCAGCTAGTAGATCTCTAACATGGTCATTTGTAACATTATGGTCAGTGGATCTGTTACATTTGATGACGTTTATCTGATACACATTAAAGAATCAACCAAAATTTCTCTCTTTAACATTTCAAAGTATTCTTTAACATTGAGAAAAGAAAGTATTATGTCTCCATACAAAAAAGTTTATTATAAATAACTAACAACGCGTTTCAAACACTTGATGTTCTTCTTCAGATTACATCTAAAATATATGAGCTTTTGGAACATCAGGGTGAATTAATTAAAATTGGATACAGTATCTGATAGTTGAATATCTAACACTATTGAGTGGTAACACGGGAATAGTATTAAATTC
The DNA here is from genome assembly GCA_026182355.1 of Hermatobates lingyangjiaoensis. Classification (NCBI taxonomy): domain Eukaryota; kingdom Metazoa; phylum Arthropoda; class Insecta; order Hemiptera; family Hermatobatidae; genus Hermatobates; species Hermatobates lingyangjiaoensis. The sequence continues at coordinate 713,602 of JAPFBL010000075.1, read as the reverse complement.
CTTAATAACTAATTAATATAGTTAATAAATAAGTATAATTCATAATCAATATAGTTAATTAATTAATATTTTCCCCAATATAAGTAAATACCACACTATAACAGATTGCACAATTAATGAATTCAAAATATTCCTATTTTGTTTGACAATTGTCAGAAATATGTAAAAAATAATGTCAGTGTCATAGAATCCTCGGAAAAATTATCTTAAAATTAGAATCCGTTTCGTAAATGTAAACAATATAAATAAAAGTAAACAAATCAGACAACTATAGCAGGTGAACCACTGGATGAAAATATTTTCATCTGTTATTAAAAATATGAAAACGATCTCAATTGATTTTCAAAACGGAAATTCATTTTCTTAACCAGTTACTTATGTGTTAATAGTAATAATATATTGCAAACAACAACTGAAATCCCAAAAAATATAGTGTTCATTAAATTAAACAATGAAAATAAATTTATATATGGTGCAAAAATGAGAAGTCAATTTAAAAACTAAATATTAATAGCATTTTTCCAAATTCATTTTTTTAAATTATTTTATATTATATTATTATAGCATCTGATACATTTTTTTAAGTTGTAGTTTATTAACAATGAAAGCTAAAAATATTAATACCAAATAGTAAACTTTCAATGCCAGAAAAAAAATTACAATATTGTATAACAGCAGTATTGTCATCTTATACGTTTAACATTATTTCTTTCAGTTTTAAATCCATGACTAAGTTACCTATTAATTATTAGTAATATTAGTTAATAAACTGATAATTGACAAATAATATTAAATTCAACAAGTATAATGTATATAAGAAAGCTAAGGAATTACTGTATAAAAAGCTTCTGACTTTTTGAATAACGTTTAAAATTAATTACTTTATCCATCAATAATTAAATTTAAAATAGTAATGAGTTTCATATTTATGTTATAACCTTGTGCAAGATGTAATCAATTTAATTTAAGCTGAATTGAAAAAAAAAACAAGTTAGATTATTAAAATTAGTTTAAACAAAAGATGGTTGTAAAATGATAGTTTCTTAATGGTTACATTGAAACAATGATTAAAAAAAAGTTATGTTCATATCCTGGTATTGATTTGGTTTAATGTTGTTAAAATTATTTTACAACTTTATATATAAAGATATAAACAATATAAAAGTTATCATTTCATTGAAAACTGACTCATTGATCATATTATAACATATATTTTACTAATATTTGTGATATTTCATTCCATATATCCAATTATTGATACAATTATTTTCCTTTTGTTTTTGATATTAGTAAACTATACTTGAACTTCATCTATTGTTATTAATGTATAAAAAACCAATTAATTATATAATATTGTAAAGAATTAAAAATAATTAAGTGAAGGTATATTTCATTCTTTTTTGTAAGAATAACTTTTTTTAAATTACACTTCAATTGTATATTAATTTAAATGAGTCAGTTTTAAAAGTTGTTGAATGTTTTGTTTGTCATCATGTAATAGTTATAATATAAGGCAATGTAGTAAAAAAAATAAAAGGTAATTTAAATTGTACACTAACTTTCTTTCTGATGTGCAAATTTTTTCTCTTCTTTCTTTTCAAACACTTAAACGAATACAAAAATAATTTCACACGTTTACATCATCTAATAATGTAATTAATAAAATTACTTTTAAACTGCTATATAAGTAACAATTTTTGTTTAAACTTCGATTAAAACAACCGACGCTTACACTATAGAAAAAAAACTAACGACGCCATTATGAATTAAAAAGTATGAACGAGAGTTGGCTCTAAATTAAAAACCAGTGTAGACACAATGGACAGGAAATAATCATGAACTAAATACAGAGTTTAAATTTTTGTGAGTTGTATTCTATATAATCAATATTAACTTTAAATAAATATTTTTCAGTAAAAAAATTTATAACAAAAGACAAAAAATGGAAATAATACATATATTAGTGGAATTTAGTAACAGACTTTTCAGGTCTAATCATTATCACAACCTTTTAAAAAGTAGATAGATCACACAGAATAATAATTAAGACTAGAGTCATTTGCTGAGTATATTATAAATTAATTTTCGATACGTTACAAATTTATACGGAGGTTTTACTTAGTTAATTATTATCAGTTCAAACAGTAAGAAATTCTTTGTAAGAAACAAAGAATGATAGATGGTTTCTTTGTTTCTTATCAAAGAATCTATCTTTGATAGATAGATAGTTTCTTATTAAGAAACAAATTTAATAAGATGGACTCATATTTTTAAAACTTTTTAAAAACCTAGGGATCGAATTTTTCACGATTATTACACGTTACCTATTGTAAAGTAAAAATAGCTATAAAATAAATGCTAATAATAATAATAATAATTAATTCAATAATGTTTGAATGCAGTTCTTATAGAATATAAAGGTAGGCCAGAATGCAATGAACTATTTTCAATAAAATTCAAAAGGCATTGTTTCGAAAGACAAAATCTTCAATGCTAATGAGTTTTGACAACTTTGATTAAAGAAGAACCAAAGATTGGAAAGCAAACAATGGATCAAGAGAAATTGAAAGGCAAAAGCTTTTTCAATGGAGTGAATACGAACATCTCGACAAGAGTAGAATACAAAATCGGAATTTCCATCCATCTCAAATAAAAGTATTTCTCTTTTAACAATAGTTTTTTTTTTACAATCTTTATATAAATAAATGCAATTTGTTATAAATCTCATCCATAGTATTTGATATTATTATCGAATTTAAAATCAATTTGTCAAAGTAGTTATCCATGATAAACCGAAAAATTTAACAAATAATGAAAATATGTAATCAAAATATTGGTAAAAGCTGGTGGTTTTTTTCTCTGAATATCTATGAAAATTATATATATAATAATTAAAAATGTAGAGCTCGATGGTTTGATCATCGAGCCTCTGCCACAGAGACATTGGTTCAAATCAGTTAACCCTCTCTTGATTGTATCCTCTAGATTGTTATGGCTAATATATTGAAATGATGTTAATAATCTTCAAATTAATGAAATATAAATGTTAAATGATAATTAATAGTATTATTAACAACGTTAATAACTTCAGATATTAATACACTTATTTAGAAAATAAGTTCCCATACTGTTCCCAAACAATAGGGAATATATTATAGTATTAATATAAAATATTAATTTCATCCATCAATGATTGTGGACTGCAGCGTCCCTCAAACTTTTGGTTGCACACACAGACTCAGACATCCACGAAAACGTCACAAAAAGACATTAGGGACCTCAAAACAAGTACATACATCAAAATATCAAGATCGAATATTTCATTATCACTCTACTTTATATATAGCAAAGTAATAAACAATTAATGAAGTTGTAACATACCAGCTTGTAATAGTTTTCCTGGTTAATGCTATGATCATTAACTTTATCTTATATATAATAGGATAAGTTATCGAACATAAAAAATCATAGAAAATATGATTGCTAATATAGGGTAAAATTCAATAAACATTGTAGAGATATGTTAATTGTTTATTACTCTAATTTCTTTTTATTCTTAATAAATATTTTTAATTTACTGCCTTTACTTTTGTTATTTGTTTCTTACTGTCTTTTTGTCTTTTTTCAAATATTCGTAAAAGATTGGTGGTCGGTATGATTGTTTATTTCTAAAATGAGATCTCACATTCTTCTTTGATTTTAGTAACATTCTACTATGGTATTAACAGTAAGATAATTCTGTATTTCTCCACAGATAAGGACTCCTACTGAAGGGGTTTATTTTACTATATTATCTCTTTCAGATTGCATATGTCAATACATTATATATTTTAATTGATAAAGAATAAGTATTTACTAAGAAAACGAAACTACTGGAACAAAAACAAATCAAAGGCAGTCAAAATAATGATAACGTAATAATTGAAACTAGAACAGTGAATCTGTACTTTGTGGTTAGGTTTAAAGTATTTGACATTAATTCTGTATTAGTTTTATCAATTTATCAAATATTTTAAATGATAATGACACAGATTCTTGCAAATGACCCAAAATCATTGGTCCCAGTTTTAAGGATATGGTTATCATTTCCTTATCACATCATATCATATCATATCCTTATGGGTATCAAACTTCTTTCTGGTTATGGGTATTAAGGTTCTTCAGTTTAAGGATATGGATATCAAACTTCTTTCTGGTTATGGTCATAAAGAAAAAATATTAGGAACTTTAACAGGACATAAAGTTTACTCACACTTTTACGTTCTTATTATATGTGAATGGTTTATGAAAGTCAAGAAAGAATCAGCCATGTTCAATACACCAATTACTTACTATTATATGGCCGAATTTAAGCAACATTAGCTTGGTTAAAATCTATTGGATGAGTAACACTATGAAAGATGACGATAGATAACCTGTCATGTGGGATCTCCATGGTTAACATGTACAGAATCTTATGTAGGCTACATTTCACCTAATGAATAGTACAAAAGGTGGAAACTTTCAAGTGTGGGCATTAGTGGAAAAAAGATTTACGTTTACAATCAGTTATACTTAACGATTACACATGTAAAAGAAAAAAAAGATAACCTGTATCTTGACTTAGTAAGCATGAATGTTATTCATGCTTTGTTATTAGCTTTCTAGAAGAAATTCTATATCAATCAATTTAAAAGATAGATGTCTCTATCCCCACATATCAGAATGTTGTTCAATTCCAAAACTATATTCTATATTTTATACTTCTATTTTGCCAGTCATATTAGCAGAGTTAGTTTCTGATAAACGAGATTAATAAGACTTGGTTTTACTTTTATAGTTACGTTAAGATTGGAATCAGTTTCAATATTTGAATAGTAGAGCTCCTTAGAGCTTTGAAAGCAAAAATAAGTTTTTCAAATAAATAATAGGAACAAAATTTGTCTTCATTCTGAGAGTTGTAATTAAAAAAAACTTTCTTATAAGTCAACGTAATAATAAACTCGTCTACAATCAATTTAATTTTGATTTTTATATGACTACCGAATAAATCATGATCAAACTCTCTCAGAAAGTATTATCAAACGCATAGTAATCAGTTTAATGACTTCATTTGTTTTAATGCATCTATAAGTTATAACAAAATTGTAATAATTGTTCTAGAATAATCTGATATTTTACTGCAGATAAAACTTAACAGTTGTCATTTATAGTATAATGTTATATTTCTAATATTGTAAGTTCATCAAATATTCATAGCAAGACAATAACTATTGTGAAATTTTAATTCTATTGAATCATTGAAGAAGGGACTTAAAATTAGTAGCCAATAATTTTGTAACTAATCTGTAATAAAGTACCAATAATAATAAAGTTATTAGTTTCATAAAGTAAGGAGAAGTATATTCCCTTGCTTTAATATTAACAAAACTAATGAAATTCTTAAAATAACCAAGAACTATATGCTTGACAGCAATTTATTAAAAGGTGAGATAACCTTTTGTCAGATCACTATCTAAGATATGCTGGAAAATAACCATAACAAACATGGTTCATTTTCGTTTGCTTTTATAGTTTTAAGAATTTCATTCATATTTTGATATCATATTGACCCTTTTGTAGATCTGCAAATTTATTTTTTTTAAACCTTTAAAACTGATAAAAAAAACCTTCCTAAAGAAACCCAACAAGTGGAGAGCAGGTTATTTTAACAATGCCAGAGTTTGACTGGGAATGGCCATCAGAAGACAATTAGTTAATTAAAATTAAACACAACGACAATTTTATTTGTATAAAGGATATAGAATTATATACATTTATGTCAAAGTAATGTTAACAAAAAAGTATACAACTCATTCTTTAATAAAGAGCTACTTTTTAGTATAACCTCAATTATTATCCTTCAAATAGTGTGACCAGTATCATGTCCACAAACTTTCAGAAACAATGATTAGTAAAAAAATATACATGTTCGAGCATGTATATAACATATTAAAAAATAAACTGATCTTTGAAGTAGTTGAACAAGAAATTAAGTATGTTTGGATTAAAGTTACTATTAGTTTTGCAATAAGTCAGAAATCGCAAAGCTAATTATAATAATGGAATATAGTCTTACTATTCTAAAAGGTAATATAGCTCTAGGTTCCAAAATTACAATTTTCTAGATTTAGTAGTGTAAGGGAGTAAAAATGTTTTCAAAAGTCACATATTCTCCATTGCACTAAAACTATACAGTACTTTAGAAACCATTTTTGGGTAAAATATGAATTTTATCCCTATATTGATGAGACCTGGAACGTGTTTACAAATTTAACACACCCCATTCATTCACAACAAAGGCATCATCAAGAAAACTACAAATATGGACTTAGTGGTTGACTTTAAAACTTGAAAATCCTTCAATATGTTGAGATCGACTTAGTCATGATTACTATAAATCACTTACAATAAGTAAAGAATGAACAAATATTTATTTACTTACTTATATGTTGGATTTGGAGATGCCAAACAAATTGTTTAAGGATGCAGTCCACAAGTTTCTTTACAATATCAAGGACTTGTTCATAATCCTTACTCAAATGAGTTTCTGAAATGTAAAATTCAGGTTAAAACTTGATTGGAAATGCAGGCTAGTGTAAGCAGAACTCGTGATTGAGAAAGAACAAGTTAATATGACACTGATAAAAGACAAAAAACAAATGGATCACCTTTCTCATCCATAAAAACACTGAAATTTTACACGAAATTACTTTTTAGTGATAAATCTATTTGAAAATATATCGATTAAATACGAAAAAATTCTGTAATAAAATGTTTTATCAAAAGGAATTGATAACAGATAAAGTTTTAGAAATATTTGTTGAACATTCATGTGGATAAATTCCTGAGTTGTTTGTTGCATTGCACGTTTTAACCACAAATAGAAACGATCATTTCAGCCAGATATACGACCAAATATTCTCTCTTTAGCAGGCTTTATAATAACTGTTTTTCATACCAAACAATTGTTTGGTTTTACAATTCACTTGTTATTTTAAATCCCCTTATTCATGAATAAGAGATCAATTATTGTTTTAAAATATTGTTAAAGACATACATACACAGTTGCATAGTTTAAAATGATAAAACGATAACCAAGGATACGAGAAGTTTAAAGAGGTGAAAAAATAGATAAGCACATTTTCAGTCCCTAATTTTGTTCATATCATCATGAGAAAGAAGAAAGTGAGGAGACAGCAATCCTTCAAACTATATTTAGGCAATAAATATAAATATGAAGTATAAAACGACAAAGGAAAAAGGAAAACAATCGAAATAAATTCTCTGAGGACTTCCATTTTATGTCATCAGATATCATACAAAGTAAATACAAAGAAGGTAACATGATTTCTAAATAATAATTAATTCATATAAATATATATAAACGTATTTCTTTTTATAAATGGAATAGACAATAACAAATAAATAAACGATAAAATAATAGAAGGGGAAAAAATAAATTAAACAAAATATTAAACTATATCATTAGATTAATTTATTTTCTTTCTCCTTGTGTTCTTGTTTCTTTTATTTATTTATTACTGCTTATTCTATTTAAAAAATTATACATAAAATACAAATCTATTATTATTCTTTAGATAGTATAGTATATATTTTTTCTATTTACTACAAATCACTCTGATAATATAACTTCTCAAAACATCTAGTACCTCCACAGAACAAAAGATAAAAAAAGACAATAAGGAACAATAAAAAACAGGACAAACCAAATGTACAATGTTATTGCCTTATAGAAGGAAGTATTTTTTACATTATTATGAAATATTAATGTCATGCATGAAGATGAAATGTTTACCTATAATTTGAGCAAGTAAACACTCGAATTACAAATTCCTTTAGTTTGAGGATTATCCAAAAGCTGAAAAAAAAGTAACCCCAGAATTATTTGTTAGATCTACTTTATTTCTTTCATACATAGGATACTGTTAGTATCAATAGCCAAATAATCCCATCTGTTATTTTGCTTCTTTTCAAAGTTACAGCACATCTACGAGGTTATGATTACAGTTTTGAGGAACCAGTTTGTTAAAATGAATAACAATTTCAGTTATTCACTGTTTTGTTTTTTGTTAATAATGTTGACGAACTATATTAGTTACTGAACAATAAAATCATATTTTATTTTCATTCACATTATATGTGCTACTATTTTTATTGCAACTTTTTGTTAACGAAAATATTGATAAATTTCTTTCATGAAATTTACATTAGAGGAGATAAAAGGCTGTTTAAAGAAATGACAATTAAAACTTTAACAAGAAGAAGAAAGATGAATTGTGCTTAATCATAAGTTTTGTTAATTGTGGCAAAGTCTAGTCTCAAGTTAGGAACGAAGTCACCAGAACTTAATAGCCTGTTCAACTTGGTTGAGAGATCAAACCCTCCACCTCAACACTATTAAGAGCTATTAGGCTTCTTAGTAACTTGTACTTTGCTGAACCGTGATAAATCTTGCGCTTCAGCTCTTTGTCCTCTCTATTTATACGACACTTATTAAAACCCTAATCTCAAAATAATTACTTGATTCATTAATTAAGGCTACTATATTAATAATAAATCAGTATTAATAAAACACTGTACATATGTATGTATGATCTTCTTCTCTGTAAAACCTTATTTGCTAGGTTGATATATTTAAAACTTTCAGTTTATTGCTTCTCTATTGTGTACTTCCAGTTTATTTCTGAACTTTTGTTTGTCTTTCTTACTCCCTTCTTCTCCTAATGGAACATCCCCAATGCAAAGAAAGAAGTTTAATATAACATCTTTACTTGAATTCTTTTTTTTATTTCATAGACGCTTTATTGTTTTCCAATCAACATCTGCTCAAACAGTTAGGTGTTTTGTTTTAAATCATACCAGAATTATTAAAAATATATTAGTAAAACATTGAAGGGATAGATTCCTAAAGATGCTAAAGGAAAATAAATATAATTTGAGTAAACCAGTATGAGTCTCCAATCATATATCAAACTATTTAAATCTAATGTTATAAGTGAAGATTCATCAATGTTTTTCTTTTGAAAGATTAGGCGAAGGTTCAAAATAACTTTATCAGTTGATATAGAACGAATAAGTTTAATTACAGTAAATGAACATCCGACAGACAAAGTCAAAAATTTACCTTACGTCCTTAAGTTACCTTACTTCAATTTGTATTCCATTCTCAATTCAGTTGTACTTATGAGGCTGTAAAAGACTTTCTACAATACAATACAATACAAAAGAAAAGGCAATAATTAATTTAACTATGAATGCTGCATCTTGTTTAAACTTTACGGGTTTAGACATGTTTAATTTCTAAATAATGGTACTTATCAAGAACCCCAAAGCATATAATCGTAAATAAAAGTAGGATTAGAGAAAGAGAAAAGATCAGTAAAAGAAACAGTTTGTAGATAAAGAAAAACAAATTATAATTACAAAACACATATTGATTGATCGATATAGATTAATAAAATATTGGAATAAATAGACTATAGACAACGTATTTGTTTTATTATTGTTGGAAGTTTATTGTTTACATATGATATGTACTTTGAAAAGTTTTTTATTATATAGTTTCATAATCTGTTATTTTTTTGTGCTGTAATTCAAAACTAAGTGATGTAAGCATGTTCAGCACAAACTGTTTTCTTTTTTCATTTTTAATTCATTTTTATATTGTACTATGCTGCATTTATGATATTCATCTTTCCTTTCATGTTATAGCTTTCACCATTGTTTAAAATAAAAGTAATCAAGTGTACTCTCAGAAGTAAAAAGTTTTCCGTGAACTTTCCTCCCACTATTCTTATCTTTTTCTTATTGTTATTCTATTTCCATTTTTAGCACTATTTTTTTAAATTATTGAAGAAACTCTTCATTTTTCTTTTGAATTGTGGAGACATATATATATGTATATGTTACATTGATATTACATGTTCAAATTTATAGTTAATGCTGCCTATAATCAGTAAATATTCATTTACAACATTTTTATTTCTCAAAAAAAAGGTTTTAAATAAAATAGCGATTCAACCACTAGGAATTCACTAAAATTGAAGTATCAGGTTTTATACTTTGAATTATAATTCATGCTAATAACATAGATAAAATTATATCTATGCATTTATGGTTGTAAGCATAAGTTCATAATCATAAGAAAAGAATAATGTTTAACTATTTCTGTTAGTCCTGAAATGTAGCCCGTTCATAACAAAAATGTTTACCAAATAAGAAATTAACCTAACTTGCCACCACTAATTTCTTTCTTATTTTTATATTGTAATGTTCTATTGTTCAAATGTAAACAAGTGTCCAACGCAAATTTTATTTTTTATAGTTTCTTGAAATGTTGTTCTCAACATTTCCTTAGAGTTTATCTAAGGTAGTACAATCAGTTATTTTGTGGTATTTACTCATTGTAGGGTAAAAACCTAATGAAATAGTCTCCACATATAGAAATTTAGTAGTATAAACCATGCGTTTTGAACTCGTAATGTTCTTCTTCAGGCATTAACTAAAAAAATACAACGTCATCAGAGAGTTATCCATAGTACAAAGTAAATGGTACGAAATAAAATAAGAAAGAGAGTACGAACCTAAGGGTAAGTGTCAGTGGTACAACTGACTGAGAATAGAATTGAAGTGGTGAGGATATGGAGTGTACATCTGTTTCATATTGGATGGCAGGTACATTTCTTTGTTATTTTTTCTCTAAAGGTTAGGCAGAGTCTTTACATTCGCTCGAAGACTAAGTGTAGGAAACATATTGAAAATATAACAAAGAACTAAAACGAAATACGAACAACATATTTTCAATTTGTTTTCTACACTTACTTAGAGTCAATGTAAAGGCCCTGCCTAACCTTTAGAGAAAAAATAACAAAGAAATGTACCTGCTTTCAAACATGAAACAGATGTACACTCCATACCCTCACCCACTTCCATTCTATTCCCAGTCAGTTGTACCACTGACACTTACCCTTAGGTTCGTACTCTCTTTCTTATTTTATTTTGTACCATTTACTTTGTACTATAGATAATTCTGTGATGACATTATATTGTTTTAGTTAATGCCTGAAGAAGAACACTACGTATTCGAAACGCGTTTATACTATTCAATTTCTATATGTGAAGACTATTTCATTAGGTTTTTACTCTACCTTAGATAAAGTAACAGAGAAAACTGGTTCCAATAAAAGTAGTACGGATTGAACAGTACTTCCCTTACAAATCCTCTACCGTTTATGTTAGATCGAAAGTCGTTTGAAGTCTAACATTAGGTTATTTATATTATAACAATATTTTTCATTTAAAAACATAACAATGATTTATTTTTGCTTACTACGATTAGTTTCTTTATTATATTTGGTGAAAATGAAGTTGTGTATTTGGTGATGGCCTGAAAAAAGTTGAAAATCACTGTTCTAGATCAGCTTCCCAGCCCTTCTTTAAAGAGGATCAAATACTTTGTATGAAAAATTATATTTCTGCAGACATTCAATTATTGATCCTTTTCTAACCCAAAAATCATTAGATAGTTATGAAAAATTGAAATTGTTTCTTTTATTTATTTTAGTAATTGTCTTGTTAGTGCTTCATGAAAAACCTTCGTTCTGCTTAGGTGTTTCATGGTGTCCTGAACTTTAAAAAACTATGATGAAAGTATCTAGATAACTAACGATGAATAAGTTCTGAAAACTGCAACATGAGAAACAAAATTTCTTTACTTAACAAGTTAATTTTAAATTTAAAAAAAAAAGTAAAGTTACATTCTTTTAATTCTTAGTATAAGTTTCCAGATAAATTAGTAATAACATATTAGCATGAATGATATTTAATTATATATTTATTTGATTTCATTTCTTTTTCTTAGTTAGACTTCTCTAACCTTTTGATGATATGAAGGAATCGTATAAGTAAATACAGGAAACCAATAATTAAAATGTCATTGTGACGTCATCGTGACGTCATATACAAGTCCATTGGTTCTTTATTCACCAGTTAACTGCCAAGCGTCATTAACAGTTGTAACTAACCTCTTAATAATTTAGAAACTTAATCATTAAAAATAGTTATTTTCAACTACCATTTCAAACAGTAAGTACAAATTTATCTTTGTGCATAATTCAACATAAATTTTATGTTAAATATACAAAATATTAATATTGTAATGAAAATAATTAAGTTCACTACTTTATGATGATTTTCCAATATGGCGAACCAACCAATATTTCCAACCAATGTGGCGAATGAGACTTAGGATAGCGTCGTTTAGGGATAGCGTCGTTTAGGTTACAGTTTTCTAATCAAATTAATAAGACATAATTACTGGGATTCAAAATGCATAAAATAATGAACTAAAGGAGTTTTATCTATGTTAGGTATTATTTCATTTTATATACTTTAATGAAAATAGAATTTTATTACAAATAAGGAAGTTCAATTGATTATATTAATGTTACTTCGATTGTATTCACTTCATGCAAAATGAAACAAATATGGTTATGTTCTATTACTAATATTATTATTAGAATTGACTTGTACTTCAATTGTTTTGTAGAAATGATTGGTTTTTAAGAAATCATGGATAAATTAATTAATATGAATTGTTTAATAATGGCATTTAAATTAATTACTAAAATGTAGTAATTTCGTGTGTTTTATGTAATTTCGTGTAGTAATTTCGCGTGTTTTGAAACGTGTTTTAGTGAAATAAGTATTAAAGAAAATCAAATACTTGGATCAAATAAATTGAACTATTAAAATATATTACCTTCTAAATATGATGTGTATTTATTGGTTGTAATGATTATTGCTGTTTAATAGAATGTATGTATTCTATATCATTACTGATATAGATAACAGTATCATTGCTGAAATAAAACTATTGCAGAATATCTACTGTAGTGAAGTTTTAGTAAAATTATGTAAGAATTTATTTGATCAACTAGATTGTTGTTAATAGAAGAAGATTATAATTCTAGGTACTGTTTAATTTTGTGGACTTTTTCTTTAGTTGCTTTCAAATTCTTGGTGTTTTTATTCTAAAATGAGTTGAAATGACTTTCCTCGTAAAATGTGAAATTCAATTTGTAAAACAATACTTCAACCATTGCAGTGATTTAGTTCAAAATATCTAAAAATGAACTACTGGAATACTAATTGTTACCTTCACGATCTACAGGAAGTTAAAATGTCTGATTTTTGAAATAAGGTAAGAAGCTTTTATCTTATTTATGGTTGAGGTTTAGTTCCAAAAATATTGTTTGTGATATTTCTTTTTTTTTTTTGTATGTATGTGTTAAAAGGATCTGTAATTATCTGTATATTTAAAGACTCAGTATTAACGTAATGAGTTGTTCTACTATTTAAGGAAAACCTACTTTTTGTGCTCTACTACAAATTTTTGTTACTTGCAGGTATTTTACCTGTCATAATGATTAACATTATTTAACAAATTAAATTTCGAGTGGCCTAGACTCAACTTTACTATAGGTAAAAGAATATCAAACTGGTTTAAAACAAAGATTTTGTCTCCTCAACAGCTTTCACACTCAATCATAAGTCAAAATTTGTATATTTTATTGAAAAAATACCTTTTTATTGTGTTAAAGATTTGAAACTTTCTATCATTTATTCCTTTTCTGATTAAATCATAAATGTGTACTTTATAATACTGTCTTAAAGTTTTATCTGTTTGCCAATAGTGCTTCCCCAAACCATTACATCTTATTTTTTAAAACATTTTTTAATTGTTTATCATCTGTATTTGTAATAATTGTTACAATAAACATTACACATGAATCATCATTTCAATGATGAAGATTTCATTAATTAAACAAAGTGTTACATTCGAAAAATCAAAATGCTTAATATATTTCTATTTAATGATCAAACCACAAATGAAATGGAAAAATAAGACTAAGATCTTTCAACCGTAACAAGCGGCCTTCGTCAGAGTTAAAAACCCAACTGAAACACAAGATGTGTTTCATTGATTGTTATTTCACGTGTTTATTGTGAAATCTTTTTATATTTCTATTTATATCCTGCATGCTATATATTGGCTGTAATATAGTAACAATTTACATTAAATTTAATGAAATGTTTATTATTTTTATATGTTTATTTCAATGAATTTAAAATAAAGGTTTTTTTTTTCTTCTACAACTGCTAATAAGAAAAGTAAAAGTAACTCGAGTGTTATTCTAATGAGTAATCAAGACACCTGTTATTGCTTCTTTAACTGGTTATCAGCATTCAGTTTATTATTCAGTTTACTAGCACAACACCCATCGCTTCGCCAACAGCTTTCTATGTGATATCCTAAAATCAGAAAGAAAAACATAGATTGTATAAAAAATTGCACATTTTAAAACGAATTTATTGAATCTTGTTTACAAAATGAAAATGAACAACCTAAACAATTTGTCTCATCTTGATAATGATTGATTTTAGGATATATTAACATGATTCTTTAAAAAACAGGACAAATATATTTCATATGTCATCATTCTAATGAAACATATTTTGTGCTACTTGCGAATAGTATTTATAGCAATTTAGGTTTTATTGCAAAAGACGTATATATCATTTGAATCATGCTAATATATTTAGCTGTAAAGTAATACGTATCTTTATATCCACGCCTATTTTGTTTGTTTACATATCTACACATATACAGCAAATATATAAGCATAATTTCTTATGAGAATAAGAATGATTTTTTTATGTCATAAAAATATGACATAATATAATAATGTCATAAGAATATGACATTTCTTATGACATTATTATATATCATTTGAATCATGCTAATATATTTAGCTGTAAAGTAATACGTATCTTTATATCCACGCCTATTTTGTTTGTTTACATATCTACACATATACAGCAAATATATAAGCATAATTTCTTATGAGAATAAGAATGATATTTTTATGTCATAAAAATATGACATAATATAATAATGTCATAAGAATATGACATTTCTTATGAGAATGAGAATAATTTCTGAATGTAAAACATTTCTGTGTTGTGTAAACTGAACATTTATTTTACACATTCTTTTTTACATGTAAAAAATGTTGACTTATGATGCAATCTGAAAGGTTGTGAGTTGAATATAGACCATACTGCTTGATGGATCAGAATGAAATTATGATCAGGTATTAGATGGAAGTATTCCTCAGGTATATGAAATTATACCTAAAATAAAGAGAGAGGATTATTTGGGTATGAAATGAGATATTTTTTAAAAATTACTTTAACACAAGCATTATAGTACATTCTATGTTTTTTTTAAAAAAAAATTTTTATCTCTAAACAACGTACTAAAGAGCAATGAGATTTTGTCAAAAAACTAAACATAGAATTAGCAATCAATAAAAAAATCTCGTAAAATTCCAGTTATAACAAAGGGCAATCAATATACCTTTAAAAACTAAAAATCTATCTTGGAATAATGGATCATTTGTTATACTTGTTTACATTTGTGAGGGTCGGACAGACGGCTTCTTTGTATAGATAATTCGGTACTGTTTTCTTGACCACAAAATTACTAACAGACACTTTTTCTTCTTGGAATTTGGTCAGGGTAAATATATGCAATCACCTTTATGCAAACGTTTCAAGTCAATGACAAATGTCCATTGTTTATTGTATTTTTTTTGTTAGTTTATGACAAATGTTCATTGTTTATTGTTGTTTTTTTTGTTAGTTTATGACAAATGTCCATTATTTATTGTTTTTTTTGTTAGTTTATAGTGACAAATGTCCATTGCTTATTGTTTTTTTTTTGTTAGTTTATAGTGACAAATGTCCATTGTTTATTGTTTTTTTTTTGTTAGTTTATAGCCCTGAGGATGTCTTAAAATAAAGATGAAACGTTGGCATAAAGGTGATTCCATATATTTACCCTGACCAAATTCCGAGAAGAAGAAAAAGTGTTTGTTAGTATAGATAATTATTATTATACTATTAATAGTATATATTATTGTTAAGCCTATCCACATAATAGTCTTAAAAATGAGTTTGTTTATTGTAATGTTTATTAGCAATTGTTTTCTTATTGTATCTCCAAATCTCAAGACTTTCTGACTCCATTATATTTTGTTTATTTATTTCAAAGAAATATAGCCGGGACGGGCCTGAGAAAGGGATGACGAATTACATCTCTCTGTTGGCATCTGTCACAGCTGCTCCATTTCTTAATCTCTCTTTCTTGCGAGACATTTCAAATTTATTTTCTTCCAATAAAACATGCATAAGACCTTTATATATGTCTTTCATCCCTAACTTGGCAAGCATCGTATATCAACTTCTTTTCCAATTGGCTCAATTATCAACCAATACAAAAAAAAAACCCCTCTAGTTTGATGGAATAAAATTATAAAACATTTATCACATTGAATAATTAAAATCTATACTGAACAAGTCAAGGTATTTTAAAAATTTGTAATCATTTTGACTGCAGTATTTTAATTATTTAATCAAATCAATTTAAAAAAGCCCCGGTATTTCAATACTTTATTATTGTTTTAACAATTTATTTAATTTATTCCTTCTCTGATTAAATCCTAAATGTGTAATTTATATAGCTGTCTTAAGGTTGTATCCTTTTATCTAGTGTAGTATTGCCTGAAAATCATTTTAAATAATTTTAAGAAATCATGCATATTAAATGATATGATACTCTTTGATCTCTATAATTACTTGTTATTATCAGTGATAAGTGAGAAGAGAGAGCGAGATAGGGAAATACATTTTTAAGAAAAAAGTGAAAGAAGGATGAGTTGGATGATGAGAAGAGATGGTGCAGAGATAGATAAGAGAAAGCTAGAGTGTTGCATGGGTAGGTAGAAGAAGAACAAAGATAAGATAGAGAAGAAGAACGAAGAGATCATAGAGAAGAAGAACAAATAGATGATAGAAAAGAAAAACAAGGAGAAGATAGAGAAGAAGAACAAAAGGAAGCTAAAGAAGAAGAGCAAAGAGAAGGTAGAGAAGAAGAACAAATAGATGATAGAGAACAAGGACAAAGAGATAATAGAGAAGAAGAACAAGGAGAAGATAGAGAAGAAGGACAAGGAGATCTTAGAGATGAAGAACAAATAGATGATAGAGGAGAAGAAGAAGGAGAAGCTAGAGAAGAAGAGCAAAGAGAAGGTAGAGAAGAAGAACAAAAAAAAAAGATAGAGAAGACGAACAAAGAGAGAGTGATAACAATATATGACGGTGGAGTGTATTATAGGAATTGTTGAAAGGGAGCGACAGAAAGAGGGATTAAAAGTTGATACAAAGAAAACTGTTAAGTGAAAAGAATTAGAGTTAAGAAGGGAGAAAATAAAAGAGATAGAGAAGTATTCTACTTAAAGAGTGATTGCAAGAATGAGAGAGATGTAAAGCTAAAAAGAGAGCAGGTTATATATCCTGAGTGAGAGTTACCGAGAGGGATAGAAAGGTGGAGGCAGTAACTAGAAGAGAGAAAATGAAAGAGATAGAGAAGTATTCTACTTAAAGAGAGATTGCAAGAATGAGAGAGACGTAAAGCTAAAAAGAGAGCAGGTTGTTTATACTGAGTGAGAGTTACCGAGAGGGATAGAAAGGTGGAGGCAGTAACTAGAAGAGAGAAAATGAAAGAGATAGAGAAGTATTCTACTTAAAGAGAGATTGCAAGAATGAGAGAGACGTAAAGCTAAAAAGAGAGCAGGTTGTTTATACTGAGTGAGAGTTACCGAGAGGGATAGAAAGCTGGAGGCAGTAACTAGAAGAGAGAAAATGAAAGAGATAGAGAAGTATTCTACTTAAAGAGAGATTGCAAGAATGAGTGAGACGTAAAGCTAAAAAGAGAGCAGGTTGTTTATACTGAGTGAGAGTTACCGAGAGGGATAGAAAGCTGGAGGCAGTAACTAGAAGAGAGAAAATGAAAGAGATAGAGAAGTATTCTACTTAAAGAGAGATTGCAAGAATGAGTGAGACGTAAAGCTAAAAAGAGAGCAGGTTGTTTATACTGAGTGAGAGTTACCGAGAGGGATAGAAAGCTGGAGGCAGTAACTAGAAGAGAGAAAATGAAAGAGATAGAGAAGTATTCTACTTAAAGAGAGATTGCAAGAATGAGTGAGACGTAAAGCTAAAAAGAGAGCAGGTTGTTTATACTGAGTGAGAGTTACCGAGAGGGATAGAAAGGTGGAGGCAGTAACTAGAAGAGAGAAAATGAAAGAGATAGAGAAGTATTCTACTTAAAGAGAGATTGCAAGAATGAGTGAGACGAAAGCTAAAAAGAGAGCAGGTTGTTTATACTGAGTGAGAGTTACCGAGAGGGATAGAAAGGTGGAGGCAGTAACTAGAAGAGAGAAAATGAAAGAGATAGAGAAGTATTCTACTTAAAGAGAGATTGCAAGAATGAGTGAGACGTAAAGCTAAAAAGAGAGCAGGTTGTTTATACTGAGTGAGAGTTACCGAGAGGGATAGAAAGCTGGAGGCAGTAACTAGAAGAGAGAAAATGAAAGAGATAGAGAAGTATTCTACTTAAAGAGAGATTGCAAGAATGAGTGAGACGTAAAGCTAAATGAGAGCAGGTTGTTTATACTGAGTGAGAGTTACCGAGAGGGATAGAAAGGTGGAGGCAGTAACTAGAAGAGAGAAAATGAAAGAGATAGAGAAGTATTCTACTTAAAGAGAGATTGCAAGAATGAGTGAGACGTAAAGCTAAAAAGAGAGCAGGTTGTTTATACTGAGTGAGAGTTACCGAGAGGGATAGAAAGGTGGAGGCAGTAACTAGAAGAGAGAAAATGAAAGAGATAGAGAAGTATTCTACTTAAAGAGAGATTGCAAGAATGAGAGAGACGGAAAGCTAAAAAGAGAGCAGGTTGTTTATACTGAGTGAGAGTTACCGAGAGGGATAGAAAGGTGGAGGCAGTAACTAGAAGAGAGAAAATGAAAGAGATAGAGAAGTATTCTACTTAAAGAGAGATTGCAAGAATGAGAGAGACGGAAAGCTAAAAAGAGAGCAGGTTGTTTATACTGAGTGAGAGTTACCGAGAGGGATAGAAAGGTGGAGGCAGTAACTAGAAGAGAGAAAATGAAAGAGATAGAGAAGTATTCTATTTAAAGAGAGATTGCAAGAATGTGAGAGACGGAAAGCTAAAAAGAGAGCAGGTTGTATATACTGAGTGAGAGTACCGAGAGGGATAGAAAGCTGGAGGCAGTAACTAGAAGAGAGAAAATGAAATTGAGATAGTAAAAGCGAGTTAGGGAGGTGAAGGTGACAGGTAAAGGTAGTGAGAAGAGAATGTTTTACCCCAAACTTTTTATTAACAAATAAATTTGCCCTTTTTCTCTATAGGACAGAAGGCTCTTTTCTGTTTTATATTGGTAATTTATCTGTACCATTTATTTCAATACCATGTATTGTTACTATCAACTTTATATTGTTAAAATAATTATATTATTTCAAGAGAATTATTTAAAATTTTTATATTATTTATTTCTCTCAGAATATTTTTGTAGTAGAGCTTTGTTTTTCATAAGAACATGAATAAAATTATAAAATAGTGCTTTTTGTAAACGAAAGACTTCTTACTTATGAATAAAAAAATAGCATATAATAAAATATCTATCATTTAGGACAGGTTATTACTCAAAACTGAGAAATTTCATGTATGCTTTTTAAATTTTAATTTAAAAAAATCCTCTTAATTTATTATTCAAAAAAAACTGTAGTAAAAAAAAAAGAAATTTACTTTCTACATATATGTATTTTTGTCACAGAAAAGAGGGGCAGCTAATGTTGTTATAGTGATCTCCTAAATACACTGCTACTTTTCCATATGTTATTATAATTTTTAATCGAAATTATTTTTCTTGCAGGCCACAATTCCCAGCAACATGAAAACTTCTTCATTCTCCCTTCGCGTCATGCGGAGGGTAAGTAAACATTTAATTATTTATTCATATGTAGACCTAAATACTTATGAGTGTATTACAATACATCTATCAATTATGAAACTTGATTGGCTCTAGCTAATGTTAGAATTCCAAGGTAAAAATCATAGTTTCCACACAAAATGTGTTTATATATATAAAAACTCTAAAGATGAACACGAAACAGTCAAAAATTGATTTGCTGTAGCTCATGTTAGAATTCCAAGGTAAAAATCATAGTTTCCACACAAAATGTGAAGACTGGGTTCCTTGGTAAAACATATTTTACCTTAGATTTCTAACTTAAAAATTATTCAAAACATTCAAACTTAGATACACAATGTTGAAATATATATTAAATTAATAGCACTGTTCTTGAATAAAAATTATAGTTAGTTTTATCTATTGATTAAACGATGATCTTTGATTATTCATTAGACAGTTACATGAATATCATTATAGGTCATCAATTCTTGAAGCAATTATGTACGATGATCACTTCGTCAAGTTAGGGTTTTTGTCGTGGTGTAAGATTATGATATTATGCCTCCCTTCATTTTCTTTTACTTCTTTTACTTAACAGCTCATGTATAGATGGGTTTTATTCATTGTCCATATATATATATATAACCTGTATATATAATCTCTCCTATATATATTACTCTATTTTTCTTTCTTATCGAGGTTTGGTCTAGCTTCAATAATGCAACACCTTTAAGCCGACGTTTCGTCTATATTTGTAGACATCTTCAGGGCTACATCAATACAGAGTTTAGTTACAATAACATGAAATATAATTTCTTCAGGGCTACATCAATATAGAGTTTAATTACAATAACATGAAACAGAATTTCATTGTGAAACATAATGAAGATGTCTACAAATATAGATGAAACGTCGGCTTAAAGGTGTTGCATTATTGAAGCTAGACCAAACCTCGATAAGAAAGAAAAATAGTGTTAAATATATGTGGTCGAGATTGGAAAACATTCGATTATAAATGTATACATATATATATATATATATATATATATATATATATATATATATCAGTTCAAAAATGTTTCTCTTTCTCTGTGTGTTGCTTTTCTTCATTTTTGAACTGATTTGCGTCCAGTTTGGATCGTTTTTTCGAATTTTGAGTGGATATATATATATGATCAAACCACAATTTTTCATCATTTCATTTTGTGGTTTCTTAATTGATTGTTATTTCACATGTTTATGTGAAATCTTGTTATGTATATATTTGTAAATTTAGGGAGCAATCCTTCTTTTATACATGTTTTGTTGAACGACCTTTGTTTATATTATGCTTATATTATATTATTTATACCTTCAAAGGTGAGAAAACTTGAAAGATCGACTATGAAATTGATTCATGCCACAGTACAAAGGTCGTTCAACAAAATATATATATGTATATATATATATATATATATATATAAAATATATAAACCTCTCGAGAGTTCGGTTGCAGTCATGCCAATGTACCTCATATGCTGTTGTGTGAGAGTACTGGTACACTAAATGACCAGTAGACTGTTGGCTCTATTAGTTGTTGCCACATTATTGTTAATCAATTTTCCAACTGCTCATTCATCTTGTCTGTATTCGCTATTTATATAAGCACGATAGAAAAGGGTTAGTGACTCACCATAATCAGGAAACTCTCATTTTCCATTATAACCTTTGTACTGTTTTATATTACAAGTTAAAATTACCATAGTCCTGTTACTTAGGGTCTACGTGGGACTTTCAATTTCTTGTCGTAAAAGGCCTGAGTTTTATTAAACATCTATGGCTATATTACTTTAGGTTTCTACTAACCCAACGGAAAATAACAAGAAAATTTAAGGGACTCAGCAAAGAAAAAGTCGGTATTGCAGAAGCTGAAGTATATTTGAATTCTATATGTTTTAGAAAAGATATCTGTCAACTTACAAAAAAAGTTATATACGTAAGCAATTAAAATAAAACAATTAATTAAAATTAAAATTTATTAAATAAAATTATTCAATTTTTATTATTATAAAAATATTCATTAATTAAATTTAATTAATTAAAATTTATTAATTAAAATTAAAAATTATTAAATAAGCTAAATTCACAGAAAGAACACAGATAAAAATCTGGAGTGGCCTGCACTCAACTTTACTATAAGTAAACTTAATATCAATGTTCTTGGGTATATAATATATAATGTCTTATTATATAATATCTTATATATAATATCTTATATTATATCTTATTATATTTATAATTTAAATCAGAAAAATTCTCTTATTTTCTCTGAAAATATCATAAACATCCAAGAAAAAATGTCGTTTTAAGATAATTTATAATTAAGGATATACAATAACTACATTTATTAATCATAAAACGAGAGATTTCCATTTTAAATTATGTTTTACATTTTTGGTTTTATATAGAATTGTTATACTGGGAATTTTATGGCTTCTTAGTACCTATTAAAATCATTTTCCTTCCCCTTTATCGAAAATCATATATACCAGTTTTCTCTGAGTGAGTGTTATCTTTTTTCCTGCATCTTGTACTCTGTTATAAGCTTGCTATGAATGTATATTGGGAAAAAATATATTAGTAATTAACCAGTTTACATACTCAACTCAAAGTCGAAGCGAGCTATTCAATATAATTTAAATCATTTATAGTTGGGAGCTTCTCATTTTTGAAAATAATAAATATGAACTATTAGACTGAATAGTCTAATTTTATCTCAGCGGTTTTACTCAAAAAATTTCTACGTCAATGTAAATATTGCAAAAAAATATCAAAAATTTGACAAGTATAGTATATATCCCTTAGTCTAGGATAAACAAACAGTTTTTATAGCTTTATTGCTCTTTCCCGTAATTGAAACTTCATGAATATTTTTTTATGAATTGCTAATTTTTTTTCCATTTATGGTCAAATTTTCATGAGTTTTTAATGAGCCGTTTAGCGTGAAAAAAATTTTCTGAAAACAGAAATCGTACTTTAACGCCTCTTTGGCGAATGTAATTTTGAAAAAATCATCTCAAATCATTTTCCAAATAATGTTCTATTTTTATGCATAGTTTCATTTTATATAGTATGGCTTGTATCGCTCTCACAAGCTTTGAGATTCAATTATAAGTCAAAATTTTTACATTTTATTAAAAAAAAATATTTTCCGTTGTTTTAAAATTCTGAATATATTTTTCGTTTGTTCCATTTGTAACCTCAAAGATAATACAAAAATTTCAAAACTCTAGGTTATCAGTTTAGGAGAAAAAAATATTTTCTAAAAAATGGTTTTTAGCAAAAAAAAGTGACTTTTCCATCATGCATAATTCTTCCCAAACAATAGGGATCTGCTTCTCTATGGGGCCTATTTTTGTGTAAAATATCAACTTGATTCATCAAAGATTCTGGACCGTACCGTGGTAACAAGCAATGCTAACACACTCACCCACCCACCCACCCACACACACACACAGACATCATCGAAAAAACTTCATAAAACGATTTCAAGGACCTCAAAACATGTAATTCCGTCAAAATCTCGAGATCGAATTTTTTCACGATCACTATACTTTACTTATAGTAAAGTAAAAAAAAAGATCACAAAAACTCACTATTATATTTCGATTGCCTCATCATTAGGTAGTATGTAAGTCAGTCCGAAGATAAGGGAGTTTTTTTTCGGTGCTGCTGTAGAAGGATGGGTAATTCCCATGGGTAAGTCTGGGTAGCTTGGTCATAGTGATTCTAGTGTACCTGCAATTCAGTATTGATTTCTATAGAATTGAAGTTATTTAGTTGGTTTATGTATGTGTATACAGTAAATACAATCTCTCAGCTGAATTATAAACACAGTAACATAAAAACAATAACACAGACAGTTACAAACAAGACTGATAACAAATTTTGACATCCGTTTTCTTCAAGTAAAAGAGTTTATTATTAAAGGTAGTTTCCTTATTTTCAAGGATATCGATGTCGCCATTCATTAGATAAAAAAAATTAATTATGAAAATCACATAAATGTTTATATGATTTTCTGAGATGAATAACACATATTTAAGTCAAAGAGACGACTAATTATTAATTAAATTACGTGACACCTTATTTTAACATGTAAGCTTGGTTATTTATTCAAAGTAACCTTTCTTCTTTCGTTAATATTATCGAAAATTGTTAGTAATATTGTTAACTTTAATTGATTATAATATTAAGGATATGTTGAAATGGGAAAACTCAATGAGAAGGACTTAGTCCTTTTTCTTGCCTACTCCAGACTTGTATGTCTTAGACCCGTCTCTATTGGT
The DNA here is from genome assembly GCA_026182355.1 of Hermatobates lingyangjiaoensis. NCBI lineage: Eukaryota > Metazoa > Arthropoda > Insecta > Hemiptera > Hermatobatidae > Hermatobates > Hermatobates lingyangjiaoensis. Next base: position 689,336 of record JAPFBL010000075.1, on the reverse strand, counting down.
AAGTAATTTAGTTGTCCATTCATAATATTTGTTGAAGTACAAAGGACAATGGTAAAACAATGACAAAAAGCATTAAGTAAATAAATGAGTAATTAGCGTTTTAACTATTCTCTTTGATTAAAGACAATATGAATTATATAGAATATTATTGGAATAGAGAAGGTTCCTCCAGTATAGGGAGGATTTTCATTAATTGAAACACAAGACTGTGTTTTGTAAATAAGTTACTGAAACTGTTTGGAGAGTTCAAATAATGTGTAAGTTAGAGGATTGTTGCTAGAGGGGTTGTAGAGTAAACAGTGGAGCAGTAAAGAGATTGTGTAAGGCTGGACAGAGATGGAAGGGGGTTGTGAAAGGAAGAGGCCAACTGATCGTGTTAAGAGAGAAAAGGTCCAATAGACATTCCGAATCCCTCCCTTGCAGCAAACTCAATTCAAAGTGTGAATTAAATGCTTGACCCACTGTGTCCCTTTAACACATCCTTCAAACACTCGATATACTTCACTATACAGTAAACACCATGCTTGATGTCATTTCACCTTAAACTAAATCCTCATTTCCAGTAACTTTCAAGTAACCTTTAATAAGCCACCGATTTTTGACAATTAAAATTAAGTGTTCCAAATTATTTGGAACTTATTTAACAACTTACTATATAATATTTGGCTGCATACAATTGAAGAATCTTTAGATTGAAATAAATTCAAATATACAACTTTTCAACATTTAAATAATTACAGAACAGACTTTTTGAATTACGAATTTTATACTAAATTGCTAAATTGTACATTTTAAAGTCACACCTAAGAGAATGATTCTTTGGATATAACATATGAGTCCAGTGGGGTAGCATCTGCCATAATAAGGAGATGTAACCAGAAGATGAACACTAAGCGTTCGAAACGCGTCATCCTTGTAAAAAATCTTTTTTCGGAGACTTGATAGTAATTTCGTGCTTCTTTCCCTGATAGTAATCATAGTATGTAAGTTAATGGACTCATTTAGAGTAGGATTTTTAGTATAAATCAAAATTCAGACTGCATTTCACGTCTGTAAGATCTAATTGTTGAGCTAAGAAGAGTTATTAACTGAATGTTAACTTGACTGACAAGCTGTTAGTGATACACTTTGCTGGCTTACACCCTCATCAAAAATGACTTAAGGAGTTTATTATCATCCAAGCCTCACGACGTGACCAAACACCTCAGAAAACTAATTCCTACTTCATAGCATTTAATACCAAACTGTAGATTTCATAACAACTTTATTTATATTTACTCCTATAGTGAACTGTTTTGTTAACTCTTGAACAGTAATTGGAGTCTGATAAAAACAGAATATTTTTAAACAAAAATATTCACTTTAGAATTTAGAATCGTAAGGAGAAATGAGTCAATAGAGAATAAAAAAAGTAGCATACTCTGGCAATAATAACTTTCCCATGGTTGTACTCTTTACTTGTGGAAATCCATATTTTAAGAATAAAAGAATAGAAATACTTCAATCCTTCAAAAAAGTTATAAGAACTAAAGTCTTTGTTTACATTTATTGTGAAAGTACACTGGTATATCTAACTTTAGACTTGTTGATACAAAGTTCTGTAAAAAATAAGTAAACTTTTTCTTATTACACTTGAACATTTATTTCGGCACCAGTTGTTTTAAAATATAACTTAAATTTGACATTATATGTGATCTAATTTAAGTAATTATACTAATGTTTTATTTAAGATATTTATTCACTTTAAAACGATAGCTCTCCAAAATTGAGCTTGTTTAAATAATTGTTCAGTGTTTTGGACGTCAGCACAAAAGCAGGTCTCCAGACTTATTTTTTGTTTACAATGGTATACAAAATTTTGTAATATCGAATTTTTGATATGCCCAAATTTTGTTCTTAATTTAACTTTTTGATCACATTTTTATAATCTATAAGTTCACATAGATTTGCTATTTAGTCTCTTTTTGTTTTGAACTGTTCTAAATTCAAGAGTGGAATATTAAAAAATTAGTAATACAAATTAAGACTAAATAAATTAATTACAACACAGGTTAGATGGATTTTAGTTAAAAATTGCAATAAAAACAGTATTGGAATCAGAACCTATTAGTGCAAGATGTGTCACTACTTTTTTTAAAATGAAAGGATAATACTGAAAGAATATTCCAAAAGGAGTCAAGTTGATAATATTTTAATTTAGTTCTGGAATAAACAAAAATACTCCAAGAATATGACGTAACAGAAAACTGTAAAGAAAGATGATTATCTCATAGAGTCAATAAAACAAAGGATAATTTCAATAAATTGAATCGGTAAGAAGTCAATCCTTATCTAGTGATAACGGAAGAATAAGAATTACCTTTTATAGGTTATCAGATATAGAATTTGGCAAAGTTGATGGTGACTTTAGAAGTTGGATAACCGTTTGAGTATAGTTTAGAAAGATTCATGAAGGTGCAAGTCTCTGTGAAAGATAAATTTCAATACTTGACAAGCGCAATCCTTGGCACTTGAAGACTGTGTTTTGGATGAGACTAAAGAAACTGCAGTAACCTGTAAAGGTCAAGGGTTGATGTTTATCATAAGAAAAGAGCATAATACAAAATATTGTCGTGCAATTTGATTTGCTTGTTCTGAAATAAAAGGCATGTTTCATTCATATGCCCAGTACGCAATCCTTAATTTAAAGTTCCTACATATGTAGAAGAACAAGACAAACTATATTAAAATGTTCTACTTCAAGGGTGTAGTGTAAAGTTTCCCTGCATCAAAGCAAAAGTATTATGAAAAGATCATTGTGAGTAAAAAGCTAGATTGAGAAGAGAGACACTCTTAATAATTCTTTATGTATTTAAGTTATTAATATTGATTATCCATTAGGATAGTATACTATATCAAAGGATATTAGGATAGGATACTGAATATTAAATCTATGTGAATTTATAGATTATAAACATGTGATCAAAAAGTTAAATGAGGAACAAAATTTGGGCATATCAACAATTCGATATTACAAATTATTATTATTAATATGACTTTCCTCTCAGATCAGGGAACTAGAAACATTAGATATCATATCTGTAAAATACACGATTGTTTTGCTACGTTTTTTTAAAATTCGTTCTGAATGAGTTGGTTTTAAAAGCTGGGGAACGAGTGCAATATCATTAGAAGGGAAAGAAAATGATGAAAACTTAATGATTGACTGTCTGTTCAATTGTTTAATGAGGAAGGCATGAGACTTAAAGGAGAAAGTTTTTCATCAATGTCTATTGGAAACCTACACCAATCAGTTAATTTGAATCAAAGGAAGGTTCACTCGAATACAATAATTAGCTACTGCTGCCAGTATGATCATTGTTGAAGACTGTAATAAATTACGTTGTTTTTTTTTTGTAAAATATTTTCATCAAGCGAGCATTTTAAGAGCAAGAGATGTGACTCCACATGAACTGCATCACCCAGTGAAAGTCAGCGACTGCTTTTATCCTGTCTAAGAAAAGGACAATAATATAAAAAAAGAAAGCGAATTTGATTTGCATGTGGTGAAATAGAATACATGTTCTATTCATATATGCAGCAAGGAATTCTTTGTTTAAAGTTCCTATGTCTACTAAAGAAAGAAGTTTAAGATGTCAGTCTATCCAACCTGCATATGAATTTTGTGTTAAATGCAAATTCTCAGAATAGAAACGAGTGAAAGTGTGGTAAGCACTGCACAAACTTTGACACATTTTGTCACTCCATGGCAAATTGGCTACTAATTTTAAGCCACTTATTTGATGATCAAGAAACTTAAAATTTCACAACAGTTATTGTCTTAGAATATATATTTGATGAAATTACAATGTTAGAAAAGTAATACTGGACTAAATAAGATAACTATTAACTTATCATATCATAACATATCAAATGTCAGATTTTCTAGAATAATTGGGATACTATGTGACCTTTCAGCAATATGGTTTCCAATAGTCTCTATAACATGTTCTTGTTTAACTACATTTTGTGTACATCACTTTTTATGACATTATTTTAAGATCATTTTGACAATGATTTTATGGTTTTATTTTGTATCGTGTTAGCAATCAAGGTGGGATTATGTTTTAAATAGTTCTTTAAAGTTTTTAATTATCAGTAAAAGCAAGAGTAGAGACAGGTTTTGCTTACCTTATTGTCCAAATTTTGCAATATTGAATTTTCATTAAAATCAGTTTTCAGATTAGTCTAAATTTTGTTCATTTACAATACAGATACAAAATACAATGAGATACAAACTATCTCATGTATTGTTCCTTGTCACACTTTCCTATTTCAAAATATTTCAAAGATTTAACAATGCTTCCTACTGCAAAAGATATGTGAAATATTATAATTATGGTAATTTACAGTTTGATGTCCGCTATTTTGTTCATTCTTACTTTCATCCAAGTCATGCAAAAATTATTCCCTCTACTTTAATGAAAAAGAATTTTTCAGATAGTACATGCATTTTAATTAGGCAAAGAAACTTACAAAATTATTACATAAGATTAGGTCTGGTATGAGTAAAGAAATAAATTTGTGCGCAATATCGAAAAGTATTGCTTTTAATCAACTAAGCTTCAGATGGTATTCTTGAAAATTCTAAAACTGGTCTGGAATTTAAGTAAAATATAAGTAACATGCATGTAAAAGTCATAGATTACAAATAGTGCATTTAAGATTTGTAAAATAATGAAATGATTATTAAATTTTTTCATTTTTTATTGGGTATATAACTGTATTGGATATTATCTCCTGCCAAGTAAATGTCAAGAACCAAATATTAAGCTCTACTATACATCATATCAACCATAACTTTAGTGATTTAAATCATTCTATTTATTATATTGGAACATGTTAACCCATAACTTACTAAAGAGATTAGAAAAGAAATAAAGAAGTTAGTTTACTAACTTATACAGTATATTTCTAACATATCAATAATCACAAAATTGTAATATTAAGAAGTTATTATTATTAAAACTAAATTATTCGTGTATCCAAGAAAGTTTTAATTGTTGAACCAATGTTTCTTCTTAAATTGAAGCAGTATGCATTTTGTGGCATCTGGCGGTGAAATCTAGAAGCTTTAGTTGAAGCAAACTTTACCAGATTGCACGACAACCCTCTCTGACAATATCAATCAATAGAATACAAACAGTGCCGTCTACTTGGAATTAACACTAGTTACAAATGAAATAATTTTCAATCATTTCAATATCAAATTACTTGCCCATACATATAACATAATTTTTTATTTGTAATTATTGATTTAACTTGTTTTTCTGAATACATAAGTAATATGTGTTTAATATAACATAAAGACGCCTAGTACTTTAATGTCAGTGACTAAATATATAAATTAAACATATATTGACTTAAATTCGAGTATCTTTCAATTAATTAATAAAGTCAGTATTATTTTTAACAATTGTGTCATTGGACCTCAACCCTCAAAAAAATTACATATATATATATATGATTCATATATTATATATATATATATATATGATATATATATGATTCGCGCTCCGTTCTTCGACGTGGGGAGATCTCTCTCACTTCGTCCTCTCTTCTAGTCTACTCTCCTGATGACGAACAACAGTTCGAAATATTGAATTCTGTAAGTTTTCTTTGTATTCTCTTTTCTGTGTCGAGCTTTGTGTAATTTAAAGTTATATATATATATATATATATATATATATATATATATATATATATATATATATATAGGCTTTTTGCTGAGCAGCGGGCAACTGGGACCTTACGCTTGGACCTGTAACTCTACTCCCATTGGTCAACATCGCATCGAATCATATTCCTTTCCCCGGACAACCCATAGAAAACTGTATATAAGGACCAACGTCTGGGCCATTTCCTTGCCTGAAGATAACCAGAGAATGGTTGAAACATGTCGCAAATACCACCACCAGGTCAACAGTGCAGAACTTTTCATCACCTACCAGCCACCCATCAATAGCAGCAATAACATTCAACTGAAGAAAAAACATGAACATAAGAAACCGAAGAGAACAATATACAAAACCTACAACTTGAACATGTTTCTACGAGAAGAAGTTGGATTCCAGTGTCAACATCTCTTAATAATCAAGAGGGACTGTGCAACCTCTACCCCTGTTGGCATGAAGATGAAGGCGGCTTTTCGCAGTAAACAACCGAGAGTATCATTTAAATATCCTGCAATATCCGTAACAGAAAATAGTAAACAACAGCAACACCCAACCACCACAAAAATCAAAAATAGAAAGGGAACAGGAGTTCACTGTAAAGTGAGGCTAATGTTTTCTGCCAAACATCATTTAACACAGAGGGACTGTGCAACCTCTATACCTATTGGCAGAACGCAAAGGCTTTTTGCTGAGCAGCGGGCAACTGGGACCTTACGCTTGGACCTGTAACTCTACTCCCATTGGTCAACATCGCATCGAATATATATATATATATATATATATATATATATATACGTGTGTGTGGGAGAGAAAATGCAAGAGAGTTTTGGCTATCTTCCAAGGAGCACACTTCTATTCTTGATGGTGACGAATGTCGAAATATCCTTGTGAGTCTTTATGGTGTATTCGATCTTCCAGAGCTTAATAATTGATAGTATTACCTCATTCTAAATAGTAATTTTACGTAGAACACATGGTTTTTTTATAATCAATGCGACCTTCTGGTTGTCTCCAATTTTCTAACAGTTTTGTGTTAGGCGGGGTGGTAATTGCCATAACAAGCTTACCAAGATCATGAAGTACAAGGGTCTTGGGAAATTGGGAACAATGGAAACAAATTAGTAACTAACTATATCATTATTTATTCACTAAAATTAGCACTGAAACAAGCTTTCAGCTTAACTAGCTCAGCTTCAGATTATAATTAAAAATTAGATATAAATAAAAAAAAAACTATATATATATATCAATGATCAAACCACAATAAGAAAATGGGAAAACAAGGCTAAGAGACAACATATCAAATGATTACAACCAAAGATAACGTAGATTAGAAAAAGCCCACAACTCACTTCAATATATCGATCTCGTTGTCATCAGGAGAAGGAGAAAAAGATGAGTTCTGTTTACCAGCCGAGCAGAATTCATCAACTTCTTCTTCTTCTCCTGATGACGACGAAATCAAAATATTGAAGTGAGTAGTGTGTTGTTTCTACGAGCTCTTTTCTTGTAAACGTTTAATATGTTGTCCTAACGGATAGTTTTATGTTTTGAATTATTGCGTGATTAAGGTCAGTTTTTCTGCTCTATGTTGTATATTTTTCAATGTAGGAAAAGAAACATAGAGAAATAAAAAGCACACACTTACATTCTCTAATTTTCGGTTAAAGCCGTCTTCAGGAGAGATAAGAGAGGGAAACCAAGTGCACTGAAACAGTGCCCTTGGTTTCCCTGTCTTATCTCTCCTGAAGACGGTTCAAACCGAAAATTAGAGACTGTAAGTGTGTGTTTTTAATTCCTCTATGTTCCTTTTTCTACATTGAACTATATTTGTCCGTTTCGGATCGTATTTTCAATGAAAAAGTGTATACATTTATATATACATATATATATCTATTGTCAACAAGTATAATATCTATTGCTAATGGACAGTGAAACTTCATTTACAGGGAAATAGAAATAACTTTCAATAGAGTTTTCTTTATGACAACATACATTGGTTTTATGTAATCGTTGAGATTTCAGGTTTACATTATCAGTTTCATATACCTTAACACTTGCATTATCTAATATTCTAATATCTAATTTGGTAAATAGATCATATATTGGAAACATTTTTCTTTGTCTTATTACGTATATTTAGACTCACTCCTCTTACTTGACGTTTATTCTTAAAAGTTGAAAACTCATTGAATTCCTCCGTTTTAATTTCAAATTATTTTGAAACTCAATACTCGTTTAACTTTAGCACTCTAGTTTGGTCATATCAATACAGATACCGCATGCACACATAGTTCTGAAATTGGATTTAAAACTAATGTATCTAAATGTAGTACTATTTAGACTATTCCTTTACCTTCCACTATTCCTTTATTTGTTTTTATTTTATTATTTTTCTAGTGAGAGATTCTATTTGCATAACTATTTTTTGAATTTTTAGAATAGTAAGCTTCTTTTATTTGTCGAAGACTTCTTTTTCTGCAATTTCATTTATTTCTCAGTACTTTCCATATGTTTATATATATATTCTCAAAAAATTGTTCTTAACCTCCTCTATTCTATTGTATGTTGTAGGTTGTGTTTTTTGAGGGCTAGGTCATATAAAAGAAAATAACCTCCTTCCTAGGCCAACATTTCCATGTATTTGTACATCATCTTTAGGGCTAAAATTAGAGTAAGAACTATAATATATTTACCAAAACAATCTACACCCTACATCGAGAACTAAATTATTGAGAAGAACACATACGTACAATTTGGAAACGTTGGCCTAGGAAGGAGTTTATTTTCTTTTATATGACCTAGCCCTCAGAAAACAAACCTACCAAATATATATATACAGTTTTAATGAAGTATCCACTGTCCAATAGGATATCACTAAAATAAATAAGGTGTAAGTTAGTTTTACATTTTCAAATTAAACACTCAATTCCAACTATTTCATTTTATTTAAGATTTAAAAAAATTGAAATAATTTTTATTTATTTCAAATAAAAGTAATTTGAAATTTAATGAAATTTTTTATTTCATCTTATTTAAGATGAAAATAAAAAATATTAGAAAATGCACAAATAAATGATTTTTTCAACAAATAATGTACCAACATGCAGATAATCATGTAGTATTTAAAAAAAATTATATGTAAATTATAAGCAAGTATACGTACTTCAAAATGAAGAACATTGATTTTGCATGACAAATCTGACAAATATGTATATATAATAATTTTTTTTTGTAATTTATGCATTATAGTAACTTGGTAATCATAGGGGACCAAGAATCAAATATTCACAGAGCACAAAAACATTATTCGCTAAAATGACAAATAACTAACTTTACTTTAATAGACTTTTATCGGAAAATCAAACAGTACATCGAAATATAACCAATTCAAATTAACTGTGTGTCGTATATAAATAATGGAAGTTCGATCATTTGTAATGTGAAACATTTCTAGCTTTTCTTCCTTGTTCATATTGTCTTAATCTATAATAATTATATATTCAAAATTAAAATTATTACTTTTGCTTTATAAATAAAATACCAGGCCATTTACATGAGATTTATTTTTTCTTATTAATTAATTGTGCTGAGTCGTTCTTTGTGATACTGAAACAAATTTTTTGTTATTCAATAAACTAAAAAAAAAAACATTATTTTACTTTCTGTTTAATATAAACTCTTATAGCTACTTCAGGTTCATTTCATTTAAACTTCTTTAAATGTTTGCAATAATCCCCATATTTCTCTATATATGAAAATTTGGAATACTTGCTTTGAGCTTTCAGAATAATGTTTGCATTGTTTAATGTTCTTTCTGGTTGTATTCTTAAATATCTGTAACAAAACTTTCATTTAAATAAATAATAAGGTAAACATTTTACTTTTAATAAAAAATTTTTTTTTATTATAATAAAAAAACATAGACGCGTCTCAATTACTCTTTTGATTAAATTCAGTATACAATTTTATTTTATAATAATAAATAAATCTATTAAATCTATTTTATTAATAGCCGGAGAGAATAACAATTTAATGCAAATTATATATATATATATATATATGATTAAACCACAATGATTTTCGACCGTAATGGCGGTCGAAATATTGAAAAGTGAGTCTTTGTTGTGTTTCTGTTTATGTGTCATTGTTATTTGTCCTGCCGGACCGTTTTTCGTTTATCATGGTATATATATATATATATATATATATAATGTTTTTTTTATCTGGACAACATATGTTCAACTCTATTTTTCTTTCTTTATCCAGGTTTCGTCTAGCGCTAGAAAAACCTCGATAAAGAGAGAAAAATAGTCATATATATATATATATATATATATATATATATATATTAAGAGATTAAGATAAAAAAGATGGTGACACAACAACAAAAAACTGACTTCTTTATTTTAATGTGGTCATTAGGAGAACAAAATCTGTGCTCGCTTGGTAAACGGCTACTAATTACGTCGCGCATTTGACCATGTGCTTTGCAGTATGCTAACTCACGAAAAAAGTGAAGAGAAAATAAAAAATATGATGTAAAAAATAATCAAATCATAAATAAATAGTGAATAATGGAATACATTTAAAAACAAAAACCTACATAACTAAAATAAAATGTTCCAATTTCCACCAATTCTGGGAAATAAGAAAATTTCATGACCAGTATTCTATGATATATTCATATGAAATGAAATTAATAAAATAAAGATCAATAATATTAAAATTGAATTACAAATAGTGAATGTATCAAAACACGTACTAACCTTTTAATAGATATTTGGTAGACAATATCCACTAAAGATATAAAATGGTAATATCAAATTATTTATTAGTAATATTAAGAAACAGGTTATGAGAAATTGAATTATAATACAACGTGCTTTGAATTAGACTAAACGTCTTGTTTAGTGGCGATTTGCTTACGTGTTGCTTTCTGGCTTAATTAAAGTAGTTTGCCATTACCACTGTCTTGTAGAATCGTTGAAACATTGAGCGTTCCTTAGTAAGGCTTTCAATGAATAATGAAGAAAGTTTTGTTCCTATGATTCCTTCACTACACCGTAATCACAGATACTTTGGCGTAAACCAACAACTCAAAACCTTTATCAAACAGCATAAACGTCTTACTTGAATTATAAAAAACGAGAAATATAGTGTTATGAATAGCCTAGTATTAAAAAAATATATTAAACAGCACTGATTAATTACAACTTTGATAATTTAATTAACATTAGTTCAATTCTATTTACAGTCGATAAACAATTGGTCGATTAAGTAGACAGCTGGTAGTATAACTTGACAGAAGATAGTAAGACTACCTTCTAATCAATAAATATAATTGTTATATCAGACTGAGGAGTTTGCTCTCATGAATACACTGCTACTCTCTGTACTTACTCTCTCTTCTATATTTGTATTTCACGTCTTTTCCTTCATTTATTAATATATAATATATAAATATATACATGTAATGATTATATATATATATATCGATAAAAATATCGACCGTGGAATAGAAACAAAACTAAAGTTTATCGAGACTCGGTCAGTTCTTCAGGTCAAATTAAACTCTCAATGCCAACTTTTCGGTTTTTATTTAAAACCTTTTTCATAGGCATACAAAACAGAGGAAATATAAGAAATAATACAATCATTCAAAATCAAACATACGTAGAATACTTTCAATGAATATAAATGTATCAATATGTATATATATGATCAAACCACACTAAGAAAATTGGAAAACAAGACCAAGATCTTCTAACCGCAACAAGGGATCTTCGTCAGACTCGGACGAAGACCGCTTGTTACGGTTGAAAGATCTTAGTCTTGTTTCCCATTTTCTTATTGTGGTTTGAACATTGATTGTTATTTCACTTGTTTATGTGAAATCTTTTTACATATATATAAGTTGGGTTTTTGACTCTGACAAAGACCGCTTGTTATGGTTTGAAAGATCTTAGTCTTGTTTTCCATCGCATATTGTGGTTTGATCATTTATATATATATATAATATACAAAACATATATATATATATATATATAGTATACAAAACAGTATATATATATATATATATATATCTCAATGAATGATCAAACCACAATAAGATAATACCATATCGCCAATAAGTGGAATCAAACCACTTATTGTGGTTTGATCATTGATTGTTATTTCACGTGTTGATGTGAAAGCTTTATATATATATATATATATATATATAAACTAGAATTTAAAAAAGAACACATAGAAAGGAAACCACTGAACTCACTACTATATTTCGATGTACTCGTCTTCAGGAAAAGAAGTGAATCGCTCCAAAGGCTGATAACGACTGACTTGGCGTTCGAACTGAAGCACTCAAACAGTGTAGCCAACTTTCGGAGGAAAGGTCGACAGGGAAGATAAAGAGATAAAAGCCAAATAAAAATTAAAAAATGAAAACATTTAACTAAAATAAAATAAAAAGCTGATAACAACTAAAAAAAAAAAAAATCAACGATTGAGGTTAAGCCCAGGAGCCGATCTACCGCCCAGAAGACTAATAAGTGCTTCTTCTGAAGCTCTCAGAGTAACTTTCGAATTAGTCTGATCAATCTGCCTCAGGACCTGTACACGGAAACAGTCATTAAAACTGAGTCCGTGAGAACTGGCATGAGTAGCATATATATATATATATATATATATATATATATTATATATGCCTTGAGCAGTAGTTTCAGATAAAGTGTTTCTCATCGTTTCTTAATCAAATTGAGATTGTAAAGAATTGAGCAAAAAGGATTGAGAATAATAAAGTGGATTTAGATGGAGGTGAGGCTGGATCGATGTAGTATTGTGCCTAAGCTTGAATGAGGACTGTCTGTACAGGCTGATAAGAGGATTAAGTTTGATTAGACAGGTCGTCTAGGCAGTCTTGAACCTTTCCAAACACTGTCTTCTGTCTAGCTGGCTGTCAGCACATCCCCTTTACTATCACTTGTCTCCGCTGCCTGCTTGTCTAATACAGCTGTATATTATCTAATTATCCTATGAGAAACTAAGTTTACTGATTTTTAACTGATGCTTTAAACCTTACTCATTTTAGTTCCATTAGTCAAAAATGAAATTGAAATAGCTCCGGGTTTGGTGGATCTTCCAGGTATAAATCAAGCTCTCTAAACTACCGTTTATATATATATATTTTAACATATTTATTTAAATATACAGCTACGCATATGTTGCGTAACAAGCATTTTTAGTGTGAGTAATAAAAATAACTTTGACAAATATGAGCAAAGAATGAAACCCACTGGTTCAACTTTTCACTTTGTTTCCTGATTCTGGATCATCATGGCAGTAGATCCCTCGGCCTTCTTCTCTTAAGTCGTCTTTGGGGGATTCTGGGAAGGTGAGAAAGGAGCAAGGTTTTGTACTCTGTGGATTTGGGTGAGAGGAAAGTTTGGTATGAAACACCTTGTAACGATCAGTGGCTAAATTATGTATAAAAGCGATTTTTAGGTCTCTATGAAGAGTGTGGTTTGTAACATAATAAGGTGCATTAGTGATAGTACGGAGGATTTTTTATTGTAATGATTGAATTTTATAAATGTTGGAAGGTTTTGCACAACCCCATAGTTCAAGTCCTTAAGTCCAAATCGGTCACAGTAATGTTTTATATAACACCACTTTGTTGAAGAGTGTCAATTTTGAATGTTTCTAAAGAAGTCTGTACAGTAATATTTTATTTAAAATCTGTTTCATAAGGCTGTAAAATTTTAAAGTCATAATAAACATTTCTATAACTATTAATTTTTTTTTAATATATAACTTTTGAAGACTTTTCTCCAAAAATTTGACGTTCGTTTAATGGATATAATGCTTAAGCCTTTGTATTATTCTTATTTGTTCTTTTTGAATTAGAGTATTATTAAATACTTTCTTTTTTTAAAAAAATGGTTTACTACACTATTGCATCACTTGGACAGTTTTTAAATTTAGCAACATAAAATAAATCACTCAGCAACCTTTCCAACAGTTTTTACTAAAAATGAGAAAACAATTTTTTTTTACTATAAAACACGCAAGGAACGTCAAGTGTTTTTATGTAAACAGTACATCTTTTTTTATTTTTTTTTTATTTATTTGCACATCGCCATAAAATGAGCAAAAGTATATGCTTTTACTATGTTTAAAGTCCAGTTTTTATATGTTTTTTTATGTTTAAAGGCACTAATACAATTAAAAATAAGTTTATGTTTCAGTGTAGTCAACTCATTTTATTGTTTACTTTATTTTAATAAATTTGTTTACCCTTGAATGATTCAAGCATAGTTTACAAAGAGGCTAACAATTTATTTCTTTATTTCTAATGTAGTGCAATCTGTTATTATGTGGTATTTACTCATTGTAGGGTAAAAATCTAATGAAATGGTCTCCACATATAAAAATTTTAATGATATAAACAACGCGTTTCGAACACGTAGTGTTCTTCCTTAGGCATTAACTAAAAAATACAATGACACCAAAGTCATTGCATACAATGACCTCTTGTGTCATTGTATTTTTTAGTTGATGCCTAAGGAAGAACACTACGTGTTCGAAACGCGTTGTTTATATCATTAAAATTTTTATATGTGGAGACCATTTCATTAGATTTTTACCCTAAAATTATTTCTTTATCTTTTATTTACTTCGATATAAAGAATATATTAATTTTAGTTTTCAAAATAATAGACTTTATTTTGAAATAAAACTTATCATGTAAATAAGTTTCCATTTATATTTAAATGTTGTCAAATATATTATATTTATTGGCATGGGGGGGGGGGGGGAGAATACTATCTTGATAGCCTTTACTATAAGTAGAGGCTATCAAGATAAAAAGTATGCAAACATTCTTGTTACCATATTGTAGGGAAGGGAATAAGAATGCAGGGGACCAGGTCAGACGTTTTATTTTCTTCTTGGATAATACAATTCACTAGCCATGCAGTTTTATTTCTCCCTTAACATCAAACCTGCATTCCCTTTTAGGGTCAGTTTCACATTTTTATTGGCTAACATATCTCCAAAACATGCACTGACTGAGAAAATCTAGTGATTTCTTCTATAAAAAAAAAAAAAAGAAGAAGAAGAAGAGGGGGAAAACTTCAAAAGGCAAATGAAATTGTTAGATGGTCAATTTATTCATTCAAATTTTACATCACATTCAACTAAAAATTAACCTTATTTATTGTTTTCTAAACTTTTTCTTTTACATGTAACACTTATTTAACATTCATTATAGTTTGTAATATTAGCAGTAATGTAATATTTCATTTACTTTGGTTGCTTATGAAAGAAGGCCCAATTCTCAAGACCATTTTTTTTTTCAAAAAACTTCTACTATTCATTTACCAAATCCATTTTACAGGGAAACATAAATATTCCTTAAGTGTTGCCATCTCTCTTGAATTTTCAAAAAAAATATATTATTTGTAAGTTTCTTTTATTTTGTTCAATTCTTAGTTCTTTCTTCTTTAAATACATGCATATTGTTAATACCACTGAGGTTAGTAAGATTTATATTAGAAATAGGTAAAACTGTCATACCTCGTAAGATGATCCTGGAGTTGGAGCGCTTTCGGACGTTGTCCATCTTCGATCGCGACAAACCTACTGCGTACTAGGAAGTAGGTTTGTTGGGATCGAAGATGGAAAAACGTCCGAAAGCGCTCCAACTCCAGGCTCATCTACGAGGTATGACGGTTCCTGAAATAGGTATAAGTTCTTTATACCTTTATTACCTTAGGTTCTTTATATATAAGATTATAATATATTGATAGACACAAAGAGACATCTTTTCTTCTTAGTCATCATTTCCATCTTCCCTTCCCAGCCGACCTTTCATTTTCATTCATCCTTTCAGCCGACCTTTCATCCTTTCATTCTTCTTTTTCATTGAACAAGGCATCTTCTTATTCATGTTGTTCTTCAAACCACGGTTTCCTCTTCTTCAGCCAACTTGTGTCTTCTATTTTTTTCTCAGTTAACTTTTCTCCTAACTTGATGCAATGCCTATGCAGATTATACGCTTGTCATATGACCTTTAAATATGATCATCATACACATGTAATTCACATATATATATACGAGTTCAAAATTCAAAAAGAGTAACATACAGATTAACATACACAACACTTGTGTTTCCTTACTCTGTGTGTTACTCTTCTTGAATTTTGAACTCGTATTGTGTCCAGTTTGGATCGTGTTTCGTTTAACTAAGTGAAATATATATATATAAACTAGAATTTAAAAAGAACACATAGAAAAGAAATCACTGAACTCACTACCATATTATAATATATATATATATATATATATATATATATATATATATATACATATATATATACTATATATATACACTTTAACAACACAGAGAAAAGAACACAGAAAGACACTACAGAACTCACTTTGATATTTCGACATCCGTCGTCATCGGGAAGAAGTGCGAACTACTCGCGTTGAGAAGCAAACTGCTACTGTTGAGTAGCAGTTTGCTTCTCAACGCGAGTACTTCGCACTTCTTCCCGATGACGACGGATGTCGAAATATTGAAGTGAGTTCTGTAGTGTCTTTCTGTGTTCTTTTCTCTGTGTTAAAGTGTTTATTGTCCACACGGACCTTTCATTTTATTCGATATATATATATAGTTCAATATAAACAAAGAAACATAGAAAAATCAGAAGAACACACTTACAGTCTCTAATTTTCGGTTTGAACCGTCTTCAGGAGAGATAAGAGAGGGAAACCAAGCGCACTGGATCAGGGTCTCCAACCGTCTCTGATCCAGTGCGCTTGGTTTCCCTCTCTTATCTCTCCTGAAGACGGTTCAAACCAAAAATTAGAGACTGTAAGTGTGTTCTTCTGATTTTTCTATGTTTCTTTGTTTATATTGAACTATATTTGTCCGTTTTGGATCGTATTTCCAACGAAAAAAAGTATATATATATATATATATATATATTCTCAAAATATTTCCCAAATATATATATATATATTTGTAAAAGTTGGAAGAAGTCCTTCATTTAAACATATATTGTTAAATAACGCCCCATATTTGCCTTGTATCTATCAAAATTCCATACAACAACACTCCATAAGTCAAAACTCACAAGAGAAATGATGGTGAATTCCACGAAAATTATTGCTAAAGAAAGAAACCATGTTAAATTACAAATATTAGAATCATTAATAATTCAAGAAAAGCAGTCAGACATAAATATCCAACTTAATAATTCTTGTCAAATTTTAAAATTATTTTCCAACATGCCAAATCAGATTAGCCAGGTAGTAGGTGAGTCCAACCACCCTGCCTTAATCGCCCATAATGCCCCGTGATCCAGGGTGATGTCCTATGATCATTCCAATAGTAATCTACCTCTGTATATATAAACTAACAATCCTACTATTATTCTCATTATTTTCCTGTTGATTAATGTGGTACATTCGAAACATGTCGACTAGCAATATTGGTGATAAGCTTTATAGTTTTAATGAAGAGACGAGGAAGTAATTCCGGAAACTAGAGAAATTGTGTAAGAAACAGATTTAAGCCAAATATGGGGCGTTATTAAACAATATATATATATTCCCAAAATTTTTCCCAAATATATTTCGAACTATTTTCGATTGATTAACAACTGGATGCAATGCCCATGTAGATTTTACGCTTGTCATATGCCTATTAAATATTATAATCATATACATGTAATTCATATATATATAACAAAATTTCTCATAAATACGTGAAATAACAATCAATGATCAAACGACAATATGAAATGGGAAAACAAGACTAAGATCTTTTAACCGTAGTAAGCGGACTTTGTCAGAGTCAAAAACCAACTGAAGTTGGATTGAAAGATCTTAGTCTTCTTTTCCCATTTCATATATTTATATATATATATCCAGATAAATATGAATAAATTCCCAAATGTAATTTGAACTATTTTCTATGTTCATAAAAGTTTGAACGTCGGAATTAGAAAATAATGAAGTTGATAACAATTTATATTGTACTTTAATGGGAACTAGGAAAAGTATTCAATAAAATAATCTCATTAATATATTTGTCAATAAACTATTATAAAAGTTGTTTTCAGCTTTTGAGAATCAGTTAATTGATTTATTGTCATTTGTGACTTGGTAGTGGAGCTTGTTCTAGTATTGTTTAGTTTGGTTGATTGCAGATTTTTAAATTTTAAAATGACTGCATTGGAATTCGAGGTAGGTACTCAGTGAGTAGATACTAATCGAAGTATGCCCCGCCCTTGTCTGTAGACTTCATTTGAAGTATTAATGCATTTTCTAAACTTTGAAACTTACCAAACACTTAGATGAAAAAAACATTGTGAAGTAGTAGATCTTATAAAGAGATTAAATGCAAGGAAATAACTAATAATTGTATAATTATAGCAAAGCAAAGAGGAAGAATTGCATTTTTATTGATATATATGAGAGGTATGTGAATGTGTTGATGAAAGAATGAGAAGGTGAATTGGGAAAGAGGCATTGGTTGAAGAAGGCTGGAAAATGGGTTTGTTTTGACAGAGGCTCGGCGGTGGTGGAGGGGGGGTGGCTCGAGCTATTGATCTTTTGCTGGCTACTGTCTTCACCCGCTGTCTACCTGCCGTCTGGTGTTCAACTCCCGCGCCAGTCACACTCCTTCAATGACACATCTCTAATTACTTATTACTTAATAAGTAAAACCCCTTGAAAACCAACCAGGAAAAAGATTTCCATCCAACTTTAATGGCGAAACACAAAAGAAAATATCAATTACCTGGTCTTGAATCAAATGAAATACGCATTTGTAAAGGCTCAATCTGACTATTAAAAAAAAGTGTTTTGAAATATAAGAGTTAAAGATTTAGGAAATTACTCAATACTCAAAAACTAAAAAAAAAAATTACTTTTGGTTGTAAAGAAGCTTACAAACCATACAAAAAAGCTTATTTGTAAATACACAATTGATAATATTACAAACTTTTTGGTGGTCAACTGGACAAATATGAAAGTGAATTGTCGCTTTTTACGATTTGACGAAGTGGTATGTTCTACACATATTAAAGATATTCAAGTCATGAATATGTCATAATGACGAAAGATGTTGAAACATTAGTGTGAATGTTTGTTAGTATATTTCTGTACGTTTTATATCATATATATTGGTATAAGTGGGTAGCAGATCTTCTTGTAAACAAATGGTTGTAAAATGTGCAGCAGCTTCTGCATTTACAACCCTTCTGCTGATAGCCTCGATTTTTCTTACTATCTTTCGTTGTACTGGAAGTAATTTCCATATATAATGGGCCAGAGATATGTCAACGTGACAAGCAAAGCTATTAAGAAAGCAAGTATAAAACGACTTTAACAAAATACTCACATGTTAAAACAGACAAGCTTTCGATCATACATAGGTCATCTTCTTAAGTAAGATCTTCTTACTGTTATAATAGATTCTAAGCTGTAAACTGTCTGCTTCGTTTGTCTTCCAAACATCTCTCTACCAGTGCGCTTGGTTTCCCTCTCTTATCTCTCTTGAAGACGGTTCAACCGAAAACTAGAGACTGTAAGTGTGTGTTTTTAGTTCCTCTATGTTTCTTTATGTACATTGAACTATATATATATATATATATATATATATATATATATATATGGTTTACTTGCCATTGCGTCTACTAACGTGACTTGGTCTCCCTTTTCTGTTTTCTCGTGAAAGACGGATTTACCCGTGAAAGTAAGTCTTAGTTGGTTTCCTTACTTATGGGTTGCTTATTTAAAATATTAAATCATTATTATTTGATATATTCAAATTGAACGTCTTAATTTAACAGTGTAAAAACAATTTTCATTATTAAATATAACTATGATTTTAACTTTAAAAAAACTGGTCTTCATTAGATAAATACTTCAATTAGAACAGGTAAAGGTAGACATGGACTTATATATATTGTGAATATAGAGTGAGGAAAAATAGAAAAAGATGTTTTACTTAAAAAAGGATCTGTAAAAGATCAATAGAAAAACTAACAAAGGACTGGACATGTCAGAGTAAACAAAGGAGGGAAGGTAGAAATAGGTAAAACATTATCTATTAGTTACCATTCCTAGTACACAATGCAGAGTCCAATTTAAATAAACTTATTAAATCTATTGTAATGTAGAGTATTTGTTCTAAAATTTAGTGAATGATAACTCAATAATATTTTCTGACAACTTTGATCTTCCATGCAAAATCATTTTCAACCCAATTTATATTATGACAGGGGAATATTATTTAGGGGTATGCCAGTCTGCAAGCTTACAGGGGTATGTCCAGTCTCCAAGCTTACAGGGGTATGCCAGTCTGCAAGCTTACAGGGGTATGCCAGTCTGCAAGCTTACAGGGGTATGCCAGTCTGCAAGCTTACAGGGGTATGCCAGTCTGCAAGCTTACAGGGGTATGCCAGTCTGCAAGCTTACAGGGGTATGCCAGTCTGCAAGCTTACAGGGTTATGCCAGTCTGCAAGCTTACAGTGGTATGCCAGTCTGCAAGCTTACAGGGGTATGCCAGTCTGCAAGCTTACAGGGGTATGCCAGTCTCCAAGCTTACAGTGGTATGCCAGTCTGTAAGCTTACAGGGTTAGGCCAGTTAGCAAGCTTACAGGAGTATGCGAGTCTAACAACACCTCTCCTGCTTTAGTTTTTTTTTTAAGTATATCCGAATGATGAATTGTTATTTTAAATATGTAATCATCATAGTAAGTATTTTATTTTATATGTGTTGGGTGTATTTCTTTATTTGGTGTTCATGCATAAAGAGAATGTGTCTCATGCATTGCATGATATATGCATAATAATTAAAAGTGGGAGGTAGTAAGTGAAAATAAGTTGTAACATTAAAAATATTAGTAAAAATTAAAAAAAAAGAGACAGTGCATAAAAAAGTAAGGAATTGGTGTGATGAATATGTAATTTCAATTGTAAGGTATAAAAGAAGGAGATAAATGAGTGGAATACATAATGTGGAATAAAATGGTATTTTTATAAGAAAAAGAAAGTAATATGAGTCAAATTTTATTGACTGAGAGGGAGTGAAAGTGAAAGAAAGAGATAGGTGTGTCAGAATAACCGAGAGAGAGAGAGAGTATTATTACTTGCAAAACATTCAATAGAAGTGAAAGATAGGGAACAGAGAGTACACAATTAGTAATTGAAATAAGGCATTATTATCTTCATCAAGGATTAATCTTAAGTTTCCACTGTTATTTATGTTCAAAGATAAAAGTAATTAAAACTTGAGTTCAAAGCAAAAGTTGGTTCCACTGGAAATGAATTAATATTGCCCATTATAATGACAACTGGAAATGAGAAAGACGCATTTGTGACGAAACTAAATTCTTATAAACAGCTTTTGTAGTTTCAACTGCTCTTATATAACTTATATATATATATATATATATATTCAAAAAATTATTCTTGACCTCTTTTATTCTATTCTATGTACAAATACATCGAAACGATGGCCTAGGAAGGAGTTTATTTTCTTTTATATGGCCTAGCCCTCAAAAAAAAAACCTACCTAATACATATATATATATATATATATATATATATATATATATATATATATATATGTCTTTGTTCACTTTTCATACTGTGGTTTGATCATTGATTATTACTTCAAGTCCTTATGTAAAATCTTGTTATATATATATATATTATATATATATATATATATATATATATATATATGAGATTTCACATTAAATACATACAATAAAA
Organism: Hermatobates lingyangjiaoensis; assembly: GCA_026182355.1. Classification (NCBI taxonomy): domain Eukaryota; kingdom Metazoa; phylum Arthropoda; class Insecta; order Hemiptera; family Hermatobatidae; genus Hermatobates; species Hermatobates lingyangjiaoensis. The sequence goes on along the minus strand of JAPFBL010000075.1, from coordinate 667,827 downwards.
AACAACATTCAAACCACAATAAGAGATCAGAAAAATTACAAAGATCTTTCAACCAAAGCAAGTGGTTTTGATCAGTACTAGTTGGAGTCATTTTTCTAATTGTTACTCTGGTTTGGACGTAATATATATATATATATATATATATAATATATATATTGGGAACTCAAATTTTCGGATGATCCGTCTTCAGGAGAAAAGAGAGAATGGGCGACCAAGCACGCCGGAAGCACAACGGCAGGAAACCCATGTGTTGTGCTTCCGGCGTGTTTGGTCGCCCATTCTCTCTTTTCTCCTGAAGACGGATCATCCGAAAATTTGAGTTTGTAAGTGTGTCTCTTTCTCTGTGTGTTGCTTTTCTTCGTTTGTGAACTGATTTGCGTCCAGTTTGTATCGTTTTTTCGAATTTTAAGTGGATATAACGAATAACGCCTCATATTTGGCTTGTATCTGTTTCTTACACAATTTCTCCAGTTTCCAGAATTTCTTCCTCGTCTCTTCATTAAAACTATAAAGCTTATCACCAATATTGCTAGTCGGCATGTTTCGAATGTACCACATTCATCATCAGGACAATAATGAGAAATATTATATATATATATATATATATATATATATAAACCGTTTCAAATGCCCACCTCACCTCCCCCCGGAAGACCCATAGTGTCTAGCTATGGGTGTTTGACCGAAAGGCTATCAGCTTTCGTGGACTATTTCCTTCAACCCCTTGTCAGCTGTCAACCCTCCTTCTGTAAGGACACCTTCCACTTCCTTCAACTTCTTAATAATCTCTCTCTCCCCACCTCCCTTGATCATCCTCTACTCATGGTTACCATGGACGTTACCTCTCTTTACACTAACATCGATCACGAAGAGGGCTTAGACACTCTTCGTTACTTCTTAAACTGCAGACCTTCTCCTCACACCCCTTCTACTAATTTCCTCACAAAACTGGCTCTTTTTGTCCTAACACGTAATGTCTTTCGGTTTGATGGTAGTTTGTACATCCAAACCAGAGGCACCGCGATGGGCACTATCATGGCACCTTCTTTTGCCAACCTTTTTATGTCCAAATTAGAGCAGTCTTTCCTTTCCAGTCGTCAACTTCTCCCCCTTTTCTACACCCGGTATATTGACGACATTTTTCTAATCTGGCCCCATGGTAAGCATGAGCTAGACCTTTTCCTAGAGTCCTTTCAGAACTTTTCCTCCACTATTTCCTTCACCCATCAGATATCCAACAGTTCCCTCTCCTTCTGAGATGTTGATGTCACCCTTAAAGACGGTTCATTTTCCACTTCTGTTCATTTAAAAGCCACTAACTCTCAGCAATACCTCCATTATAACAGTTGTCACCCTTCACATATAAAGAAAGCTATCCCTAGATCCCTATCAATTAGAATCCATAAAATTTGCAATTCCATTAATAGTAGAACCCAACAAATTAATCTATTAAAAGAAAAATTTATTGAACGAGGATACCCTCGTAATATAATCAACAGTTCCGTCGTTCCTGCTGAGAGTATTCACCGCCCTACAGCTAGAAGGGATCGTAGAATTACTACTCCCTTCATTTCTACTTTTTTCCCAGGCTCCCACAGGCTCGGCGCTGTTATTAGGGAGTTCTTTCCTATACTTTCTTCTTCTTCGTCTACTTCTCCTATTTTCAGTCAGTCCCCCACTTTCTCCTACCGTAGACCTTCCAACCTGAAATCCATTTTTACCCATATTTCTAACAGCCCCTGTGCTAGCAGAGGGATGAAGCGATGTGAACGCCGTAACTGCCAAACCTGTCCCCTAATTAACTCCAGTCCTTACTTTACTTCCCCTCTCAGTAACGACTCCTATCCTGTTCCTTCTGATACATCTTGCACTTCCTGTAACTGCGTTTACCGTTTGGAGTGTACTCGATGTGATGCTTTTTACGTTGGCTTGGCTTCAACCAAGCTGAGCCTGCGTATGAACAATCACAGGGCGTCCGTTGGTCAGCGCAGAGACCTACCCATAGCTATCCATGCTAATTCCCATGACCTCCCTTTCAATGATTGTTTCAGGGTACAAATCCTCAAACAAATCCCCGAGTCTAATCCCCATGTCACCCTTAGAGCTTCCGAAGAGGCATTCATATGCCTCCTTGGGGCTCGTTCTCCTCCTGGTCTCAACCTGTACCGTTAATTATTTTTATTTTATTATTATTATTATTATTATTTTATTATTATTATTATTTTATTATTATTATTTATTTTTTATTATTATTTCGTATTTTATATATTTTTTATCTTGTTTTCTAAATAAATATTGGAAGGATTTCTATTTTTCCTCTCCTCCGCTGGGGAGCAGCATTGCGGTGGTTCCACGAGTTACTCTGGAGGCCAGTAGTAGTTTGCTTCTCAACGCGAGTACTTCGCACTTCTTCCCGATGACGACGGATGTCGAAATATCGAAGTGAGTTCTGTAGTGTCTTTCTGTGTTCTTTTCTATGTGTTAAAGTGTATATATATATATATATATATATATATATCAATGATCAAACCACAATAAGAAATGGGAAAACAAGACTAAGATCTTTCAACCGTAACAAGCGGTCTTCGTCAGAGTCAAAAACCCACCAGATTATTGGTTTGATCATTGATTGTTGTTTCACGTGTTTATGTGAAATCTTTATATATATATATATATATATATATAATATATAACATACAACGTCAATTAAATGAACACTTTTCAAATTTTAACAAATAAAAGTAAATTTGGCTAGAAAGAAACCTTTGCTATTTTATTTTTTTATTAATTATGTTTCCTCATTAAATGTTTAGGTGTTTTATTTAACGATGTATTCCTTATTACTTAAAACTTTTATTATAATGATAATTAAAATAGGCTTTTTTTAGTATCTTAGTAGATCTAAAGCTCTTGTAGAGGTATAAAGGTGAAAGTCCACTTGCATACATCGTGAGGACTGTCTTGCATTCCTGATTCTTAGGGATCGTTTGAACTTTAACTCCATCTCGTCAAAGTTATAGATTAAATATATCCAGGAGTGCGTTATCATGGTACATCTGAAAGGCTAATGCTGATGATGAAAATTGTAACTGGTTTACTATTTAAGATAAACGTTGAAGGATCTAGAAACTCAGTGCACATCTCCGTGCAGTCCACCGCTTCTTATTCTCCTATGCAGAGAACACGACTTTAATGAAAGTGAGGCTCTCGTTGTAGTTTTAGCATTTTAAGATTTATTCAAAAACTAGAAACCGGTTTCGCATCTAAAATGTTCGTTAAATTGTTAATTTTTATTATAAAGATTTATTATTTACAAATATAATTTTATTAATATTAAACAAATAATATACCGTCTTACCTCGTACACTGCTGCCGTAGCTCTCAGACCGGTTTCGGGTGTCACCCATCTTCAACAAGAACTGATCTAAGAAATCCTACCTATCTGATTATATAACCTACCTACTATCCCAATGCTGCCTAGATTTTATTATTTAATTATTTTAACTCTATTTTATTTTTCTTTTATTATTATTTTAGTTACTGTTATTTAGTCTAATTCTTTTCCTATTATTTTCGTCTTTGTCAAGTCTGTCAAGTCGTAGTTTCATTTTCTTTAAGAGTTTGAATAATATATCGCTTTGATGATTTACTTGTTCATTTATTATGTTTAAATATCTCTAATTCTTCAGTTACGTTCAGTCTATGTCCTTTCTGTCCTGTCTTTATTAAGGCCATTGAATTTTCTAAACTGCCCGGTTTAGAAAATTCAATAATAGTAACTAAAATAATAATAAAAGAAAAGTAAAATAGAGTTAAAATAATTAAATAATAAAATCTAGACAGCAGGTTATATAGGTGGGTAGGTTATATAAACAGATAGGTAGGATTTCTTAGATCAGTTCTTGTTGAAGATGGGTGACACCCGAAACCGGTCCGTGAGCTACGGCAGCAGTGTACGAGGTAAGACGGTATATTATGTGTTAAATATTAATAATGCTCACCTCTATGATAATGACGAAATGCACGAATTTAAATATAATTTTATTTAAATAATTACACACATTTTTTCTCAATACCTACTGTGCATTAAGATTTATATATGTGTATTTTTAATTGCATTTATATGGAATTTTGGAAAAAAAATTGTTTAAAAAAGTGGATATAATATTGAATTGAAAAATTACTTTTGATAGAAAATCAAATTATGTAAAAATATTAACAATAATTTTTTTTATCTGTCATTTCATAGAAAAAAAAACTAAATTAATTATTGATGTAGTTTTAAGGAGTATTTTCTTGTGACAGTAAATGTTGACCATCAAGAAATGTCCTTACTTTGACAGAGTTTTAATGAAATGTACAGGAAATTACGTCTCTAAGATAAAAGGAATAGTTCTTTACAGAGCCTACTACTATTTTCAATCAAGCAGTCTTTCCAACCGGCTTTGTTTGCTTCAAATAAATAGATTACATTCTTTAATTCTTTTATGGACTAGTTTAAACAATATCTCAAAAAGAAGATTCGCTTTGACCAGTAACTCCTAAAGCAGTAAATCTTTTGATTTCAGCCAAACAATTTACCCATCAATATTCATTGATAATTGTTCTCATGTTAGGAAAAGTATTAAGTCTTCACACAAAAAAGTTTCTTGTAATAAACTTTTTTGTTTGGAGGCTTAATACTTTTCCTAACATGAATAAATACCACACTATAACAGATTGCACAGTTAATGAATGAAATAATTGTTCTCGTATGAACTTTGCATTTTTATTATATCAATCATTTTAACCTTTAGTGTAAACTATTTTCATTCTTAATGCTTTATTTGTTTCACTGTGTCGTTATAATTGTTCATAAACTTACAGCGTAACTGTATTTAGAACTCCAACTGTATATCAAGTCAGAATCCCTTACATTTTTCCCTCAATTATTTTGTTATTACTGTAATTTTTTCTTATTGCAAAATCATAAACTTTACATTTTCTACTTTTTTTTACAAGCAAAGTATATATCAAGAAAAAATCTGTAAGTGACTTAGATTTTACTTGGATTTACACGTCTTGATATCCGGTAAATCCATTTTTCATTTTCTTTTGACGGAAGTTATGCGGATGGGTTGTTTGTATCCAAAATGTTGTAAAAACTTCATTAATAGTATTGCTTGCCTAATCATGATGAAATTTCACACGTGTATATATATATAAATATAGGCTTTGATTTAAAAAAAGAAACCTATTGCTGTTAAGTAATATTACACTATGGGTAAAGTACTTTATATATAGTACATATGAAGAACTAATATGTCAAAAAAGTACCAATTTCCACCCGTTTTATCGTAATTATAGAAACTGAAAATATGTATTTAGGATTATTTTATTGTATGCATTGTATTGAATAAATTTTTTCTTAGATCCAATGTTGGATCCTTGAGAAGAATATAAGATTAAGCAGTTTAGTGTAGAGCACTCTAGAAATTTTCATGAATACTCTAGGTTAGGTTAGGTTGCAGTGGTAGTCCCACAAGGGAACATACGTGGGCCTAGCATAGGCCCTTTGTGATACCACACAATGAAGATTGATTCTACAGTGAGAGTAGCACTAAATTTTGCCTAATTCAAGTGTATTTAGAGTAGCGGTTTTAACGAGTACCTGACATCGTACAGGCTCAGGGCCGACGGTTTGACGTCCTTCTCCTCCCGCGTGAATAAATCGAGGTTCCAGGTGGGGATAGAACCCCGGTTCTATCAGTTCAGAGGCGAGCACGTTAACCACTTAGCTAACCTGGCCCCTTATAAACACTCTAATGGCTACCCAAACAAATTGGAAATGAAATTAGCTACTTCAATTTACTCCTCTAAATGATAATATACGGGATTAACACTAATCATTAATTTGTTTTAATGATTCAATAAGTGTTTCAATGATAACGTTTAGTCTTATCAATCAATAATCAGTACTTGTCTGATTTTATTATTAGCAGTTTACTTTTATGTAACCACATTTTATTTTGAAGTTCATTGCAGATTTTGGTATAAATCAAAGGATTAAGTTATTTCAGTTGATTGGAGTGGAATTAAATGCAGCAACTGCATTGCACCAATATTTTCAATCAAGTGTCAAATAGAAACAAAAAAATCTGTATAGGGCTACAGTCACCTGTACTCTAAGTAAACATAACATCAAACCGTTGACAATCTTTTGAGTTTTGATTTTATTCTAATATGGCTAACGTGTGGTCGTAATATCAAACTGTCAGTAAAGTGTTAAAAAACAAATAGCTCATCAGTTTTATGATTTCAATTCTTTTATTATGGCTATATCCTTCTTGATTTCTCTCTGTTTCTTTGTCTTCTGGTACCAAAACGTAGGATAACTTATTTTTACGAGATTTTTTAATAACTTCTAACCGTCTTTTTAGATATCACAATGCTTCTAATAGAAGAGATTGCTTTTCATCTCTCCTTCGCCATCTGTAAAATGATTAATAAGGAGCATTGTATCTGGCAATAATATATATTTGCCAAAATACTAATATTATTTCCTTTTAAAGTGTTGAACATTTTTTCTCCCATAGAGGGCCTAATGATTTCGTACTAGTCTCAACACACTGTAAATATCCTCTTTCCTAATAACAATATCCAAGTGAGATGTTGTTTAGCATCTTTTCTAAGCAGAAGGCAGTGAATGTGGACATAGCTCCAGTAATCCTTAGACAGCTTCTCACTGTAGTTTATACAAGCTAGTTAAAACGTTTGGAAAACGTTTTCATTTTACAACCGGTATAATGTGATAAAATTTGAGATAGAATAGCATTAGTGGTAATTTTGTAGAGCCAAACATGTAGACTCTATATTCTACCAAAAAAAATCTTACAGTAGAATTTTCTGCTGAAAGGGATTATTAACTAAGCATTTATGGTTAACCCACATGGCCAGTGAAGTACGTTCATGAAGGTAGTAAAAGTTAACATGAGGATAATAATCTATTTATATATATAGTCTTGGATTAAAATCTTATATGTGTTAATATTAAGAAAACATTATTATATTAATCTACCTTGCTTTTACAAAGCAGACGGAAACTAAGTGCACTGGTAAGAGTAAGGTTTCGTTCTCTCATTTCTCCTGAAGACGGTTCAAACTGAAAATTAGAGACTGCAAGTTTGTGTTTTTAATTTTTCTATGTTTCTATATCTACATTGAACTTTATTTGTCACTTTTTGATCATATTTACATCAAAAAAGTGTATACATTATATATCCTTGTTCAAAAACCTCAAAAAATTAAATAAAGTTCTAATAATTTCTAAATTAGAGTCCTCATTGCTTTTATAAGAAAATCATAATACCAACGGAGCAAAAAGGATTATAACTGCTCACAGATCTTTGCAAAGTCAAGTACTCATGTATATATATATACATGAGCGAGAGAGTCGCTCTCTGCCAGCGCGAGTGGACGCACGTGCCTCTTCCTCTTCTCTTCTTCTCCCTGACGACGAACTTCAGTTCGAAATATCGACCCAGTAAGTTTTCTCGCTTCTTCTATTTGTTGTCTTTTTTCATTTATGTATATATATATATATATATATATATATATATATATATATATATGGATTAATTTACCACAATGAAAACAATTTTTTAAAACAATGCTCTAAGGCCTTTCGTTAATACATCTTCGGAGAGCAAGTGAACTAAAAAAACAATAAATACTTGCTAACTTGGCTGATTGAAATTCCAGAATTGATGGCAACCCTGAATGTGTTTAATGATGAAGTCTTCATCTGTTTAATTATCCCGTTAATCAAAACTTCATCTAATTTGTAGAGTCCTAGGCTATTGTTCATCAACTTCTCATAAAAGTTCTTTATGAGCGCACTTTCTACGATATTTCTTCTTCTTTCTGAAGACACGTATATTAATTCATTTGCTTCATTCCAATTAATCACATGATTACTGTCTCTTATGTGAATGAACAAGGCACTCTTTTCGTCCTCTCTTCTGATGGAGTATTTGTGCTGTTTTATCCTTGTAAGAAGACCTTTGCTCGTCTGTCCAATGTAAGACATTTCACAGTCAGTACATGGTATCCTGTATACACAACAGTCCTTTCTTTTTGGCTTATTATTAACAAGTCTGTTAAACAAGTTACCATCATTACTGAACACAACAGAAACGTCCAATCTTTTCATAAATGAAGGCATATCTTTCAAACAAGGACTGTATGGAATGACTAACAAATTCCTTCTTGTGAACTGTTCTTCATTTTTTAATATCATGGATTGTTTCACCTTTTTTATGATATTGTCGATTAACCTTTTTGGATACATTAAAGAATCTGCAATTTTGTAAATATTTTTGATTTCTTCATCTAAAAATTCCTCACTGCAAATTTTGAAAGCTCTTAAGAACATGCTACTAAAAACTGACTTTTAGTTTTAAGTGGATGAGCCGAGAAAAAATGAACATAAGATGAAACATTGGTTGACTTCCTATGAATACTGTACTTTAATTTATCACCATTCCTATGTAAAAGTACATCCAAGAAAGGAAGTTTATTATTGTTTTCATGTTCTATTGTAAATTTTATGGATGGTACAACCGTATTGAGGGTATCCAAAAAGGTGTTAACATTTTCATTTTCAGGCCAAATACATAATATATCATCGACATATCTAAACCATTTAGCATTAGTAGGTAGTATTGTAGGTAGGTAGGTGATCTCAAAATATTCCATATAGATATTACTTAAAACTGGGGAGAGACAATTTCCCATAGCCAATCCAAACTTTTTTTTATAAAATTTTTCTTGAAACGAAAAACAGCCATCCAATACACACAAACGAATCAACTCGATTAATTCTGGGATAGAAACTGGTAAATTTTGAACATGTTTGCCTAGTTCTATCTCTAGGAAATTCAACACATCTTCAACAGGAACATTCGTAAAGAGAGATTTGACATCGAAGCTCACTAATTTACTATTTTGATAACAACAAGAATTTAGCTTTGATAAAAGATCAATATTATTCTTGATGTGACTATTAGAAATGGTACCCACTAATGGAGACAAAACTCGTACTAACCATTTTGATAACTTGTATCCAGCTGATCCAATTGAACTAACAATCTGTCTGGCTGGACAACCATCCTTATGTGTTTTAATCAAACCATACATGTAGGGTAATGATGCAGATCTCTCAATAAATTTTGCAATTAAACTCTTATTATTGTTTAATATTAATTTTAATTTCTTGTTGAACAGATTGTTATAATTTTCAGTAGGGTCTGAGTTTAATACCTCGTATATACTATTATCAGATAACAATAGTTCCATTTTGGCAGTGTAATCTATCTTGTTCATAAGTACTATGGCTCCTGTTTTGTCAGCTTTTGTGACTTTTATTTCTTTGTTACTTTTTAGTTGTTTATAAACTTCAGTAAATCTTTTCGGACAATGAGGAGCTATCTCTTTAATTGATCTATAAATGTATCCTTTGCACATTGCAATTTTAGTTTCATCAATGTTCATCTTTTCCATTTGAGAGAAACTATTAGCTAATTCTAAATAATTAATTCCTTTATCATTTGGTACGAAACTAAAACCAAATCCTAAAGCCGAAATTTCAATACTATCTAATGGCTTGTTCGTCATATTAATGATAAGTTTTTTGTTCCCACATTTATGCCATGGACTATTTTTAATCAATGATTGAAGTTTTCTTTTATGATACTCATTTGTTCTACGTCGTTTTATTCTCATTGCTTCATAACAGAAATCGTAAGCCATACCTTTCCACGAAGAAGGTATTCGTAATTCTATTTCTCTCTTCATCATGAGACAGTTATGAAAAAACAACTTGACATCATCAGAACAAACAGAAATATACTTTTTCATTAGTAACCTTTGAAAATTGTCAAATGGACTATTAATAATTTTGTAAAAACATTTTGGTAACAAAGATTTTGGTACAACCTGTTCAGCAAGACAATCCTTTAGAAACTTCAATTTCAATTTTGTAACGTGTGCTTTAACAAGTGTATATATATATATATATATATATAAGTGTATATATATATATATATATAAGTGTATATATATATATATAAGTAAAAGAAAAAAATACGGAAAACTCAGTTTTATATTTCGTCTATAGTCGTTATAAGGAGAGGATGAGAAGAATCTTAGTTTTGAATTCAGACCCTCTCTCTGTTTGTTGATTGAGATGGTCAATCAACCATTTTTTTCTTTGGTTTCTTTGTTCTGCTATGCATTGAACTGCTAGTATATTTATTGTATTTTTGTTTAACATAATCAGTTACTAAGTAGAGGACACAAATATTGAGAGTTTTGGGGCAGAATACTCTGCAATATCCTGTTGTAATAACAATACTACTAAAATTTAAAGAACACTCCGGTTTATTCACCCCTTTTGTGAGCTCTATCATTAATATAAAGTATACAGTGTTGGTAGCAAGATGAAGGGAGAGTAGTCTAGGTGTTTGCTGAGTTTAGAGGAGTGACTCGAGCCTGGCATTCAGACTGTCTCATTGACATCAAACACGCTCAACAGCTCACAATAGTCAAGGTAGGCAGAACAGACACGCATCTATGCGGAAACATCATCAGAGTTTGGAAGCTCTGTGTAATAATACAACAGTAACGCTACCTTCCAGTATTCGTAAATCCATAGTCATCATCAACGGAAAATTTTTCAGATAAATGTCACAACATATTTTACATACAATAATACTATTCTTTGTATAGTATGTATACGAGAATAGTATTATTCTTCTCGTATTTATTCTTCTTTCCTAATATTTATAAATTTTGAAAGTAAGTCAAAGTGTTTTATTTTTATTCGCGTTTTTTCTGTTTTTACTCTCTCTCTCTCTCTCTCTCTCTCTCTCTTATATAATATATATTATATATATATATATATATATATATATATATATATATCATATATATCATAAACCCGTAACAACGGGTTACTTGCCGTTGCGTCTACAACGTGCTTGGTCTCCTTTTCACTTTCCTCCTGAAGACAGATTACCCGAAAATTTGAATCACCGCCTGCCTTCCTGCGGGACTCTTCGTTCTTCATTCCTCCTGATGACGACGATGCTCGAAATATCGATGTGAGTTATGTCTGGGTCTTTCTGTGTGTTTCCTTCGTTTTGACTTTATTTTATTTAAAAAAGTCCGCTGGACTGTTTCTTTTAATATATATATATATATATATATATATATATATATATATATACGTATTAAGTAAACTGTAAGTACACAGTAAATAGAAAACAGTCTCTAATTTTCAGTTCAACCGTAACCGTCATCAGGAGAGAAGAGATAGGTACACAAAGCGCAGCTGTGAAGTGATAGTTGGAGACCCGAGATATATATATATATATATATGTACAATGGCAACAGGTCTTCCCTTAAGCATATGTTATTAAAATAAGCAGTTATAGTTTTGATACGAAAACTAGAGAGTGTCAACAAGAAATTGGTCAAAGCACAAGCTGCTGCTTATTTTAATAATATATATGTATATATTGTTTCGAGAATCGAAACAATAAGAACAGTAAAAAATCAATCTAATTCAGCTAAAAAGTTCAAAAATAAGCTGTTAATAAAAAATAGAGAAAAACATAATCAAAAATTTTTAGTTAAACTGTCATCAAGAGAAAAAGAGAGTAAATTTTATTTTGTTTCATAAGTATATTGGTTAAATGATGGCTGGTAAATAACAGACTCCTCTTCTCTGTGACAAACTTTGCCCTACTAAGTTTGTTAATCTTGTATGGCTGTTTGTTAGATGCATTGTATTCCACGTATGTGTCAAGCTTAAACGGTGTGTTATGTTCATCTCGATTGCCTGATCTGAACTTGTAGTATGTTTGTTTTTTTGTTTTGTTTGGACAAGACTGCTATTTCGCGAGTCAAGTTTTTTACGCGTTTCAGAGATTATACATGTTTTTTTTATATATTATGTTTTTACATGTTTTCAGAGTATTTTATACATGTTTTGCCAAAATAAATTCTTTTCGTAAAAAAAGTTATGATAACGTCTTTTTTTTATAGTAAAATATGCTTGACTAGTCATTTGAAACATAGAATGATTTATTTATAATGATAAGACAACTTAAGATTTTAGGCATATCTGTTAAAAGAGTTATAAATATTAATGATTAAGACAAGCTGTAGGCCGGCAGTGAGACAACTGTCTATTAGAGTTAATTTGTTGGGAGTTGCGTCCAAGGGTAGGTGGCAAAGATTTGTTGATCATCCCTCGCTAGAGATGAGCCTGGTCTCTTGGACGTGCTCTGAATTCCCTCCAGCTCATTAATGCTAGAGATCCACTCGCTCAACAGGATTCACCATGTCAACTTATACAATATTTAGATCATTCTCTTCAGCAGAATATTGACGAAATAAAAAACTTTCTTAGACAGCATGATCCCTTCTAAATCCCACAGCACTGATTAGCGCCTTATACCTCTACTTCTTTATGGGCACGGGTATTAATAAATTTTAACTTTTAATCATTTAATTTTTTAATTATTTATTTAACAAACAATTATATTTGCTAATCAATATTGTTTAATTATATAATAGATATAAAAAGATTTCACATAAACACGTGAAATAACAATAAATGATCAAACCACAATAAGAAAATGGGAAAACAAGACTAAGATCTTTCAACCGTAACAAGCGGTCTTCGTCAGAGTCAAAAACCCAACTGAGTTGCAGTTGTTAAGGTTGAAAGATCTTAGTCTTGTTTTCCCATTTTCTTATTGCGGTTTGATCAATAATAAATATAAGAAAATTATAAAATAATATTAAAAATATCGGGATAATTTGCAGAAACTTGCTTCTTGTTAAGTTTTTCTGCCTTCCTGAATAACTTTATTTTGTTGTTGTTGTTGTAACTGTCTACTGTCGTCATGTTTGCTAGAACCATATTTGAGACTAGTAAATGTTATATACGGAGAGTCATAATTTAACCAATTTACTTATAAAAAAATTAAACTTATCTTCTTTTTCTTCTGATGGCAGTTCAATTAAAAATTTAAGACCATTTTTTTGTTGGTCAGCGCAGAAACCTACCCATCGCTATCCATGCAAGCTTTCAGTGTCATTCCTGATATAGACTGAGATTTAATCATTGCTTGCATGTTCAGGTCTTTAACAAATCCTTGATATTAATCCCCGTGTTAATCCAAATAGCTTCTGATGAATCACATCGTTGCCTCCTTAAATCTCATCCTGACCCTAGCCTCAATGTCAGTCGTTAATGATTATTTCTAATTTGTATTATTGCTTTTCGTTCTTTGCTTTTGTTGTTATTACTGTTTTATTTTTTAGCTATTTTATTCTTTATACATTTTCTAGTTATTATTTTTTTACATTATTTAGTTATTTATATTTTTTTTAGTTGGCACTACTATTTATCACAAAGCCGTACGCGCTGGGTGGTTAGTTGCTGTTTGCCAAGCAAGTTTTATTTTATTTTTTTTTTATTAAAGCTGAGTCCTTAACTTTTATTGTTGTATCATTTTCTCTGTTCATCCCTCTTTTTTTCTTTTAATTATTATTTTTTCGTATTCTCTATCCAATAGTTAATTTGATATAATTATTGTCTACCTTATTCTCTGTGACTAGGCGCGTATGCGACAACATTGTTGTTCTTCATCCAGCACCAGTGCTCTTGGTACCCTTGGTTTCCCTCTCTTTTATTCAAGACGGTTAAAAATGAAAATTAGAGACTAAGAGTGTGTGTTTTTCCTTTCTCTACGTTATTTTACCTACATTGAACTGATTATTGATTGTTCAATAATCATTATTGTTATTGACGACCACAAAATAAATATGAATAAAGAAATCATTCTGCCTCTGTCTAGAATAATATTTGTAGGACATCAGGATGACATTTGACAGTGGGCTGATATCTACTGCCAATATTTCTGGTTGAAAAGGGACAGTGATTTAATTACATTGACAGCTATGGCATTGGAAATTATTCATGAGGCAAAATATTCACCTTTTCATCGTCATAAAGTGTTATTTTTACGGAGTCTTTAGAACAAACCCAACGCTGTTTCAAATGCTTAGTACAAACTCAACCCTCTTACATTCGTCCGAAATAAACTTATGGCACTTCAAACTAAAATCGAAAAAATAAAACATAATGCATTTATACTTTGAATAAAGAAATGGTGGCCAAAGCAAGGAGTTAATTCTAATTTAAAAATTAGTCACACAAAAAGACCAGTTTTAATTATTTCCATAACAATATGAAGAATGCAGAATTTACAAAAGTGAAGTATTATGAAGGTGGATTGTCATTTTTAGTTTGAAAATAATTTTTATAAACAAAAATTTGGTCTTGCAATGGGTAACTGCTTATCCCCCCTCCTGAGTAATTTAATTTATATGTGGAATTTTTTGAAACTAAAATGTTAAGTCCAATATTACCTAGTCAGGTTAAATAGTTTTGATATGTTGACGATATACTATGCATCTGTCTTAAATCTATAAATAACGATTCTTTTTTAACAAAACTAAATTCATTAGTGCCTACGTACACAATGGAAAAAGAAATAAGTTGTAACTTAGATTTCCTGATGCATAAGTTAACTAAAGAGTTACGATTTAGTGTGTATAGAAAGCCTACTAAATACTTGCATATGTTCACTTTTATTCTTCTCAACCAAGAAATGTTAAAATTTCTGTTTTTAGCAATATGTTTTTGAGGGCGTTAAGATTATGATCCCTTGAACTCCTTAATGATGAGATTAATATCATTAGGTCAATTGTTCTATCATTAAAATACCCCTCCTGTTATATTGACTTATCTTTAAAGGGCACTAAAAAAAAACTATCTTTAAAGTTTCAACAGAGTCCTTTTCAATGTCAAATTCCATAGTTTTATCGTATCATGAGTCATTAGACCCTCTTATCAGGCTTGCGCGTAAACTTGAATTTAATATGGTTTTTTTCTAATCGTAATAACGTAGGCAATATGTTAATAAAAACTCTTCCAGAGAACTGGAGAGTAATGTTATTTATACAATTCCTTGGAAAAGTTGCCATAAAACTTATATTGGTAAAACTGGTAAATCATTAAGGACACGTGTTAAACAACACCAACACAGCGCATGTAAATAGGGGAAAATTAGTGCCTTATTCTTGCATATAAATAATGAAAATCATCATATTAGTTGAACCAGAGCTAAAATGATTACTTATGAAAAATCGATGTTGTTAACAAATATTAGCAAATTATCTCTGATTAAATTTAATATCAAATATTATAAACATCAGTAACTGTTTGTTCAAATTTGACTCAATACTGATGAGGGTAATAGCCTCTTCTAAGAGGGTTGACAGTTAGCGGATAGATTTTTACTTTTTTCTTCCTGTTCTTCTTTATTTACTTTAACATTCCTGGTCTTTGTCCTTTCCTGCACTCTACACCCTTTAAAATACCTCTCTTCCCTAGCACTCCTCTCAACCCCTTTATCCCATGTTTCTACATCTTTGCTTTCAGTTGAGATTTGACTCTGACGAAGTCTGCTTCTTACGGTTGAAAGATCTTAACAATGTTTTCTCATTTTTATTGTAGTTTCAACATTGATTGTTATTTCACGTGTTTATTGTAAAATCTATATATATATATATATATATATATATAGGTACACAGTAAATAGAAAAACAGACTTACAGTCTCTAATTTTCGGTTTAACCGTCGTCAGGAGAGAAGAGATAGGGATACCAAGCGCACTTGTGATGCGACGTTTGGAGACCAACAGTGTTGTCGCTCGCGTGCCCTGTTCATTAGAAGTAAGAAAACTAAACTAAGAAAGTGAAAAACTGAAGAATAAAATAAGAATTAAAATGTCACAGTGAAAATAAATAATAAGGGAATAAGGAACTGTAAATATTACAAAATATAAAATAAATTATACGTTAACATTAATAACAACTTAAATAGTATAAATACCAAAATAAAACGTTTAGTTAAAAATACTTTTGAAAGTATCCAGAACACAAATAAAAATAAAAAAAAAATAAATTTTGTTAAATAAAAATAAAAAATAATAAAAAAAATAAATATAAAATAAGATTTAAAAAGGAAAAGAACTCTTTTAAACAATTTTATCTCTTAAAGTTCAGCCTTACCCGAATAAGGTGACTACTCGAGTTCAGAAACCAAATATGGGCCTTCTAGGAAGCTGATGTTTTAGGTTCAGGCTACAGTTATATATATATTTTTCTCTGCTTTTCCATGTATTTGTGTTAAACTTGGAGTAAGTAACCTCAAAGGTTTAAATCTTCAAACAGTGACTCTTGGAATTATATTATTTCTGGGAATGTTAATGTTTCTAATGCTGCGTTTTGTTTTTGGGGTACGGAATGCCTGCTGAAAGTGAAACAAGTTGACATACTATAGAATATATGTATTTTAAGTCACGACTACGAAGGTTTCAAGTTTACATATTTTATTTTCTCTAAAAGGAAAACAAATTATCTAAATTAGTAATTACTGAAAGGGAATGAAAAATACAAAATAAAACATGAATAGATTTGTTTGAAATGTATATTTTGTTTATAATATACTTATAATGAGTGTGACAGAGTGATGAAGTTGTGCTATGTATTTAAAGAGTAGCTGAGGCCTGTGAATGGTAGAAATTGAATGAGGGGTTGAAGAGAGGGGTGAGAGTAGTGTGCGCATGCGCTGACAGAAGGGTAGTTTCCCTTTGAGGGCAGTCATTCGCGCTCTGTCGACTGTTTCTTGTGAGTATCTTCTTGGCCAATTACCGGCCTCAAAACCCTTTTATCCTTAATTTATAACCGATCCTTACATTATTTTCATTACCCTCTCTCCCTCTCATCCTTACACCCTTTTTATCTTACTTCCAAAATGATATACCAATATGCAAACTTATATATGAATTTATCAATAAAACACCAAAGTAAGGAATATATTTTATGAGTTCACTGGTATGCCACAACAATTACTTCATTTATGTATCATGTTTTTTTCTGAAACCAAAAATCATAATTCCACTTTTAATAGGAATTACTTACTATCAAATGTGATATATATATATATATTATATATATATATCATAGATAGGACATAAATACTAGTTGATAAATACATTAAGCAAACAATATAACAGATCAAAATCTATAAAAAAAACCTTAGTTTTCTAAGTTTATTAAACATTATTTGACGTTTCAATTGCTTTTAAAACGCTTGTTTAACTGTTTTAATACTTCAATACATTTTTCTTTCAAAAATACACAATTATAAAACAAAAAAGGTACAAAACTATTATTGTTGAGATCTATAATAGGAATGATCTGGAATGGAAATTCAAGCATAACAAACAGTTATGCCGACACAACTGAGTTCTGTTTCAAATTTCCATTTCTGAACATCAATATTTGAAAACTTTACTGTTTTAGTTAAGAACTTTTTTGTTTATAAATATTCTAATTTTAAATATGAATAAGGCTTATAAATACAATAAAAATTATATCCATTGAAAGTTTCACTGAAACTTCGAAAACTGATTTCCTATAAATTTTCATTTTGTGAATGTTTACACTGTTTTGTATATATTTTATAATTCAAGTGAGAAACTGACTGAGTTCCAGTTTTGTTGATGTAAATATCTTATATTTGTGTAATACATTTATGTATATAAACGTATACCCCTCAAATCTTTTGTCATCAGGCTCTGCGAAAAATCATAATCTTATTTCAGGAGAAAGTACAGTGACATAGATATAGTGAGAGTGAGAGAGAGAGAGAGAGAGAGAGAGAGAGAGAGAGAGAGATGAAAACTAATGATGAATCTTAACTGTCCAAAATGCGTTAGTTCCTCATTACTTTTTTTAATTATAATTGTTATTTTGATATATATCTTAATTTTCTTGTGTGAAATATTTTCTTTAACAAGCAGTGTAAAAGTAAACCAAATTACAAAAAAATAAACTAAATTAAACTGCTTTATTAAATTATCTAATCGAATAAACATCTCTATATTAGAATTATTTGCTAAAATACCACAAAAAAGTAAATTTCTTGGATATTTGTCAAATAATTTTGAATATTCAAATCTTGTATTATTTCTAAGTATATACAATGAAACTGACTATTTTTTTTTTCATCTTTTAAGTAAAATTGTCTTTCAAATTCGTGATTTTATATTGAATCCAACTTTCGGACTTTTACACTCTTTGTAGATAAGAGTTTTCTCTTATGAGAAAAACCTGTTTGGTTATCGCATAAATGGTATCAATATGAACTTTTTGTAATTTAGTTTCTACAATTATTGACTTCAATCACGAAAATTACATACATAAAGAACCTATTTGACATATTTTAAAAAGCAAAAATTAAAAAAAATGATATGATTTATAAAAGAAAATGTAGTACTATTTGTTATTGTCTGTACGAATTGAAATAGTAAAAAAATCACTTATAGTATTATAGGTTTATATTTTTAGTAAAGAAAATACGTAAATTATACGTACTTTTAACTAAGGAACGGAAGGAAAGTTCAAACACTCAGATATTGTACTGATTTTTAGTGAAGAAAACATTTCAAACAGAGAAAAAGATTATATTTAAAAACATAGTATAACAAAAAAAAGAACTGATACTGTTGTTTCTTTAAACTTCAGTATTTTTTAGCTCTCAGGAAAATAATAGAAAGGACAAAGTTAAGAAGGTAAAAATGATTACCTGGTCTGTACTATTCTTCTCCTGAGGACAGCGAGTGTTAAAATTATAAAAAAATGTCCAAGTCTACCCCTGCTCTTATCAATCTTAGTTTAAAATTATATAAATATATAACAAATTCAATAATATATCAACCGTTGGATAGAATAGGTGTATAATGTAATCGGGATTCGGTCAATTTTCCAGGATCAAAATCAAACTCTCAATGCCGACGTTTCGGTTTTATTTAAAACCTTTTTCATAGGAATCCTCTCCATATACTCTTCTTATCTCCTCATAAAAACCCATAGTTGTTTTTCTGAGGAGATAAGAAGAAAAACCCAACTATGGGTTTTTATGAGGAGATAAGAAGAGTATATGGAGAAGATGCCTATGAAAAAGGTTTTAAATAAAACCGAAACGTCGGCATTGAGAGTTTGATTTTGATCCTGGAAAATTGACCGAATTCCGATTACATTATACACCTATATATATATATATATTAAATGCATAAGAGACTTTACTTTAAATGCAGATTGTTGTCAGAAATGCGAGAAAAGATTCTTTACCGATTAGTCAGTTTTACTAATGTTACTGTACCTGATCTTTAAGTTTCCTTCAAAAGAAACTGGTTAACTTCCTCTCCCCTTGTAAGAGTTAATTGTCATTTTTAATTTTAAAATAATTTTTATTAAAACATTTCACCTTGCTAAGAATAATTACCTATCGAACCTTCTGAGTAATTTACAAATCGTAAATTTTAAAAACTAAAATTTATATATTTATATATATTATATATTATATATATATATATATATAGGTGTGTTCTCTAATCGGAGTTCGGTCAATTTTCCAGGATAAAAAATCAAACTCTGGTTGCCAACGGTTTCGGTTTTATTTAAAACCTTTTTCATAGGCCTACAAACAAAGGATAATAAGAAATCACATATCAACATCAAACATATACACAATATGAAAATGGATTGTTACAACTCATGAATATTACAAGCAGAAATATTTCAGAGATACATAAAACAATATTACTTACAGAAGTAAGAATTTTTTAACTAAGAAAATGAAATTTACATTATTTAAAGGAACAACAATGTTAGCCGGACACTAAAATAATATTTCACTTAAAAAGAATAATATTATTTACAATAGGAACAATAATTATTATTATAACAATAATTCAATGATGACGAGATATTGTACGAGGAGGAACATTTCAAGGAAAACACATGATATGTGATTTCTTATTATCCTTTGTTTGTAGGCCTATGAAAAAGGTTTTAAATAAAACCGAAACGTTGGCAACGAGAGTTTGATTTTTTATCCTGGAAAATTGACCAAACCCCGATTAGAGAACACACCTATTCTATCAAACGGTCGATATATTATTGAATCTGTTTTATATATATATATATTTATTACAGTATTAATTGAGTCAAAAGAAA
This sequence comes from Hermatobates lingyangjiaoensis, assembly GCA_026182355.1. NCBI lineage: Eukaryota > Metazoa > Arthropoda > Insecta > Hemiptera > Hermatobatidae > Hermatobates > Hermatobates lingyangjiaoensis. Next base: position 647,622 of record JAPFBL010000075.1, on the reverse strand, counting down.
CTGGCAGTGTTTTACTGATATCTTCCTAAACACTTTTTTTTTATCTTACTTGTTCAGCCATTTGTTTCTTTTTTTTTCTCTTTCTGAGTAATTTTAAAAACTAAAATCCTAAGTTCAATTCTGAATAAACTGATAAAGCTGTATAGTCCCAATATATTGACAATATATAATACCTCTGTTCAAAATCTATGAATAAAGGTGCAATTTATTAGTACCAACAACCTAATTCACAATAAAAGAAGAAATATATTGTAAATTACTTTTCTTAGACATCCCTATCCATAGATTTGATAAAGAGTTACGTTGTAATGTGCTTAGGAAACCCATTTTTGCACTACTTTATGACCATTTTTATTAAACCTATTTTAGAAATGGTAAAATATATGTTTTGTTTGATAGTATTAAGAGTTTGTTCATTTGAAATATGATGACGTCAGTATTTTTATTCCTGAATTGTAAAACAAGTTATTTACCACTTTGCAATTTTTTATTAGATACTACAAAACGTTCTCCAAATAGGAACAGAAATTTATTTCAAAGTGTCATAGTTTTGTAGTATTATGAGTGATTGTAACCACTGGTTTAGGCTTACTTGTATCATACATATGTAAAAAATGATAACGTATTAATGAAATATTTCTTTAAGGAATGGAGGATTGTAGTATTTACAACAATTCAGTGTTAATATTATAATAAAATATACATGGATCAAACACTAGTAAACCATTGCATGTCAAATAATCAATACTCTGTAATTAGAGGTTTATAGTAGTGCCTTATTCTTTTATGTAAATATAAGAATCGTGATGTGAATTGAACAGAAACTAAAATAATCACTAATGAAAATTCTATATTGTTAGAATATAGTATCGAGTCTTCCTTAATTAAATTTAATAGATGAAATACTATAAATATATTAATAGTACATTCATACAAGTCTCAGTATTAATTGAGTCAACAGAAACTCGCAGTGTTTTACTGATATCTTCCTAAACACTTTTTTTTTATCTTGACTTGTCCAGCCATTTGTTTCCTTTTTTTGCTCTTTATGCCATTTCGAATATCTATCTTGTCTTTCTCCTCGCACAATACCATACATTCCTGTATTTACATGTTAGTTCATATGTTACATTGACAATCAGTTATGTTCATGGAAAGATATTAGTTCTATTTTTGAATTTCAGCGCCCGTTTAGATGTTTGAGATATATATTTATAAGAAGATTTCGTAAATGTTGGATAAATACTGGAATATATGCTTATATATCAACATCTAACCATAGTAAGAAATTCCAAAATGGGATACATTCTTGACTATGTCTTGTATGACTAGACGTCGTTATATATATATATATATATATATATATAATATATATATATATATATAAAGATTTCACATAAACACGTGAAATAATAATCAATGATCAAACCACAATAAGAAAATGGGAAAGCAAGACTAAGATCTTTCAGTTGGGTTTTTGACTCTGACGAAGACCGCTTGTTACGGTTGAAAGATCTTAGTCTTGCTTTCCCATTTTCTTTTTGTGGTTTGATCATATATATATTCAAATAATTAAATGAAACGATTCAGCAGACTTTTAAATAAAAACCAATTAAAAAGAAAGTAGCTCACAGACAAAGGAATAACCTACTTCTATATTTCGACCATCGTCGTCATCAGGAGGTGAAGAGCTCTGCAAGGAAGGTAGAGCGGCGACTCTAATATAGAAGTGACTTATTCCTTTGTCTATCTGTGTGTTATCTTCTTTTTAATTGGTGTTTATTTAAATAGTACTATTTTGGTCATATTGATTTAAAAATAAATTCATTAGATTTACGTGAGTTTACGTAAAATGCTCACATTTAAAAAAAACGAAAGTTTTTGTATAATATAAACATATGTTGCGTGAACCTATAATCAAAGAAAACATCGCAATATTAAAGGGAAATTTAAAATGTTCTAAAAAGAATCGTATATGAAATCTTTAACAACTATCTATCAAAAAGATTTGATACTTTCATTTTCTATAGATATGTATTTATCCATAAACCACAGAATGAATATGTTTGCGTCTTTTAGAACAATAATAATTCTCTTTATAGTTACAAGGAAAATTTTTTTTTGGTATCTTTACTAAAAAAAAATATCTTAGCCTCATTACGAATTTCATTCTATGTTATATATGATGATTTATTTCATTTGTTCACTGTGTAATTATTTTACCAAATTCTACAAAAAAAGATATTTAATTTTTTATTTAAAAGAGATAATTTTATCGTTTAAAAATCTTTTAAAATACATTTCATCAGTATTTCCAAATCAAATAAATCATGACATTTGTTTTAAACACCACATAATTGATATTGCGTTAAAATTCTAACAAAAAAAAATGTTAAATAAAACTAAGTGTGGTAAAATTAAAATCAATTTTTAAATTATTGTTAAATGCTCTTTGTGAATGTATTGCTTTTTATTTGAAAAATAAGAAAAATTTATAAACATAGAATTTATATAAATACAAGGAGGTTTGAATAGGTTGTGTTCGTTCTTTCCGAGATTAAGTAAGAGTAGATAAGGATGTAAATTAAGCTTTTTACTTTTAAATTTTCTAATGTACATATTCATCAACAATATCCACAAATTATAGGATATATAACAACAGAATTATAAAAATGAGTATTGAACCACTTCTTAGAAAGCCTTGGTTGTGGGGTTAAGGTTGGCTCGCGTGGTGATATTAGGATTGTTAGATCCCAGTTTCAATTCTCAATCAAGATATCTATTCCTTTTCACGCAAACACGTGAAAAATCTGAACACGTCTTCCCTCGGAAAGGACGTTTAGCCTTCAGTTCCAAGACTGTACAATGTCAGGTGCTCGTTAAAAATCCCTACTCTCAAAATACACTTGTGTTAGCCAAAATGAATGACTCCCCATATAGAATCATTAAGAATACACAATATTCCTTTGAAAAATCAGTGTGACAAGTGTTACCCTTTCTAGCAGACTTCCAATTTCACCCACAACAAAAAACAGTTGTTTGTTTCTTTATAGTTCAATTATATAGTTATATATAAAAGAGGTGAACTCGCAAGCAATGAAGAAATTTTAGCACTATTACTAGAAAAAACAAATATTGAGTCTGTATCCGGAAGACTATTAGTCCCCAGTATTAAATAAGTATTTTGCATTCGATTTAGTTACAGGTGACTCACTTTACCAGGCTGGTTCTACTTTACCAGGCTGGTTCTACATTACAAGTCTTTCTTTTGGCTTAATCATGTTTATTAAAATCGAAATATTGAACCAGTATCAATGTTGAACATGCTCAGAACCTTTTTAATATATATATATTATTTATTTCCTATATATATATATATATTTCATTGTTTGAAAGATATGCCTTCATTTATGAAAAGATTGGACGTTTCTGTTGTGTTCAGTAATGATGGTAACTTGTTTAACAGACTTGTCAATAATAAGCCAAAAAGAAAGGACTGTTGTGTATACAGGATACCATTTACTAACTGTGAAATGTCTTACATTGGACAGACGAGCAAAGGTCTTCTTACAAGGATAAAACAACACAAATATTCCATCAGAAGAGAAGACGAAAAGAGTGCCTTGTTCATGCACATAAGAAACAGTAATCATATGATTAACTGGAATGAAGCAAATGAATTAATATATGTGTCTTCAGAAAGAAGAAGAAATATCGTGGAAAGTGCGCTCATAAAGAACTTTTATGAGAAGTTGATGAACAATAGCCTAGGACTCTACAAATTAGATGAAGTTTTGATTAGCGGGATAATTAAACAGATGAAGACTTCATCATTAAACACATTCAGGGTTGCCATCAATTCTGGAAATTTCAATCAGCCAAGTTAACAAGTATTTATTGTTTTTTTCGTTCACTTGCTCTCTGACGATGTGTTAACGAAAGGCCTTAGAGCATTGTTTCAAAAATTGTTTTCATTGTGGTAAATTAATCCATATATATATATATGTATATATATCGGTCGCTATATAACTCGGGATATATATCGGGTGTTTGTATCGGTCAGTGGATGCATTCACATCTTCGCCTTCTTTTAGGGACGCTCTAAAATGATTGAGAATCGTGAGTTTTATTAATCTTTTTTTGTGTTTTTTGTGTTCTCTATTGGTAGCAAATTACACAAAGCATGACACAGAAAAACGAATAAAAAGCACACTTACTAAATTATTAATATTTAAGAATTAAGTAAGTTAGTCTACTCCGTCATCATGAGTAGACTAAAATAAAGAACGAATTGGGAGAGATCTCCCCACGTTGAAGGACGGCGTTCGAGTGATATATATATATATATATATATCAGTGTTTCAGTTGGACTCTGATGAAGATCGCTTGTTACGGTTGAAAGATCTTAGTCTTTTTTCCCATTCCATATTGTGGTTTGTTCATTTATACATATATATATATATAAAATATATACCTATATACACTCTAGTCGAAGGTTTTGTCCGGTAAACATTGTTGTTCCTTTAAATAATGTGAATTTCATTTTCTTAGTTAAAAAATTCTTACTTCTGCCTATGAAAAAGGTTTTAAATAAAACCGAAACGTTGGCAACGAGAGTTTGATTTTTTATCCTAGAAAATTGACCAAATCCTGATTAGAGAACATACATATTTATATACCTCGATATTAGCAATGTCTTTCTTTGTGTCATTCGTGCTTAATGAATAAAAGTGAATATATCTCCTAATCCTCCACCCAACGTCTCACTAAAAAGTATCATCAACTCTCCCACATTCACTGCACCTGGCCTTGATCTAAACTTTGCTACTCCCATTGTTTGTAACAAACACAAGACTGAAAGGAACGGAAACAAACAGCCAATAGAAACTCCTAACACAACTTCTAACTAGAAGTTCAAAACTCACACTAGGAGATAAAACTGTATTAAGACTGATAAATCCTAAGACTTCCTGGACATATGGATAGATAGAAATTGTTTATAAAAAAAAGTTTTAGCTGACGCTTTTCTAGTAGAGAAAACTAATGATATTTCTATTTCATCGTGCTATTACTGAAGAAAAATTAAATACCACATTTCTACCTAATGTTATCAGTAGTTCTCAGTGAGTGCCCTATTCCTGGATGATCCCCAAATCTACAAAAATGTAGATTAAAATCTTATAGTAAACAAATAGTTCGTATTTCGAAATTTATTGCAATTCCTTCAATATTTTGAACTCAACACTCACTCACATTCACACATCTATACACATAAACAAACAGTATCAGTAGCACTTGAAGGAAGACAACCTATTTTGGTTAAATAACATTGTCATTTTTCTGATTTTTTTACTGTGGTTCAGGAATATCCCTTTTTTAAAGCAAAATAGTCTGTGAGTCACAGGATTGAAAAAAACATTATAAAGCATATCATTTTTCTACTAAGAGTATTTAAAAATTGATGAAGTTCTAAGGTGATGCAATCAGTTATTATGTGGTATTTACTCATTGTAGGGTAAAAAGCTAATGAAATAGTCTCCACATATAAAAATTTAATGGTATAAACAACGCGTTTAGAACACTGTGTTTAAATTTTTATATGTGGAGACTATTTCATTAGCTTTTTACCCTTCAATGAATTGATGAATTTATTAATCTCTTATGATTTATAATGTTATAATTTATAATTATCTTTGAGTCTTTTATTAGACTTTATAAATCCACAGAACTTTTAATAAGATTCTTTATTATTCAGAGCATTTGGTATAGTGCAACTGAATTATCTAGATATGACAAGTGCTGGAAGGTGGGTTCTGGAAATGCTCTTGCAACGGCATATTTTTTTCCTCCCAAGAGGTCTGGCATCTCCCTCTCCCCCCCAACCCAAACGCTTGAACATATACATACAAAATTGCCATGAAAAATTATAAAAATATACAAACGGTTTTTGTGGTATCAAACTATGAAAAACAGCATAAATCACAATTTTTCTTTTTATGCTTAAGTACTTACTGCACCTTTTTTTTATGATAAGTTATGCTATTTTGTTACTACCATTTTCTAAATAATAATGAAATAATTTGATATTAAATGAATTAAATTTAATAAATGATATTAAATTTCTTATTAAACATATTACTTTTAAAGCATTCAAACTGCTAGGTTTTATCATCCGCCTTATTTATTTATTTTAAAAAAAAAACTCAGTCTTTATCTAGTTTTAACTATTAATTAGACAGATTAAAGTTTACATGTCTCTAATGTCATTTGTTGTATGGTCCCATTTCAATGAGAAAGTACGGCACAGATTCCTGTCATTTATCTACAGTTTAACTATAAACCTTTGTAGGGTAAAAAGCTAATGAAATGGTCTCCTCATTTCAAACTTAATCGTATAAACAACGCGTTTCGAACACTTAGTGTTCTTCTTCAGGCATTAACTAAAAAATAAAATATCATCAGAGAGTTATCTATAGTACAAAGTAAATATAGTACAAAATAAAAATAATATTAAATAAAATAAGGAAGAGAGTACGAACGTAGGGATGAATGTTTGTGGTATAACTGACTGCGAGTAGGATAGAAGTTGGTGAGGGTATGGAGTGTACATCTGTTTCCTAATTCATACAAACGCGTTGTTTATACGATTAAATTTTTATATGTGGAGACCATTTTGTTAGCTTTTACCCTACAATGAGTAAATACCACATAATAACTGATAACTGATTAATTGATCATAAGAACTGATAATAACAGAAACCTTTGTTTCTTCCATTCGTTTCCCTAAATCTCAAAACTATAAACTCCTTTACAAAAAGAATCTAATTATAAATTCCTGTATCAAGTGTCAAGTTCTAAATATATTTCTGAATGATTAGGCAGCATAAAATTTATTCTTTACTCTTACAATATGCACCAACCGACTTCTCATACATTATTTAATTCATCTTCCGAATCTAATAAAGACTAGATACTTTTACTAAAAAAATGTAGTAACATTTCTGATATTCTGACTATAGTTTAGAAGTTGTGTTTGTTTAAATGTTTATTTTGAATTGTTTTATTTATATAAACATATATATTTTATAATAAAAATATTTATTAGAAATTTCCAGTTATCCAGGTTTAAATCAAAATTTTCATAAACGATCTTATTGTTTGTGAAAAACCTTTTTCATAGGTCTACAATGAAAAAGAAAATACAAAAAAGCTTATAACAATCAACAATTATACAGATATCAAAAGATAAAAAGTTGCACAAAACTAAGGAACAAACACACTTACTGTCTCTAATTTTCGGTTGAACCGTCATCAGTAGAGTTGAGGTAGGGACACCAAGCGCACTTGTGAAGCTACGGTTGGAGACCCCAATATATATATACACATTCCTACTTCTACTTTAAAAACAGGAATTTTAACACAAATGTCAAATTTTTCTAAAATTTAAATTTGTAAGTGTGTTTCTTTACTTTGTGTGCTACCTATCTTCAATTTTGAACTTTTTTTTATATATATATATATATATATATATATATATGATCAAACCACATTATGAAATGGGAAAAAAAGACTAAGATCTTTCAACCCCAAGTGCTTTTCGTCAAAATAAAAAAAAAAACAACTGTTGGTTTTTTGACTCTGACGAAGACCGCTTGTTGTGGTTGAAAGATTTAGCCTTTTTTTTTTCATTTCATATTGTTGTTTGATCATTGATTGTTATTTTATGTGTTTATGTTAAATCTTGTTTTATATATATATAAACTACATTAACATAAAGAACACACAGAGAAGAAACAGAAACTCACTACTACATTTCGATGGCCTCGTTTCTATCCTCCTGATAACGAGGCCATCGAAATGTAGTAGTGAGTTTATGCTTCTGTTCTGTGTGTTCTTTATCTGAATGTAGTTTATTTAGTGCGTGAAATCATTTTATTTAATTGGTAATATATATATATATATATATATATATATATATTATTAGCGAAAGGACTAAAAGTGGTGATTAACACGACTAGAATTTTTCAACTTAATATCTAATAAGAAGTTTCATATTGATTTACTTGGTTTACGATCCTTCATATGAATTTAATTTCGAAAACAAACAATAGACAACTGAAAGTTGTAAAATGAATACGATGGCTTTGTTTTGCTCCTTCTAATGCCTTGTCCTTGGTAGATATTTTCTGAACGCCTAGAGGTCTTCGTGTCAGTGAAATAGGTCACACAGTTCTTATCAGGCAGCAGATTCACTCCCCCACCACACCCTCATTCTACACCCTTATCTCGATTCATCCCCTAGATTAATATTTCACCAACCCCTGCTAAATGACAGCTGATAAGAACCAAATGACCAAATGAAGTCCTATCTGCCATATTAATCGTCATCTAACAGTTTATCAAAGCCCGTTATTTGGCTATCACTGATATTTAATTACTCATACTGGATTAAGTATATTTTTATGAACTATGAGATAATATCAAATCAATATAGAGGTATCGTTCATTTGTTTAATAACATCGTGATTAATAATCAATACAAGCATTTTTTTATTTTGAAGATATAATTTAAGTGTTTCCAATCTTATCACTGCAGCCATAAGAGCTGGCTACAAAAAAGTATAAAACATAGAAGTAGGCTCATATTTAACATTATCACGTTAATCCAACAAAGAGAAACCTAAATTTCCTTCCACATCAGTTTATTAAAGCAAAAATCCTTAACTAATAATTAACACATTTACGAGTACACATTTTAATCTATGTTTATAAAAATTAGCATGAACTTTAACATGATATAACATTGATCAAACCGCAATATGAAAATGGGAAAAAAGACTAAGATCTTTCAACTGCAACAAGCGGTCCTCGTCAGAGTCAAAATCCCAACTGGATTGTGGTTTGATCATTGATTGTTATTTCACGTGTTTATGTGAAATCTTTTTAATGATATAACATATAGGCAAAAGCATATTATGACTAGAATAAGGGATAGAATAGAATACACTAAGTCTCCACATAAAAGATTTTATCCAACGTTGACGCGTTTCACTCACTTAGTGTTCATCCTCAGGTTACATTTACCATATAAAATATGAATACAAATGCTAAACTTAATACAGAAAAACTCAACTCAAAATATAAACTAAATAAAGTATAGACCTGCTTTAGTTTATATCTTAGTTTGATTTTTTTCTGTATTCAGTTTCACATTTTCTATTCATATTTTATATTGTAGATGTAATCTGAGGACGGACGCTAAGTGTTTGAAACGCGTCGACTATAGTCTTTTGTGTGGAGACTGCGTGTTCCTTTACCGTATTTTACTCATAAGTAAATCTCGCAGAATAAATTATTACATACGTAGCTCGTCAGCAAAATCATATCAATAGTAACAAATATTATCACTAAACGAAGAAAAGGATTCTAAATTCGTTATAACCTTTCCAACTTTATATTTAATTTCCATTTCAAAATTATAACTTTTTGAAGATGAAGACGTCATATATGGTATAAGATATAACTACTTATCAGTAATCAGTCAGCTTTGAGTCATCAAATCAATTAATCTTTGAAAACAATTTCAAATCAATGAATTTTCAGTTTCATTTCAAATATTTTTCAAAGGCACAATTTTGGCATTTTTAAATTAAAAAAAAAACATCGCACTGTTTCATTAGTGGTTTTTTATTTAGAAATAAAATAAAATGTTGTTTAAAATGAATACATTTAGAAATATAGTAAATAAAGTAAATTTATTAGCAAGATTTATTAGGAATTTTTAATTTTAAATGTTGTATGTAATAGTTCTTTCATTTTGAACTTTCAAACTTTCATACTTTTGTATATGACAAAAGTTTTAAAAAAAAAACGGTGATGTCAGCTTTGAAAGGTGTATTTTGATTTTAATCTGTAAAACTGACTTATTTCTGTTATACATATATATGGATTTCCATATATATATATATATGTATTTGTAAATGTTAGTGGTAGTCCTGTAAGCCTATTTTATTAAAAATATTAATATAATTTGCAGACCATAATTTGTAAAAACATGCTTCTTGTTAAGTTTTTATGTTTTACTGAATAGCATTATTGTTATTGCACCTAAATAAATAGCATAGTCTCAACTGTCAACATGTTTGACTCCTTTCTAGAGCCATTGTCCGGTCAAAAATGGTTATTACATTTATATAGGCAATGTAGTCAGTTAGGAGGATAACGCTTCATCGTGGGTAAAGGTCGATTAACCTAAGAGGTCATTGGTTACTACATGGAAACAACATGGGTAATTAATTATTCAAAACCCTTTCTAAAGAACTGGGGTCTAGTCGTATTTTGGAAATTCTAAAGTTAGAAGGGTAGTATGCTTGTGATAACAATACACATGATGAAGATGGTTTGTTCGACATGAGTTATAGCCTAATCGTGGAACATCAAAATACTCATGAAAGAATGTGAAATGCATATGCACTTTTGATTAATCTACAATAAACAGTGAGAGAGATAGTATAATTTGAGTAGCTGATAAGAACTAAAGCATTATCACATTGTACAGGACAGTAGCTGATGGTGTAAATGATTACTGTACAATCTTTATTAATTAAATTTAGCAAATCAAATACTATAAGGAATAATAATAATAATCTATGCAAGTTAGGGCTAGTATTAATGAAAACAATAGGCCATTATCTATCAATTATCTACCAGGGGACCAGGTTAGCTCAGTGGTTAACGTACTTGACTCTGAACTGGTAGATCAGGGGCATATCGATACCACACCAGATCCTACATCTATTTACGTGAGAGGTGAATGAATATGACTACGCATGTCTCTCAGGGAGCGCATTATAACTGTGGTGTTTTGTATCTCTGTCTGCAACTTTGTGTGAGTATGCTTTGAGATATTTGCAAAAAGTGAATTTTTGAAATAAATATAAATTTGTCGGTTACCATGTAGAATGTATATTCTAAAAGGCATAATAACTCACAGTATACTTTTAATGCTTATCAAATTTTACATCTTTTATCGCATACGTCCTTCTGCAGGAATGCAGAAGATAATTGAAATTAGGCTTAGCCTTAGGGACAAATATCTAGTTTAAACTGTTTCAATTATCGCCTTATCGTAACCTCCCTTATTTATGTAACTATTATGCATGTCGACTGTGTTATTGTTTTATGTATAGTTTTTTAAACTTAGTTTATATACATTTCTAGCCTTAGTCTGTTAAATTTTTAAAAAAAAATACCCTGAAGATGGTCCATGGAGACTGAAACGTCAGTTAATTGTTAATAAGTGTATATTGTGAACAATGAGTTTTAAAAATAAAACTTTTGGGTAGTTAATATTTCATATCCCAGAAAACATCAAAACACTAATTAGAAAATTAGAAAAGTTAACAAGAAAAGAAACTAAAACAAAAGTTTTAACAAAAAACTTTTAGTTTTGTAGAAAAAGTGTTTAACAAAATCTGTATGAAAGAAAATCTGCTCCCTAATTATACAAATATAACAATATATATATAACAGTTGAACTGTTATTGTGTCCAGTTTGGATCGTCTTTCCGTTTATCAAGTATATATATAGGAGGCAAACCTCTATTCATACTAAGCAGAAAACGTACTAAATTAAAAATAAGCAAAAAATTTAATGAAACGTATATTATATATATAAAATGATTTTATGGTTAATACTGACATAAAAATCAATGTCAAAATTGATAAATGTGACTAAGGTCTTTCAAAAAGAAAAAAAATGACTTTGATCAGGATCTCACCAATGCTGATAAAAATAATCCAAATCATCAGGTGTTGAAAATAGGAGGCAAGAGAAGTATTTTAAACGACATGAAGTGCAGGAAAGAGGACAAAAGGCTGGGAAGGAAAGTCAGGGTTAACAAAGGAGTCCAGGAAGATATAAGTAAATGTTATATACTTGCTGTCAACCTTTAGACAAAGCTATTATTCAAAGCTAACCCTCTAATTTATATAAACCATTACTAATGATTATAGTGTGTGATCTATTAAATTAAATTAAAGAGGACTCGATAATATATCTTAATAGCATTGATATTTTATATGTGATCATTTAAACACCTGTCCAATTTACATAATGATTCGCATTACACATATGCAAGAATATGGCTCTAATTTCTTCATATCTAGTAATGTTGTATTGCTGGTACATAATGATGGTTTATTGAAGTTAGACTCTGTGTTAGCGGGAGGAATAGCTTTGTCTTCAAAGGTTAACAGATAACGTTTACTTATTTTCTTTAACACAACTTTCTTTAACCTGACTTGCCAAGTCCAACCTTTTTTCCGTTCCATTGCACTCTACGTATTTTAAAATACCACTTTTGCTTCCTTTCATTCTCAATACTATGCCAGATGTCCCATATCACTTGTTCTAGTGAGAGTTTAACTCTGACAACGACTAGTTGTTTTAGTTGATAGATCTTAGTCACATTTTTTAATTTATTGATGTGGTTTAGACGTTGATTTATATTTCACGTGTTTACTTTGACTTGTTATATATATATATATATATATATATATATATATATATATATATATACTAAATATAAGAAACGGTCCACAAGGACTATAAAACTTTAAATTACACAAAGCACGACACAGGAAAGAGAATAAAAAGAACACTTACAGAATTCAATATTTCGAACTGTTGTTCGTCATCAGGAGAATAGACTAGAATAGAGGACGAAGTGAGAGAGATCTCCCCACGTCAAAGAACGGGGCGCGAACTCGAACAACGATCGAACTGACTGACGAACAACAGTTCGAAATATTGAATTCTGTAAGTGTTCTTTTTATTCTCTTTTCTGTGTCGTGCTTTGTGTAATTTAAAGTTATATATAAATATAAACAATAATATATCGACCGATTGATAGAATAGGTATGTTCTCTAATCGGGATTCGGTCAATTTTCTAGGATAAAAAATCAAACTCTCGTTGCCAACGTTTCGGTTTTATTTAAAACCTTTTTAATAGGCAGAAGTAAGAATTTTCTAACTAAGAAAATGAAATTTACATTATTTAAAGGAACAACAATGTTAATTGGACAAAACCTTCGACTAGACTAATAAGATAACATTCCAAATAACCTCAACACTGTTCACTCTTTCGGCACATGGAGACCGATGGGTCTCCAACCGTCTCTGTACCAGTGCGCTTGGTTTCCCTCTCTTATCTCTCCTGAAGACGGTTCAACCGAAAATTAGAGACTGTATGTGTGTGTTTTTAATTTCTCTATGTTCTTTATGTACATTGAACTGTATTTGTCCATATCGGATCGTATTTTCATCGAAAAAGTGTATATATATATATATATCAGATCAGAATATTTTCTAAATAAATAGAAGAAGAATAGGAAAAGATTTTCTATAATATTTAAATCAGTTTTAAAGTAAAACACATAAGAAAACATTTCTAGAGTAGTATGTATACTTGATGCATGTGTGTGCGGAGTAAAACAACATTTATTAAGTGATATTTTGTTTTTCTATGTTAGTTAAAACTTGTGTGCTTGGTAACATTACTTGTTACTTGCCTTGTGTATTGCTTCAGCGCGTCAATGTGCTATAGTATATGATGACGTCACTCTTCTGCTGAGTCGTCTTGTTCACTTAGCATTCATATTTCCCATAAAATGTAAAAATGAAAAAAATAGTTTCATCTATAAAAAAAACAAACCTTTATATTTTTTGTTACCTTAATATTACATACAATAAAGCTTTAATTCAAGAAGAAAATATGAAATGAAAAAAAAAGTAGTTTAAAAAAGAAGCAAATTTAATATTGTGACTGTCCCAAATGATCCAGATATTTGTATTAGTCACAATTCTTCAGGAAGATTAAAAAAAAAATCACTTCATCATTGTCAAAAGAGCTGGTAAGGTGTTAGATTTGTCAAGAACCATTCATCAGAGTGACTTCAAAAGGAGGCCAAATCGATTTGAGCCTTCTGCCTATTCTTCTTGTATTGGTCACGCCACTCATCTACTTTAGTCTGTCTTAGGACAAAGTTATTTATAATTGGCAAACATTTATCTGCCGTGAGAGGATAATTATCCTCTAAACATGTACACTAAATTACGGATTACCGTTTTATCATGACATAACATTATATAACAGCATGAAGCTGCCAAAAAAACTATGTTTTTACTGATCAGATTGAGATACCATATCATTTTCTCTCTCTCTCTCTCTCTCTCTCTCTCTCTCTTTCAATCTTTTTCACTCGCTCACTCTCTCAGGCTTGTTTACTTTTTTGGGTTTCAACCATCTTTAGAAGAGCGAAGAGAGGGAGACCAAATGCACGAGGTAATGATTGGAAACACGCGGGAAGGACATTGCTGTTTTGTTAACAGTTTAAACCCAAAATTAGAAAAATAAATCTTATATATATATCAGATCAGAATATTTTCTGAATGAATAAAAAAAAAATAGGAAAATATTTTCTATAATATTTAAATCGCAATAATATTATTTTAGTCTCGCACTGCGTCTTAAAAACTATTGTACTTCACTCCTTCTGTACCCCAGAAGTTAGCTTCAACACCTCCAAGAAGCTCAGCACTTTTGCTGGGTCTAGCGGTGAAAGTTTTTCTATTGTTTTGTTGAGTGAGCCGAAGCACCTATCTCTGTGCAGCAAAGTTGCCTGACAGCCAGCCAGCAGGTCCAACGGCGTTTTCTGCTATTATTTGAAAAATCAGCACAAACCATCATTGATAATGCTCATTCAGGCTCCCTATATTTCGGGAGAAAGTGACTTTCTTTCTTCTTCCTCGGGACGGTCTTCTTCGGGCCCTTAGGTGAACTTGTGGGAGGTTGACTCTCACTAGGTAGTTAGCACTTTTGGACCATCTGCGCTTCTTCCTTCTTCTTAGTATCATGCAGGAGAAAATCCCTGAAGATCTGTCTGTGGTATTTTGTTCACTCTGGCAGAGCACCGCGTACCGAAATAAGGCTATTTACTCAGGGGAGTTGCCTGGTACCCCTGAGGCTCCGTTCGTAATACTGTAACCCTCTGTATCATCCACCCTTCGCCACGGATCACATAACGCCTTGTATTGGAGCTGTGATAAGAAGAAAGGATTTGGATCGTTGGAAGAATGTAAAACGAATGCGGTCAGGCCCAGCCCCTGGTCACCTTCTCCTCCTCTTTCGTTTGTCCCTACATATAGCAGGTTTACAGGGTAACCTCGCGAAGGCCAAAAGTCGGAGTTGAGTGCTAGAGGCTATTAGAGACGCATAGCACTCCATTACTGCCCCCCCCCCCCACGATGTTATATATAAGATTTTTTACTTTCAAAGCGTAAAGAAAACAAGTGAGAATCGAACCCGAGATCTACCAGCCCAGAAATGAGCACGCAAGCCACTGGACTACCCTGTTTCCCGATATATATATTTGTATATATTTCCAATGTATTTTGGAAATTATTATTATTTATAAAAGTGTTTAATTATACTATGTTTATTCCTTTTATATCGAAATACCTTCTGAATTAAGGTGCAGAGTACATATTACTTATACATTTTGGGTTTTGTGTTATACCGGATCTTCTCATGGGTATGCACTGCCATCATGATATCGAAGTATTTAATGAATAATTAATAATTTTAATTTAGGCATTTAATTATATTAATAAATACTAAATATTAAAATATATTAGAGGAGTTTGAACTTTAATAGTAATATAAAGAAAGAACATATATGCCTTGCTAAAGTGCGTCCATGAATCAAACTACTGCATTTTTATTACAACTTTATGGTTCCTAACACAAATTGGTGTAAATAAGTGTCTAAACTTTGCTTCTAAGTTTCTTTTTGGTTAATAGATTTATTATTTACAAAATAACTGAAAATGTCCATTGAAAAAGAAAAAAGAAATTGTTTGTATGAAATTAGTTAATAGTTAAACACGATGAGTGATTTAAATAAATTGCATTTATCCCTGTAATGATGTCGACATTGCTATGTTTGTTCAAATCATATCAGAACAGTGCAGTAAACCCCATTTAACTTTTTAGAAACGTACGAGTTTATCGAAATAAAGGTAAAACCTTCAATGTAAATATTGACATTTCTGTAACGACAAATCTTATGTTGAAACCTCCCCCTTCTCTGTTATTAGAACCAGGTTCTACCGGAGTGATTACACATCCTTGCAAACCTTATCTCGTTTGTTATAGAGTTTAATATTTTAGTTTGTGTTTCCACGCAACAAGTCCATTATTGAAGCCCAGCTATTCTTAATGTTCAATCAACAAACCTTTATCACAAAAAAACACGCGGTTATTACTACTGTTGTTTTGCTTTCCCTTGTAATGAGTTTGTTCAACTTCTATTGTCAAACAGTTGAGCATTATTACAAATCAATGTATTTATTTATAATATCAATCAATCTTTAGTATTCATTAATAGTACAATCTGTTATAGTGCGGTATTTACTCTTATTGGGGACAATATTGTCTCCACACAAAAAAAGTTATTATAAAAAACTAACAACGCGTTTCAAACAATTGATGTTCTTCTTCAAGTTATATCCGCTTTGCTGGGGTGGTTATTCAGTGAGAGAGGCAGTCCTTGCTTGGTCTCACCCACTGAATAAACACCCCAGAAGAGCAGATGTAACCTGAAGAAGAACATCAATTGTTCAAAACTCGTTGTTAGTTTTTTTATAATAAACTTTTTTATATGGAGACATAATACTTTCCCAAAACTTTACATCTCGAAAAAGCGAGACAACACACGTTTTCAAATCATGTGATCAGTAAATACTGCAGGTAAAAAACATAAATTGTTTTTAGAAAAGTAAATTATTTCTTAGAAATGCACTAAAATATAAAAAAATTGAAGATATTAAACAAAAAAAAAATAATATATAATTTTGACCAAACTTAAGGAATTTTTCCCGAAACAGGCCTGCACGTTATTATCAGCAGTTTCAAGTCACTGACCCGCTACTTCTGAACTAACCGTTCTTCTATATTTGACTTATTATATTTGAGCTATATTGAGTTATTTGCTATAAGTTTGACATTGATCATTAAGTCGATTTTACATGTGAGAAATATAAAATTCAGTGAACACCGTCTCTTGGAGACCAAGTAAAGCTGTCAGACAGGTCCAAGTTGATACTTTGTTAGGTAAATATTCAAAGTCCCTACTTTAATATTCTTGAGAGCAGTAAAATTTACGACTCCTCCTTTGTACCCGTCAACTCGTAATTTGGCTTTTCCATAACCGAAATGGGTGCATGCTAACAAATGAGTTCCACTTTTACCTCTAATACAACTATACAGTTAAAAACCCATAGGTGTAGACGTAGAAAACAAGCGTACAAATACTTTTGTTTAACAATACTGTGAAACATTATTTTGATTCTTTGAGTCTTGGCTCCTTTATTATTCCCGATATTTTAGTCGATAAATTTATAAAGAAATGAAATATTACTACTGTGTTTACGAATTATGATAATTTATGAAGTTCAAAGCTTATGAAATTTATTATTCTCCAGTATTTACATTATTCATGTAAGAAAAATAATTCAATTTTTAATTCAAACCTCGTCAGATATAAACGTTATATAAACAAAGTGCGTTTGGAATACTTTTCAATCAATTACAGCAGTTGATATAAGATAAAGAAGGACTTGCTCAAAACTCGTTGTTCATTTAATTTTTTTAAGTGTTTGTATAATTGGACTAAAAGTACCTTATGATTGAAGGCAGGTAGTAATTTTTTATTATAGGTAGTAACACTCTGTTTCCTTTTTTCAACTTTTTGTATAAGTGGACTAAAAGTACTTATTTTTAATAACAGGTAGTAAGGGGTCATCTTGGTTTCATTTTTTCTACAAACATAAATTATTTTCTCAACGTTTACAATGTTGGTATTGAAAAGAGTTTGATGATTAATTATTATTGAAAAATTATACATATGTTTTATTTCTGTAGAAACCGTTGTACTAAGTTTGTTAAGCTTACGGGACTGGTGTTGCATTGATGAATTTCAAATCTGTCTGCAGCTAAATTACAATCTAGCTGGTTCTTGCTTTGCAAGACTCAACATGTCAGTTCCCTTCAGCTCGCCATTACAGGAGACAGAAATGAATACTGTATCACCAGCTGCCTGCTTACATGCACCTTCTGTCACTCCTCGCAAATCATCCATGCTGTTTTTAATAATAACTAAACGCTCGTCACTACACACTTGCCTGATACAATGTAATTAAGTCTACTTCATACTGCCATGAGTCATTACTGTTGTCGGGACTCCAATTTCTTAACCTCCTTATTAAATCAAACTGTAAGTTACACACACACACGCACACACACACACACACACACACACACACACACACACACACACACACAACACACATACACAAATAATCAAACCACAATATGAAATATGGGAAAAATTTCTCCACCAGTATTGTATTGATTTATTGGCACATGAATTACCAATATGCTGAAAAAAAAATTAAGTACTGTACAATTTTCACTAATCTTTAATTCATTTTAAAATTTCAAATAGATTCTTACTTTTTTTATTTCATGAAAATATTATTTTATTTTTTCTGTAGCATTAGTTTTACGAAAATAGTCATTTTATATTATAAAAAAAAAAAAAAAATCAAATCAAATATTATAAAAACTGAATCGATGCTGAATCATGACGGACTTTATGCAAATAACCCTAAGGTATCGATGTTTTGAAATCAAAACTAAAATTATTGAAGGACTAACAATTTTCTTAGTAAAGGATATGAATAAATGATACGAGTTCTTGAAAACTAAACACTGGTGGTGCATAGCTGTGTGTGTGTCACGACTGAAATATTCATTGAGGAATGGCTGTCATGATGTTTAGCCTGAGTGTTCGCAACGATAAACTATCATTGAACATTATAATCATCATGTTATTCATTATTAGAAAGTACAGACTTTTAAGAAATATATGCATCTCTTCGGCACAATAAAGATTGTATGCACAAGATTTCTAATTATGTTGTTAACCATAGACAGCAAATTTCTGTTTATTCTGTTTTATTAAAACATCTATTGTTTATAAAAATTAGTCAAATTTTAAATATAAATGTAGTATTTATATTGAATTTATTATAATTATAATTAAAATCGTTGTATTAATTAAATATGGCTAAAATTAAAAGTTAGTTTACTACATATTGAAATACAGCTAGGAGTAGATTTAGTGAGATAGCAAACTCAATGGAATGATGGTTGTCGAATGATTTTGAGCCTTAATATTATAGTTTTATTTTATAAATAATTATAATG
This sequence comes from Hermatobates lingyangjiaoensis, assembly GCA_026182355.1. NCBI lineage: Eukaryota > Metazoa > Arthropoda > Insecta > Hemiptera > Hermatobatidae > Hermatobates > Hermatobates lingyangjiaoensis. The sequence goes on along the minus strand of JAPFBL010000075.1, from coordinate 628,290 downwards.
ATGAATTTAAAAGTGATTATGATAAGATGACTAATTAGTATTATACAATTAAATATTCTGTTTATACCATGCGATGAATAAATATGTACACGTTTATAGTATTTTATAGTAAACATGTATATGATTATAATGTACACATTATAAATATATATATTAAACTGGCAGCAGGTCTTCATCTAAGCATGTATTGTTAAATGGCAATTCTAGTTGAAATATCTTTTTTCTAGTAGAAAAAAAACAATTGGTGAAAAAAAATCGTGAATGCAGAATCTGCTCTGGTATTTAACAATATATATATATATATATATATATATATATATATATATATATATATATATATTCACTGATAAAACGAAATACGATCCAAACTGGACACAATACGAGTTCGAGATTAACAAAGAGCAACACACAAAGTAGGGAAACACACTTACAGACTCAAATTTTCGGGTAATCCGTCTTCAGGAGAAAAGAGAATGGGAGACCAAGCACGTTGTATGCGCAACGGCAAGTAACCCACAATATATATATATATATAAATATATATATATATATATATATATATATATATATATATTATGTTTTATTAAAGAGTATGCCGATCTTCATTTTCGGCATGACTCATACTTAATCATTGCTATAAATAGATTAAAAGGATAGTACAGGTTAATATAAAGAGAAGGTCAAAGGTCAATATTGAACAAGAAACAAGTGGTTAGAATAAAATAGTTGAAAGTCCAAGAAATTCAAGAAAGGCTAAGTGACATTTTAAATTAAAATCGATGACTCATGCTTATTAAAATCGATGACTCATGCTTATTTTTAATCTATTTATAGCAATGACTAAGCATGAGTCATCGATTTTAATTTAACATGTCACTTGGCCAACTCCTTTTCCAGTTGAACCCTGTTAGCAGGAGGTTAGTTCGTAGGATCGAATCTCTCAGTCTTAAGATCGTGAATGCCGAGACTGTGGTTAATTTTAATGATACTTGTTTGAAAGAGGATCTGCTGCCTATTTATACCAATATGTATATATATGTATATATATACATGTATATACTCGTATATAATACTTTGTATATATATAATATATATATATATATATATATATATATATAATATGTATATATATATATATATATATATAATTAAAGTTACAGCTAGAGAACACAAGAAAAAGGACGAACACTCACGAATCTCGATTATTTCGGCGTCTTGCCGTCTTCAGGAGAGTAGAAAGAAAGAAAATAAAATAAAAGGAGAAAGAATGAATGAATGAATATATATATATATATTGTTTTCTATGAGTTGTTTGGACTTACAACTTTACTCTCCTATTGGTCACCATCATAACGAATGATATATATAAGCACACAAAGTATAATGAGAAGAACACACAGAAGTCAAAGCAAAACTCACTTTGATATTTCGACATTTGTCTGTTAAGAAAAACAACATAAGAATTCTAAATCACAGCTACTGATACCACAGTTATAAATGTTAATAACACATTATTGATTTTGATTATTTTATCCATATCTCTTTGAAAATCTAAATCATTTGAGATGTATTTAATAATTAAAGGGAAAACAGTGCCTAATTAATCTGAACGTTGTTCAAATCGAAAATAGAAAATGACTAATCGTTAAAACTCCCTCGATAAATAATGCTGTTTACTTTTAAATAATTTAATATTGAAGTAAACAAGATCAACGGTAAATAAATAAAGTAGAAGTAGTAGTTTTTGAAAATTATTACTATTTACAAAAGACAGAAGTAAATTTAATTACTTCATTGATTGATGTTGATGTTGTTAGTTATTATGAATTTAACAATTAACAACTAAAAGGAAGAATAGGTCAATTAGGAGAAAACAATATAAGCAAATTGTAAACATGTCTTGTAAAACTACACAAAGCAATATTAAATTTAGATTCATATGATAATTGCAGTAATTAACACTCAACTCTTTTTATTAAAACTGAGCTTACTTTCATTAAGCAATTACAAAAAATCAATTTGAGTTTAAATTTCATAAGAATTAAAGTGGTTTAATTGTTTTGATGGTTTTTAGAATATTTCTTCATAACATGCCTTACACAGTGGTGAAGAAGTATTCTTTATTTACATTTTTCTGCAGTTTTTATAAAGCAGGCTTTTAAGTTTTACTTATTATATATAACAAACACTTTTTCTTCTTCTCGGAGATTGGTCAGGGTAAATATATGGAATCACCTTTTTGCCAACGTTTCGTCTTTATTTTAAAACATCCTCAGGGCTATAAACTAACAAAAAAAACAATAAACAATGGACATTTGTCATTTCTACTTTAGAAACATCATAAACAAATTGAAAAAAAACTTACTCAAGGCTGGGTTCTGTTACATTACAACAACCGTTAACTGTCATTACATGTGCTGCTCCAAGCGACATATTATTGAAACACTGTTTTTTTAGTACAATCATATATATATATATATACATACATATATACATATACACATATTATATCTATTATAATATGTATCCACCATAATATATATCTATAATACAATTATAATACATTATTATTTTAAATATCAATAAAAATATAAACTAGATAACATTGCATCTTTAACTATTTATGATGGAACTATAAATCCTACTTAAATTGTCTGTATCTGTTTTTCTATTGCAAATATTATTAGTATTTTTGATATGTATCATTTCTTTGATCAATCTTTTATTGTATGAAGTTTCATAATCTAAAAAATGAAATAATGTTATATATATATATATATATATTAACAATATTTCACAATAAACACGTAAAATAACAATCATTGTTCAAACCACAATAAGGAAAAGAGAAAAAGTACCAGAATCTTTCAACCATAACAATGGTCTTCAATAGTCAAATTTCACATTGCATAAATATTCGAGAAGTTGCAGTTTTGATATCAGATATGAAAAATTATCTTGCTGCATTTGATACATTAACGAGATGAGTTCTTCTCCTTTGTCTTATATTTTAAAAGTCCAGAGAGAGAAGAGAGAAAAATATAAAAAAACAAAGGCTTTTAGAAATATCGACCGTTTGCTGATACAAACTAAAATTATTCCATAACTGATCAGTTTTTCAGATTAAAATCGAACATTTATAGCTAACGTTATGTTTTATTTATACCTTCTTCACGAGAAGAGATGAATAAATAATCTTACATCTAAGAGGTATTCATTGTCTTATTCTCTCTATAATGGAATTGATCATTGTATTTATCGTTACTATCATTTCCACTTTATGCCAGATAAAAAGGAATGAATGTGATACATTCGGTTAGAAATTTTGTATAATATTTTTGTAGAATTAGGTTTTTTGAGGTCCGCTGAGTCAAATAACATAGGTTTCGTAAATTGCTCTTTGTGAGTGTGAGTATGTGTATGAGTGTGTATGTATGGTGTTTCGATACAGGTAATAGAAAACTGAAATGTATACAAAACAATATAATTCGTATATAAACATTTTTTTGAAATGCTTTGACCATTGGAATGTATTCTCGTCTCATTGGAGAACACACGTAGGCCAAAGATTGGCCCGTTGTGGCAATGAACAATGATAATTCTAAATTGATAGTCCTAAATTTGGCCTAACTCAAGTGTATTTAGATCTTTAAAAAGTAATAGGGATGGCTTAACGTCACCTCTGAGTGACTGTTGTATCTGTAGTTTATTCACAGTTCTCAGTGACTAGAATCAAAAGATTGATTAAAAGAATGCTTTATCTTATAAACAAAAAAAAAACAGTTTATTATCACTAAATTTTATAGTAAGCTAGTAAGTCTTAGCCCTAATACGGAACAAGTTGGTACTTACAAGTTTTAATAGGGACTTAATCAAAATTTCGTTTTTTGGAATCTAGTAATTATTGCTACATTTGGAGAAGGTTTTTATAAGATGTGGAGCATTTTTGTAAATGAGCATTAGAAGTAACCTTATTAATTTCATTCATAAAGAATTCAGGGTAGCAAGTTCTTAAAAGACATATCTAAAAAAACAGATGATTCAACATATCTGGAAGGGGTTCATTAAGTCACGAAGTTAGTAGGCTTCAAAGTATTACAATAATATTAACTATTTCAAGTTGAGAAGTTTTCTTTGTTCGTGTATAGAGTTGGTCTATGATTACGTAATTTGTTTGTTTCCTAAGACCCTAGCTAGAGCTATCGTGACTGGTTCGACAAGACAAGCTTTAGTCAGGTCAGTGCTCCTCGGAATAGACCACTCTCAACTGTGTTTAAATTAATCTCCACAGAGCCCTTCTGAAATACTTCCCAATTCTAAGGCTGCATAATCACGAAAGGCTTCACTGATGGAAATACACCATTATTAACTAACTGCGAGCTACAAATAGCCTGCTAGAGTAAAAATAATTAATAATTAAAGTATAGAAGCATATATCTTTTACAGCTATAATAATTAGATTGAAATATAATATTACTAACAACCTTTGCTATACTGACAATGATATTTTATACCACACGAATTCAAATGGATGTTAAATGTATCATTATTTTACCATAAATTTTCTAAAAGACCACAAACATATTGTTTTTAATCCACTTCATGAATATATTTTCCTAACTACTTCTCCATGTTATCCATGTTTTATAAATATTTAGTTTAACATTACACTTAATCTAATGGTTATTTCAAATATATAATCTAGATTAATTTTATAATGATTTTATATTCGAAGTTATATTTGTATTTCAATCACAGTAACTTATAATACAATAATATAATAAATTAACATGATATATAAACTATAGAGGTTTTTTTTCTAATAAAGGGAGCAATTCTGTACAACATACTAAGAACTCTGAAAATAGAGCCTTAGTACATTTTTACTTTTCCTAATTTTTTTATTTTTTATTTTCATTATTTCGTTCAGTAAAATTTATTTTGTTATTAATATTAATCAATTCATCGTCATTCTGACGATGTTCACAAAACTTGGTAAAAATATCTTAATCTCATTTCTTAACTCCTTAGTTTGTTTTAGACGTTGATTTTTAATTTACGTGTTTATTGTGATATCTTGTTAATAAAATAGGAAAAAGTTTCCACGCTTTATTTAGCGATTTGATTTTAATTATATAATATTAATTAATCAACTAGTTAAAGCAAAAAAAAACAATATTTATTCATATTTGAAAAAGTGTTTCCTAATTATATTTCGAAATTTCTGCACCAAAAGTGTTATGGAATAAAACATTAATCAAATTAATCTAGTTCGCCGATATTTTTTTCATAGAAGTTTGACTAAAAGAGGGTAAATATACAAAGTAGTACTAACTACAAATAATAACCATGAATACAAATATTCAAATATGAATAAATATGGGAATGAGAGACAGAGAGAGAGAGAGTGAGAGAGAATGAGAGAGAGAGTGAGAGAGAATGAGAGAGAGAGGAGAGAAGGAGAGACAGAGAGTAATAAACAGAGAATCACTCAAACTATTAGTAAGTGAGGCAAAGTTACACTTCCTACTAGATATACTATCTTTTTGCACAAACTATAAATCACTGTGTGACTAATACTAGAACCAGATCTTTCGTCAAATGATCTTAGTCGTATTTTTGATTATTTTACTGTTGGATGGTCGGGTTGCTGATTTTTATAACACCTATTTATTATAACAGACTCTCACACACACACATATATATATACATTGTTTTCTATGAGTTGTCTGGGGAAACGATGTATGATTCGTTACGATATATTGATAAAAGTATCGAATGTGAAATAGAAATAAAATTAAATCTTATCAGGACTCGGTCAGTACTTCAGATTCAAATTAAACTCTCATTGTCAACGTTTTGGTTTTTATTTAAAACCTTTTTCAGAGCCAAAAGTATACAATTTTGAAACAGAAAAACTAAGTATTACATTAAAAATGTAATACATTACATTACTATATTCAATACATTAATACATTAGAAAAGTATTACACACAGTTGAAGTCTGTGGATTTCAACAACAATTGTCTAGTTTGAATGAACACGTGACACAAAAAAAAAAGAATTATACCTTGGCCTATGAGAAAGGTTTTAAATAAACACCGAAACGTTGGAAATGAGAGTTTAATATGAACCTGAAGGACTGACCGAGTCCTGATAAACTTTAGTTTTGTATATATATATATATATATATATTAGAAAAATATATATCTAGATAAATATTGATAAGAAGAGTATCGACCGTGGAATAGAAACAAAACTAAAGTTTATCGGGACTCGGTCAGATCTACAGGTTCAAATTAAACTCTCATTGCCAACGTTTCGGTTTTTATTTAAAACCTTTTTCAGGCAAAAGTATACATTTTGAAACAGAAAAACTAAATATTACATTACAAATTATTTTACAAAGAAAAATAGTATGTGGATTTTAACAACTGTAGTCTGAATGAACACATGACACTGAACTGTTCTGCACAAATATCCGGCACAAATTTATACTTCTGCCTACGAAAAAGATTTTAAATAAAGACCGAAACGTTGGCAATGGGAGTTTAATTTAAACCTGAAGAACTTACCGAGTCCCGATAAACTTTAGTTTTATATATATATATATATATATATATATATATATATATATAAACGAAATGCTTGCACTTAAAATAAACTGTGATATATAGAAAAATAAAACGTAACAGTAAGACTCACTTTTCAATATTTAGACCGCCTTAGCGGTCAAGAGGTAAGTCCCATTGTTACGTTCCTTTCTATATTTCACAGTTTATTTTAAATATTTATTTTTTTTTTTTTCAAAAATAGATATTTGTTTGAACTTTAAACACTTTTTACACCAGGAAAAAAATACAGAAAGTTACGTTACAAATTAATCCGGATATTAATTAATCACGGATATTTTGATATCTGTCGTTCTCAAATAGATGAAGTGCTTAGCTTGACTTAGGCAGGCAGTGTCTCTCCCTGAAGATGACGGATGTCGGTATATCTTAGTGAGTCTTGTCTGTAACTGTCTATATTCTTTTCTTAAATATCTGTGGCTACCAGTGAATGTATCTCCATTATATGCTTTGTTTACGAGTGCTAGTGAAATATTTGAAATTTCAATTTTTTTGCGTTATCTTAGAATTGCATAATATTCTCTACTTAATTTTTTTTTATTTCCTTTCCTATTCCTACCTTTTCCACTTCTCAGCTCAAGAAGTTTTATTTCTATAATTTCAGCAGGCAATGCTCCAGCAGCAACCCAGTTGAGTTACTCTTGTTTTACCGAAAATAAATCTCCCGATTACAGCGCCATGGCATTTGCGGCAGCTCGTATGATTCTCAAGGACAAGAGGAGGAAAACCTCTAAAGAAGACTTTCCACAGCTGAAAGGAAAAGTTAAGGTAAACATGAACTTATCAAACCAGTAATGTAAATATATGCTAGAAATGTAGAGAAGGGTACGAGGGAACTTAATGGTGAAAAACATGACTGAGAATGAAGAATATCAATAAAGAGAGGAATGAGAGACAGAGAGAGAGAGAGAGAGAGAGAGAGAAGAGAGAGAGAGAGAGAGAGAGAGAAAGAGAGAGAGAGAGAGAGAGGAGAGAGAGAAGGAGAGACAGAGAGTTATAAACAGAGAACCACTCAAACTATTAGTAAGTGAGGCAAAGTTGGTACTATAAGTATACAAATTAATCACAAAACATACATAATCAAAGTCACAAATAAAAAAATGTGAATAATACTCTGAAGTCTTCAGCTTCACATTGTCAAATCATTGTTTTTTTTTCATTGCTATTGAAATATTTTTTAATATTATAATATACATTTTGACTCAAATTTTTACAAAAAACAATTGAGCAAATCCACCATATCCTCAAAAAAAAAAAACAAGTACATCAAAAAGTGTCCTAAAATCTTTCTATTATACGGTTTTAAAAACTAGGTATCAAAGTTCTTTTGATCATTTGCATAGTGACAAAGTTCTTTGATATACAGTAATTAAGAAGTCTCCAAACTTCTTACTTTGAACTGATATTAGGGTGTGGTTTCAATTCCATCTATATGCATCAATTATTTTGAACAGTATCTTTAATTAGAAGAAGTTCTTTTCTGATCCTTCTCATAACGATATGTTTAAATATCAATAATAATTTGTTTATTGTCCTCTTTGTTTCATTTGTTATATACATATATATATATATATATATAAAGTTGGGTTTTCAGTTGGGTTTTTGACTCTGACGAAGACCACTTGTTACGGTTGAAAGATCTTAGTCTTGTTTTCCCATTTCTTATTGTGGTTTGATCATTGATATATATATATATATATAAGTATTGACCGTGGAATAGAAACAAAACTAAAGTTTATCGGGTTAACTGACCCAGTCCCGATAAGCTTTAGTTTTGTATATATATATATATATATTATTACATTAGTTCATTAACAATCAATACTACTTAGTTTATTTCTCTTCTCATCTGTTTGGATGACATAAGATTATTTTTTAATTCTTGTTACAGGTTTAAATAAAATATGGTATCAGTGATCCGTTCGTTCATTAATTATTACATAGAATATAAATTTTGTTTAAAAATTCAATTTGTTCTTTGCAACTATATTTGTACTTCCTGCTTCGTCAGCAGTAATTTTATTGATTTCTCCATGTTGTGCAGTCCGCGTCGTATTTATTCAACTGGTTTTCATAGTTCGACATGTTCTAATTTCTATTACCTATAGTATTTAGTATGCTCATTGGATATTTGTTTTAAAGTTCTTGTAAGCACTACTTATAGTTGCCTACAATCTTTGAATTTTACTCTATACAATTTTTCTAAGGTTTTTTTTAAAGAAATTGGTCCAAATTTTAAAAAATCATCAAAATTTGGACTAAATACCAAATTTTACTTGACCGTATTCGTAGTTTTATCAGTATTTAAAAAAAAAAACTTTTTTCAAAAAATAATTTTAAATAGTTATAAAAAGAACTTTAAACTAGCTTGAATGGAATTAGACGATTATTTCAGCATAAAAGTTTTATAGAAACCATAAACAAAATTGAAAATTGAATTTGTCTCACTTGCAAATGAGAGCTTGCTTATTGACGAAAACAAAAGGAAGTGTTACTGAGGTAATCTAAAAAACAATTTTTTTAACTTTACAAGACGACGTTGTTAGTGGCAATCTTAATCCAAAGTCAGCATCACTGTTGGGACTAATTGAAGACGTTCTCTTTCTATTCTTGTTGTCAGCTCCATAGAAGATTAACATAAAGCAAGTATGATCGACTAGGATTATTTGATCCTCATGAGGATGGCATGGTGGAGCGGTTAGCCCAGTGGTAACGTACTCTGAAGGGGTAAGTCCAAGGTTCAATACCCCTCTGGCCCTGGTTTATTCACGCGGGAGGGAAATAAATCTCATCTTGTCAGCCCCTCTAGAAGGCCGTACGATGTCAACTACTCGTTAAAGATTCCTACTGATACACTTGAGTTTAACAAGATTTAGGACTTCCAACGTTAAAACAATCTTCCTTGTGTGGTCTCACAAATGGTTAATGTTTTCGGCCTCTGTGTCTTCCCTTGCAGAACTGCAACTGCAACCGTACCTAATGAGAATGACTTTATTAATTAGTTTTCTGAGGTTAAAAAATTATATAGCTTACTCTGTTTGGAAATGAAATCCTCAATAGGAAATAACGAGTTAGCTGGCAGATAATGCCCAGCTGAAGATATTTTCTGAGATAGGAATAGGAATTAATAATATTAAAATATTCTAATTCTGTATTATTGTAGTATAAAGTTAGTATTATTTTATATAATATTAACTGGTGGCTGGCTGATCCTATCAGTTGAGCCGTGCAATACCTGTGAATTAACTCAGTTGACCAATTCAGAGTGAGGTTTGTTCTCACAGGTAATTTTTTTTTGTATGAATTATCAGAGGTTGTCCGTTGTCAAACGAAGTGACCTTCTCATTGCCACTCATACCAGTTCTTACGGACTGAGTTTCAATGACTGTTTTCATGTACAGGTTCTAGGGCAGATTAATGAAACTAATTCTAAAGTCACTCTGAGAGCTTCAGAAGAAGCACTTATTAGTCTTCTGGGAGGTAGATCTGCTCCTGGGATTATCCTTACTTGTTAATTGTCTTTTTATTTATTTTAGTCTCTTGATGTATCTTTTGTTTACTTAGGTTAGGTTAGGTTAGGCTGCAGTGGTAGTTCCACAAGGGAACACACGTAGGCCGAACATTGGTCCTTTGTGATACCACACAATGAAGATTTATTCGTTGTAGTGTAAATGAAATGTATTTAGAGTTGTGTTCTTTAACGAGTACCTGACATCGTACAGGCTCGGGACCGACGTTTTAACGTCCTTCTCTGAGGGACGACGTGCTCAGATTTATTCATCTCCCACATGAATAAATCGAGGGCCAGGTGGGTATCGAACCCCGGTCCTATTAGTTCAGAGACAAGTACGTTAACCACTCAGCTAATCTGACCCCTTTTTGTTTACTTACTTATTTATGTTTTTAGTTCAGTTTTTTTATAAATTGTTAATAGTTTTTATTGAAATATTTTCTTTCATTTATTATTTATTATTGTTATTATTTACTTTATCTATTCTTTATCTGACTTTATAACCAGTCGTTACCTGTCTTCGTAGCGACTAACATCTATCTTCTTAAATGACGAGGCAATCGAAAAATAGTAGTGATTTTCTGTGATTACTTTTATGTGCGTTCTTTTTGTGAAACTAGTTTATATATATGTGTGTGTGTGTGTGTGTCGCTAATTATCAAAAATAATTCAGTGAAGAATAAAAAATAAAATCACAGTAGTAAACACACCAAAGGGAATACATACACTCACAACGATATTTTGAGAACCTTCGTCACAAGAACAGTGAAATTAGCAAATCAGTTGCTTTCTTTTCAGAAGACCTCTGACATTGTTACCACTTTATAGAATAACTAATAATAATAAATAATGAAATTAAAAAGTAGAAAAAATAAACTAAAATATGAAATAAATAACTGATTTTCAAGTATTTTAAATACATTTAACTCATCAGAATGATTGTATTAGAAGTAAAAAATATAGAACATATATTTTATAATATTGTATAATTATGTATATATTTGAAGTCAGATTGTATTAGAAGTAAAATACTTCTAAACAGAGGAATGATGGGTCAAGATATTGATGTACCAATCACGAATATAAGTGCTTGCTAACTGAAATACTAAGTTTATTAAGTAAATATTATTTGATAAAGTTGTATATATATATATTATTAAAGTAGACGGCAGCTTCCGCATTCACGACTTTTTTGCTAGTGTTTTCTAGTTTTCTAACTAGTTTTCTTTTGTAGGGAGTGATTTCGTGAAGGAGTTGTCCCAGAGACATCAAAGAAATAATTTTGTAGCTTACTCAATAATATATTTTTTTACTTACAAGCTTTCGATTTCACCGAAATCATCGTCAATAAAAAAATATATTATTAAGTAAGCTACAAAATTATTTTTTTGATGTCTCTGGGACAACTCCTTCACGAAATCACTCCCTACCTAAGAAAACTAGTTAGAAAACTAGAAAACACTTGCTAAAAAGTCGTGAATGCGGAAGCTGCCGTCTACTTTAATGAAATATGCTTACAAGAGAATCTGCTGCCAATATACACTAATATATATATATATATATATAAAGATTTCACATAAACACGTGAAATAGCAATCAATGATCAAACCACAATAAGAAATGGGAAAACAAGACTAAGATCTTTCAACCGTAAGAAGCGGTCTTCGTCAGAGTCGGTTGGGTTTTTGACTCTGACGAAGATCGCTTGTTACGGTTGAAAGATCTTAGTCTTGTTTTCCCATTTCTTATTGTGGTTTGATCATTGATATATATATATGTATATATATATATATATATAACAGATCTTTCACTTCAGTAAATTAATTACTTTGTATAATTTATCTGCATTTGATTGACTTAGCTTACTTTAATATATAAGCAACCCAGTTCTTAGAAACATTAGAAGTTTATTGTTTAAAATGACATTTTAAGTCAAACTGCAGAAGGTGTTTGATGGCATTTTAAATTAGAAATAAGAACCAAAGCCATCTGCTACTTGAATAATAAAACGTAGGAGGAGAAGCCGTGTTAATTAAAGCAAGGAGGGAAAGAGGAATGCAAACATTGTCAAATCATGAATACAGCATGTGAAGGAATCCAAGGCGGGGGTCAAATAACTTGAGTTCTTTTGTCTTAAGTGTCTGCTAATATTTACTTTTGTTTGAAATAAGTTTTAAACTCAACAAACGTTGCTCCTCTTGAATAAACATACAAGACTCAAGTAAGCAGATCTGTATTTTACGGAATCTTGCTTTAATTTACAACTGTCATTTAAAGTATTCTACTTGCGGGTAAATAAAATAGAAAACGTAATCATACAGGCAAACATCTAACTTCTACGATTTACCATTCTTGCCTTCCGGAAATGAATAGAAGTGTTTAAAGGGCAAACATAATTGGGAATTAACTAGTAAAAAATTTAAAAATTTAAAAGTAATAATTGATATTGTTACAGTTTTAATTTTTGGGACCAAAATGAAAGTAGTTACATCTCTTTGTGAGAGCACTGAAGCAACGATTTATGTTTATAACTATTTCAGTCGTTTTTGTTAGAAATCTAATTATATTTTCAATTGTACATTAATGTAGTTACTATATTTTGATTAGATTTAAATATTAAAATAATAATAAGTTCATTTAATTCTCTGTAAATATCTTCAGCTTTCTTCACCGCATAAAGAGCATACTGTTATTGGTTCTTCTGACTGATCGTATTTCTCAGTTACAGTTTTTATACAAATAATCAGTTGTCTTGTAAAGAATATCCATACTTTTCATCCAAAAAGAAATAATATTAATTCTTGATGAGTTGTTGTAGATTATTGTTGATGTGGTACTCCTTTCTTCTACAGGGTGCCCACAAAAAACCCTTAAATTCGAAACTTTAAACTGTATTATTTAAACAATGTTATTTTTTAATGGTATTTAAAAACGAATCAAACTAACAACTTTGTTGTGTAATTAACAAATTGTTAGCTTGTTTGTTAACATGTTTAAGAAGACATGTTGTTCCATGCGTCCATCAACACATGTTTTAATGACTCAATATCAGTGATTTCTCTTCTTTGTCTTTGAACTTTCTGTAAGAGTACACTCCAAATTCAAAGGTTTCCCTACATTGAGGTCAGGGCTCTTGGATGGCCATTGCTTGGGTGTGATGAAATCTGGAGTATCCACACACTGGAGTATCATCACACTCCAGCATTGGCTATACAACAGCCCTGACCTCAATGTAATGGACTTTTGAATTTGGAGTGTAGTCTTACAGGAGGTTCAGAGACAAAGAAGAGGAATCACTGATATTGGGTCATTAAAACATGTGTTGATGTACGCATGGAACAACATGTTTCTTGATGTCATTCGTCGAGCAACTCAGAACTGGATGGATCGCTTACGTCGCTGTTCTGCAGTTAATGGACAGCATTTTGACCGGTATCTCTAACTTATTATTAGATAAAAGTTAGCTAATTACACAATAAAGTTATTAGTTTTATTCGTTTTTAAATACCATTAAAACATAACTGGTTTAAATAATACAGTTTAAAGTTTCGAATTTAGGTGTTTTTTGTGGGGCACCCTGTACATTAAAACAGTTTGTTTTGAGGTAAAGATATCAGTATTTAACCTTGGGGTAGCAAGGAAGGGAGGGGGGGGGAGAGGGGTGATCCACCCCGAGCGGCACATGCCAATGAGCAGATTAAAAGAATAAAAAAACTAACAAAAAATAAATTTTATACCAAAATGAGTTTTTCAGGTCGCAATTGTTTTTAAACAGATTTTTCAACTGTAATATATGCAAATTAAAAATAAATTTATTCTAAATCAAAACTAGTTTTTTTAAAGGGGTTGAAAGTTGATTATAACTGTTTGCATAGTTAGTTAATTTAATTTAACTTTTTTTTTAATGATTTCAATTATACGTTTTTGTTTTGAAAAATCTTTGGATTTCTTTGATGACGACTGAATATCTATACGAGTACTGTAATAAGATACTGTAAAAAGTAATTCCATGAAAATAAATATTTCGAGAACTTTCTGGAATTTTGAAAGTTAACGGATTATCAACGCCCAGTTGAGGAGGGAGGGTCAATGTTATGATCGCCCCAGGTGGCAAAAATAGTTGACACTCTCTTTAATATGGATTTCTTTGTAAACTGGTTAGCCCGACTGATTAGTTTGCTTCCATTGGTTTAAAGGTCCTGAATTTGCAGAGTAATACTATAATAATGGTAGATTGGATTTTAAGTTTTTTCTAGAGAGTATCAATTATACTCCAGGACACATGCTCTTAGCTGTATTGTAGATTTTGTTACCCAGATAAAGAATTCAAGCAGTCTGAATATAAATATACTTCAGTTAGACAAAATTTAGGGCTCTAGATTAGCTCAGTGGTTAACGTACTCGCCTCAGGGCTGGTAGTCCGGGGTTCAATCTTCACCTGGTCCTTGATTTATTCACGCGGGAGGTGAATAAAGCTGAGTGCGGCGTCCTCGGAGAGGATGTTAAGCCATCGGTCCGAGCCTATACGATGTCAGGTACTCCTTAAAGATCCCTACTGAAATACACTTGAGCTAGGCAAAATTTAGGACACCCAATGTAGAATCTGTAGAATCACTAATCAAACAAAAAGCCGGTAAACTTTTGTTTGATTAAGGCTTTTAAATCAAAAGGTAATTTCAAAAAGTTATATTTAAAATTTTAAAAGTGATAAAAATCAAAAAGTGATTTTGTTTGATTAAGGTGATAACGTGTCACCTGCTAGGGATCGGTTAAAAAAAAAAAAAATAAAATAGAGGTAAAATTTAAGACTCCCAACATAGAATAAATTTTCTTTGTATCATATTATAAAGGGCTAATGTTTGGTCTATGTATGTTTCCTTGTAGCATTGCCACTGCAACCTAACCTAACCCAACCTAGTCATCGAAAATGGTCAGTTATGCTAGATCCAGGGCTCAGGCAATCCGAGTGCCAGTCACCTAAAACAATCCACGCTACTTGATCAATCTTATCTGGTAGAGGTAGTAATGACTTGGCTCACTACTTGACTATCTGATCTGGTAGAGGTAGTAATGACTTAGCTCACTACTTGTTGACAATAGTAATCGCCAAGGCTTTTTTATGTTTTTTGGTATGACACAAAAAAGCGACTCAAGTCTTAATGTGTTTTCCTTATATAAGCAGCCACCATAACGTAATCTATTCCACATAGTATCAAACTTTATAACCTAAAAAAACCTCATATGTATGTCTGAAATTCACCTAATTTGTATTAGTTTATTAAGAAACTAAAGTCTCATTCTTTGCCCCTCGTATGGATGTAGTCTCTTAAATTAAATAGTGACAGTAAAACGAATTTACTGTTCAGTAAGTCGCTTCTGTAAACGAGATTTAGATTAGGTGTTATTGGGCCCTAAATCCTGTTCAGCCTCAACCAATCTAACTGTCCAATATTTCTCAAAATAAGACCAAACTTCTATTAAGACTTCGAAACAAGCTATCAATTCAAATAAAACTTATATGCCCTCTATTTTATACTAAGTTTCACTACTCATCCTAATGAAATGCAATAATGGTTATACAAGGGAAATATCACTATCTAAGACATTGATAGTTAATATTTCAATTAAACTTGTAATTATCGTTGGTGTGCACAATTTTAGATAATTACAAAGTTATTAATACTTTGTATAAACCAGGGAGCATATTTTAGAAGTTTATCAAATAATTAGCCCATTTTATTATGCTACATGACTATAAGGAACAATTTACGATAGAATTTGTATTATTAATAGTCCTAAGTAAACTAAATATCCTGACACTACAAATTTCGTTTTACTGCCATTTTACTGCACATACTATATGCACATACTATACTACTGCACATACTATAGACTAAGATGCTGATACTATAAAACTTTGTTATATAACCATGCCGTTACTATAATTTTAGTTATTATAAGTCATCTTACCTCGTAAATTTCTCCCTCCTCTCAAGTACTTTTGAAATAAAGTGACAACTAGGTGATGACTGAGTGTTTGTACATTGGGGGTTATATCTTTTCTAATTAGATAAAATATATGTCAAATTTCTTTAAAATTTAGGTAGTCAGATGTTTTATAATATTTTAAATTATTTTACAACATCTATTCTACTGAAAATACTAACTAAAATACTTTGAACTACTGAGAATCTAATACTACAAACTTAGTTACATATGCTTAACTATCCTGAGACTGTACACTTTGGACCATTAAAACACTGATACTATATACTTCGTAATACGAACTGTCCTATACCTGTACACTTTGTACTACTACGGTTTCCATACTATAAACTCGTTACATCTACTGTCTCTGACTGTACTCTGTATACTACTATGGTTCTCATACTATAAAATTAGCTAGACTTACTTCCTGTTACTGCATACTTTGTACTGCTACAGTTCTTATACTATAAAATTTGTTAGACTTACATCTATTATGGTATACTTTGTACAGTTCTAATATTATAAACTTTGTTATATCTACTATCCTCTTACTGTACACTGATACAGTGAACTTTGTTTTAGCACCTGTTCTGTTTCAATATTTTTTGAAAGTTGTTTTAAATATATATAAAATACAGAATATTTCCTCTATTTTGAAGATAAAACTGCTACTCCTAGTGATGAATTTCAAAATGCAGAATTCAGGGATTGTCATTAATTGGGTGTTTTTATTTCTGTATAATGTTTCTTTAAATTTAACATATTTTAGAAATCAAGCCATTAAAATCTATACTAACAAGTTTAAAGTATGAAATGTTAGCAAGAGTTGTGCTATCCGTAATTGTGCAGTATTTACTCATTCTGAGGTAAAATGGATAAACAAACAAAAATCTCCAAACAGCAACGCGTTTCGAACACTTTGTCTTCGTTGTTGTTGTTGAATAAAACTTCATTTGTGTGGAGACTTTTGTTAGTTTATCCATTTTACCTCAGAATGTTAGCAAGAGTTTCTTACACACCTGATTTGTTACAATCTAACTGACAGCTTTTGCTGATAAATTTGATGGACTTGGATTAAAAAAAATATGTAAAATGGAGTTTCTGATAACTTCAAAATCTGAAACAGGAATTCGAAAAAGTCCAAAATAAATTGAATCAAAGAATGTTACCAGCTTATTGAAATCAAACAAAAAGCGTTTTTAATATCTTCTCACTTAATAAACAAAAGTAAAATATAAAACTAGAATTTGAAAAAAAGTTCGTCAAAGATGATAAGACTACATAAAGAAGTCGACACAAGAGGGTGTGATTGTGATGCCTTGAGAGATCCCAGGAGAGTATGCCCCAAAGGGGTCCTAGACCTTCACCACAGCTACTTGACCCTATAAATTGTTCTTTATCGTCACAAAAAAAAAACAAAATGTAAGTACTTAGTAACTAATTCATACTGTTTTCCAATCACTTTAGTAAGTTTTTATTTAATGTCTGTGAAGTATTTATCATCATAATAACCTTCCAGTTTTATTAAAATAAATTGAATAATTTATTAGAAATATGTTTACAAAATTTGAGGAATCAGTTTATAGAAATATTAAAAAAAAGACTTTAATGATATTCTTTAGAGTCTATATGTGGATGATGCATTCTTAATAATAATTGAAGGTAATAGTGAAAAAATTGAATGTATTGAAAAATATTCAAGCGCTTTATACAAAAAAATTAAATTTATATGTAAAAAGAGAAAGGTAATGAAATTAAATACTTAAATATAGCTATAATAAACAGTATAAGAAATTGAACTTTAAAATATATAGAAAATCAGCACAACAATGTTACTTTTCATAATTCACTGCAAAATGCACATCTCAGAGATGATGCACGTCTAAATATATGGTACACAGATTAATAAAAGTTCCCTGATCAACCATATAAAAGAGTAATAAACTAACTACCATAAAAAACAGCAAGTACGACAAATTTAATAAAAACAATAATAGATGACAAAATAGTTATCAAAGGAACAAAAAACTTCAAAAAAATGAATAACTAAGAAAACGATGTTCAGATGTCATTAATAGATTGATGCAATAATAGGTATTATTTAAAGAAGAAAATTGGAATATTGCAGTAAAACAGAACAATTCAACTCAACTAAATTTAACAAAACTTAAAGGATTCAATAGAAGGAAGGCTAGTGAATTCAATCAAAGCGGAATTTACAGAAAGAAATACTAAGAAAGTTTGCAGTACAATATAGACAGTACAGTACAGTCAGGAAGGACTTCTATTCATGGACATGTTTGCTTTCTGATATAATAACAATAATTTCAATATCGCCAATCACTTAATGACCTGTGGACACAAACCTAAAATTTTTAGAAAACTGGATGGACTTACTGCATAAAGAACGAGAGAGGAACCCACACTTAGCCTTCTGAGACTACCAAGGAGTCAGATGAGGTTAGTAGTGGGACTGACAAGATACGGGTGCTTTAGAAGTCATTTAAAAAAGGTCGGTCTTCTAACGTCTTTTTCCGAAGATAAGACAACGTCTTAATTTATTTTTATGTCAAAATGCGTGCCAGGGCTTATTCTCGCGGGAGGGCTTCAAGTACATTAAGTAGACTTACATATTTTTGTTTAATATTTATTTTTTTATACAGAAATTTAAATTTATTCAATTACGGTCATGTCATCTTCTGAAACATAGTCATAAATTATCAAAATTTTGAAATCCATTCTATTTCCTGTAGAATCATTGGTCTCAATCTCTCATTTCTTACAATATAGCTGAGGTTAAATTAATACTTCTTGTCTAAGTAGCATCCTTGAAACAAACTTTAAAGGTAAACAAGGAATTTCTTGGAATATTTTTTTCCAAAGAATTATCTGAAATATTACGACAGCTAGAGATATCTACTACATTTAACAGCAATTTTTGACATTATCTTAACTAGGGCCTATTTTCGGGGGAGAGCTTATAATCCAAAACGTCCCGAAAATCACGCTAGGACTTATTTTCGGCGGATGTCTTATTTTCGGAAAAAGACAGTAAGAGAATCGACAGAGTTTAGACTATGTGGGAAGGCAGAAGAAACTGCAATCCACATATTTAGAGACTGTTCTGCGCTAGAAAGCCGTAGACAGTTAATCCCGAACCCGGATTAACATTAAGGTTGACCCCGCTGCATAACTTAATAAATCCGTGAAGGGGACGGAACTCGGGCAACAGTTCTAGACATTGATTTGAATGATTGTATTCAAAAGTCCGATCAACAAAAAGCCCGTAAGGGCTGACGTTTTGACCCGCAAGGGTATCGGCTTCTACAATACAATACAATACACAATACTGCATAAAGAACAAACAGCAGCATTAAAAATATTTAAGCATAAAACAATTCGACAGATGACTTATTTAAAATCTCATTGACTGACACTATGTCATATTTGAGCCGCTTATTTTGAAAGTGGCCTAATTCCATTTATGTTAAAATCGAGATATTTAAGGGTTTGCGTTTTACAAAATTTAAAAATATTGTCATTTTATTTATCAACTAATTTTTGTTATAAAAAAAGTAATTTTAAATAAATTTTGTACAATTTGCTGCAAAAGGTAAAGATAACGTAAAAATGTAATTATTTAAATAGCTAGCTAAATTTTTTTGGAAAATGGAATTAGGCCACTTTCAAAATAAACGGCTCATTTAGAGAATTAAGGCGACAGAAGTATACAAAGCGAATATGAAGCAATAGATAAAACAAAGCTGGATAATTCTGAAATTTATTGACAATGGTTGGGACTACACATTCCCCTCCTCCTTATTCAATTTTTATTGCTCAAAAACAAAAACAAAAAAACAAAACTTTATTTAGTAACATTTTTATTGAAACGGAACACCAATTCGATAAATGATAGAAAATGTTTGCAAGAGAATGAGTTACATGAAGTATAATCTAGCTTCAATGTGCTACTAAAATCTATTTCTTTACATGAATGTGCTCGTCAAAATGTGATACTTCCAAACCGATCTAGTAGATGCTTGATAGCTAAAGCCCTTAGCTATGTTGAAATAAACTGACTTCAGATCAATGAAGGTAAACATAGCAGGCGTGGATAGAAATTTTACGGCTGATACTATGGTATTATATATATATGATATATATATATATCATATATATAATAATATTATATATATAATATATACATACATATATATATATATTAACAACTGATAAGTGAGACTCATGTGAAGTCATGTGAAATCTCTTTTCACAAGAAAATTGTCATTTTCTTCTTGAAGTCGAAACAAACAAGTAATTAGTAACACATTTGTTCTTTGTACAGCCCGATAAGCGTACAACCTCTGTAAACAAGTGTATTGAAAAAAATGTGTATTAATCAAGTCAGGTAGTGAAGAAATTTACGAGAAATGATAGCTTGATACTTACAAAATTAAATTCAAACAAAATTCTTACAACCTAACATTTTATTAAACTGGATGGACTTACTGCATAAAGAACGAGAGAGGAACCCATACTTAGCCTACTGAGACTCCCAAGGAGTCAAATGAGGTTAGTAGTTGGCCTACTGACAAGACACGGGTGCTTTAGAAAATACTTAAAAAAAGGTCAGTTTTCTTAGAGGATCGACAGAGTGTAGAATATGTGGGGAGGCAGAAGAAACTTCCGGAAGAAGAACTTGTTTGAAATACATAAATTACATAACTAACATTACTAATAATTAATAAGCATATTAATATATTTCATTAAAGTTTTGAAGGTAAATCGTTTTTGAAAATTAAAAATTTACGTATATTGTTTTATAATCTTCTTCGCACCGACTACTATTATTCTTATATGAAAAAAAATTATCACTAAACTTGTTTGTAATTAGCCAAAAAGAAAATAAACAACAATAGTTTGATTCTTAACTGTTTAGTTTTATAAATAATATGAATAAAAGAAATGAATGATTTGTTTGGGAATTTTTAATTTGTTTTGAATTAGGTGTAGTTTTAACAAAATTCTGAGCGTTTGCAGACTATGGCTAATTGTTCCTCCTCTATCCCATCGCTACAAAATATTGTGTGTTACGAGGTATGCCGGGCTTTTAGTTTACCAGTGGTTTGACCTATCTTCTGATAGCTTTTCCAACAAACTTTGCTGCTTCTTGAAAAATAGCAAATTATGAACACTTGGGTGACTTTATATATATATATATATATATACGTGTATATGTATTATATAATATATATATATATACATAAACGAGTTCAAAATTCAAGAAGAATAACGCACAGAGTAAGAAAACACACTTACAGACTCGGACGAGTTAATTCATCAGACGGATTACCCGAAAATTTGAATCTGTAAGTGTGTACTTACTCTGTGTGTTACTCTTCTTGAATTTTGAACTTGTATTGTGTCCAGTTTGGATTGTATTTTGGTTTATTAAGTGATATATATATATATATATATATATATATATATATATATATATATATACCATCAGCTCAAAAACAAAGAAAAGCAACACACAGAGAAAGAAACACACTTACAAACTCAAATTTTCGGATGATCCATCTTCAGGAGAAAATAGAATGGCAACCAAGCACGCCGGAAACATGGTTGTGTTTCTAATTTGCTGATTTGCATCCACTTTGGATCGTTTTTTTTCGAATTTTGAGATATATATATATATATATATATATATATAACACATGATAAATTAAAAACGGTAAACTGTGACACATAGACAGAAACATAAAAAAGACTCACTTTTTTAAGACCACCGTAATGACGGTCGAAATATTGAAAATTGAGTGTTTTTTATGTTTCTGTATATGTGTCGCAGTTTATTTTAAGTATATATATATCTTTATTTGTATATAGAACTTTCGAATATTTGTTTTTATGTTTAAGTAGTTTCTAAACTAAATAAAGTAGATTGTTTTACATGACAGTAACATGCATTGTAGAAGAAAACTTTCATTAAATCAAGGTTGACAGCCGTGGTTAACATTAAAACACACGCAAATCTAATGAGTTAAAGACAATACGAAAGTTTAAGCTAAAAGTAATTTAGTAAAAGACTAACTATCTATTATCAAAATAGAAAGTAGACCAAGCTATCGATCATCTATTTTGACACAAAACCATCTCGGTCTTACTAATTATGTTCCAGTAGTCGCTCTCCTATGCGCAACTATCGACCTTAACCCTATTGATAATGCTTTGCAGTGAATCATAAGCATATTGCAGTTATAAATCATCATTACGGCCATTATAGCCTGGCAAGCTTTTTTGCAGTAAATTCATAAAGAATTATCTTTAGTCATTCATCATCATTTGCTTGAAATATAAAAAGTCTGCATCAAAAGAAATTTTATTGATTTTCAATTATTTTCTAATCATTCTTCTTTATGTGTATTAACCTAAATAACTTTTTGATATATATTTAACTATTATAAATACACTTCACTTACTTTATCAAGAATATAATATTTTAAAAATTAATTGATATAAAATTAATTAAAATAAACATACTGAGCTTAATACAGTTCCGTTGTAGTCACTACTTAAACATTCAAGTATAGTTATCGATGAAATAGAACGTACCGTCTTTTTCCGAAAATAAGGCACTGTCTTATTTTGTTTTTTTTTTTTTTTGGTACAAAATACCTGCTAGGGCTTATTTTCTGGGTGAGGTCTTCAAGTACAATAAGAAGATTTATATATTTTTCTTTAATATATATTTATATACAGAAATTCACTTGATAAACGGAAAGATGATTCAAACTGGACACAATAACAGTTCAAAATTGAAGATAGGTAGCACAGAAAGTAAAGAAACACACTTGCAAACTCAAATTTTTGGGCAATACGTCTTCAGGAGAAAAGAGAAAAGGAGACGGATTGCCCGAAAATTTGAGTTTATATGCAGAAATTTAAATGTATTCAATTATATTTGAATTTAAAGAAGTCATGACATCTTCCTCTGAAACATAATAAATTATCAAATTTTAAATTCTGTTCTGATTTTCCTCCAATCCATTTCTTGATGAATCATTGACACAAATCTCTCAAGTCTTGCTATGTGGCTGTTGTTAATTGAATTTGAATTTGAATTGAATTTTTCAGAAACAATGAAAAAATTCTAAAAACAATTTCCTTAATAACTTTAAAAAATGATCCGGTTAAATATCTAATTAATTATGTTTTAAAAATTTTCCACAAATATTTGGTTATAGAGGTAATTGTACTTGTCGGAGATTAAGATAATTTAATGCAGTTATGGTTTTAGAATTATTATCACTTAGTTTATAGTTTTTAGTAGTAATTTTTAAAGTTTTAGTAGTAAAATTTTAAAGTTTAGTTGTAATTGCGATCACTAAAGGCTATATAGTACTTAAGCAGGTATGGTATTGTTCTTGGGGGTCATTAGTTTTGAATGATCTAGTGGATTCCTTAAATAATCATAGTTAGTATACGCAATGATATGAAAGTGTCCTTGTTTTTATATAAAGAGGCAATACTTATGTAAACTTATGTAGCATAGATCCAAATTGTTGAAAGATAGGGAAAGGAGAATAGATTTTGGTATAATCTCTGCTAAAACGGTCCTTTAGACTGTTTTCAAGGGAATAAAAAGTATGTGACAAAGACTTTTTTTTAAAAGTACTGACATAAAACAATCAAGCTTATAAAAATATCTAAATCAGTTTTTATAACGGATTAAAAGCAAAGCAAAGCAAATACTTTGGTCTGGATCACAGATAAAATGTTCTGCTGAAATATATTCTTTACTAGAGTTTGGGGATGTAACCACACATCTATGCTTTCACTGTACACTACTGTGTACTGTGTTATACTGTCAATTGTAATGTATTGGTAGCGGTTTTCATGGTAGCGGAAAAAAATGAAATTATTACTATCTAGCTTTTCCAGTAATTAAATAGTACTTTTTTTTAGATATATATATGATCAAACCACAATAAGAAAATGGGAAAACAAGACTAATATCTTTCAACCATAACAAGCGGTCTTCGTCAGAGTCAAAAACCCAACTGCCAGTTGGTTTTTTGACTCTGACGAAGACCTCTTGTTATGGTTGAAAGATCTTAGTCTTGTTTTCCCATTTTCTTATTGTGGATTGATCATTGATTGTTGTTTCACGTGTTTATGTGAAATATTTTTATATATATAAATATATATATATATATATATATATATATATATATATATAAATAAATTCAAAACGAAGGAAACACACAGAAAGACACAGACATAACTCACATCGATATTTCGACCATCGTCGTCATCAGGAGGTGTGAAGAGCGAAGATTCCCGCAGGAAGGTAGGGCAGTGAGGGAAGGTGAGTCACCGCCCGCCCTTCGCTTTTCACACCTCCTGATGACTACGATGGTCGAAATATCGATGTGAGTTATGTCTGTGTCTTCCTGTGTGTTTCCTTCGTTTTGAATTTATTTTATTTAAAAAAGTCCGCTGGACCGTTTCTTTTAATTAGTGTATATATATATATATATATATATATATATTATGGTGATACCTTCAACTTTAAAATGCAATTCATTGGAATGAATACTAGCCGTATCTTTCCGTATATACTTTAAATAGCAAATATTTAATACAAAAAGTTAGTAATAAATAAAGGTTTATTAAAATCATATTATTTGCTAATGTTCTAATTTACCAAACCCCAAGAGTTATAAGTTTACAATAAACCAAGTTTTTCTAGGATGAGGGGATCAAAAGACCTGGCAGAAAGGACACCAAATCAGCCCTTTTTGAAAGTAAACTAAGTTTATTTTAAAAGTCATTTGTACATGCTACAAATATTTTTTTTTTAAATGATTGACATCAAACTTTCTCATTTATCTCAAAACAAAGTCTTATATTTGTGAGGAGATTTATTTGATATTACATGACATGATTGGAGCATATTTAAACTTTGAAATGTCTGAAAGGATTAAAACGGTTAATATTTCAAAATCCCTATTTTCTTTCCTTTTTCTTTATAAAACAATTCTAAGAGTTAAATAGCCTTGAACTTTTGTTTAGCACCACTTCGGATGAAATTGTCGGTTGACTTCTTCTCTGATTTTATCTTGACATGATTTAAGCTCTAAACGGAATTATAGTATGTTATAAGCTCTAAATTACTTTTGAGTTTTTTTGAGAAAAATGTTTTTCTTAAGTTTGCAATTATCGTTGGAATTATTTATAAAACTACAACTTATTTAGGCAAGGTCAATCATTTTTTTATAAACAGTTGCTTAGCTTCAATGAAGGCCAATGTTTATAATTCATTAGAACAATTAAATGTAAAAGTAAAATTCAAAAATGCAACTAACAATCAAGTCTCCCATCTTGGTTTTCAATAATTGAGGATGTAATAGCTGCCCTGTATTTATTCCGTTAAATCATTAATTCTTAAATACAAAACCAACACACACACACACACACACACACACACACACACACACATATAATATATATATATATAAATATATATAATATATATCTGGTCTAATAGGTAATATTCTTCATCTATTTATTACCTATTAGTCCAGTTATACTGTTGACCTTTCAACTCTTTTATTCTAACCGCTTTGTTTTTTGTTCTTTATTGACCTTTGACCTTCTCAACCTTTACTAATCCTTTTATTCTATTAATTGCAATGACTAAGTATTAGTCATTAGTCATCGAATTTAATTTAACATGTCTTTTAATTTCGGAATTAAACTCTCATATCAAAACATTGGACATATTTTATAAGTTCTCAAAACATACTTTTTCATTACTCATGCTCACTTCCTCCCCAAATCTAGTTTATATTTACTTATTATTTTTATTACAATACGAATACTTTAATATTCATTTATAAATATTATTTTATTTATTATTATGTTCATTTTATTTATTCATTTATTTTTTACCAAAGAGACATCCATAGACCCCCAATAGACCCCTTGGTGATCACAGACCCCCCATGAAGTCCCATAGACCTCCAGGGGGTCCACATGAACCCCTTTGAGAATAGCTGGTTTACAGTGTCTTTGCCAGATTCCTGATCCCAACATCACTGTCACTTTAAGAGGTTCAGAAGTAGCAATTAACTTGACTCCTTGGAGATTGATCTGCTGCTATGCTTAACCTTAATCGTTGACTCAATACTTCTCAAATAGTCGAGTGCGTACCCTTGTGTGGAGAGGAGGGGGCTTGTGACCTGGGGGAACATGTTTTTTTTTCGCCGTACTTCAATAAAGTGTAATTGCACTTGTTTAAACAAAGATGTTATTGTTTTTTTTTTTAATTTCAAGCAAAATTGATGCACTTAAAATCTTTTCTTTTACAGTCTAATAAACAATGTTAATTAAGTTATTGTTGTAAGTTGAACTATATCTCTTTCTTTTTTGTTTTCTTTAATGTTTAAAAGGACACGATGTTAAGCAGAAGTGTACCTAAAAGAATTTTATAGACAAATGCTATTATTGATAGTTGTTGGGGCGCTAATTGGTTTCTTCTAGCTAGGGGAGCATAACTGAACATGATTGTTAACTGTACTTAATTATTATTTATTTATTTGTTTTAAACAAACTTATTTACTGAATGAATGAATGAATAAATCTTTATTGAGGACCTTATGTCTAAGCTATACAGACTGAGGTAGTCGTGCTGAGAGCACTGGGTGCTTCCCACCAGGCTTTTTCCCCTTCGCTCATTAATAACAATTAATTTATAGTTGTTTTCATTTATAGTTCATTTTTTACTAAGTCTTATGCAATAAAATGATTTACTTTGTATAATTCTTTATTTTATTTATGTATTTTTTATTGAGGCTATTCTGTATTGAAGTCTTCCCTCCCTTCGTAAAGTTCGCTACATTCATTGGGTGGCTCTTCAATGAGATTTCACCCCAGTCGCCACTTTTCTTAGGAGTGACTCACACCTTTCTACCTGACGACAATACAGTCATCATATAGAAGTGAGTTTGTAATCTCTTTTATATGGCTTCTTTATTCGTTTTATTTTTAGTCAATTAAAATAAAACAATTTCACTAACGAAATAAATTAAATTGACAGAAGGAACACAAATAAAAGAGTTCACAAAAAAACACTACAATATTTTGGAAGGCTTCGTCATCTGGTAGAAGGTTGTAAGTCTATCCGAAGAAAAGTTTGCTTCTTTTCATTTCTTTCTTTCAAATATTCTCTTGACGACGATCTGTTGTTCGAAATATCAGTTATTGCGAGTGCTTTCAGAGTGCTCCATTTTAAAACAATATTTACTGATTTACTGTTATATGAACCTAAAAACACAATTTTTGAGTATATATAAAATATGCATTTTGAGTATATTGAGTAAGCTCTGAGGCCTTCTAAACTATCTCGTCAGAGAGCTACTACAAAAATAAAATATATATATATATACATATATACGGCCAGTAGCAGTTTGCTTCTCAACGCGAGTACTTCGCACTTCTTCCCGATGACGACGGATGTCGAAATATCGAAGTGAGTTCTGTAGTGTCTTTCTGTGTTCTTTTCTATGTGTTAAAGTATATATATATAAGAAGGACCTTAACGTTTGACATTGATATGTTATTAAAATAAAGAGATGGAACTTGTATTAGTCTACCATCAGCTTCTGTCCTAAATTTGTTATAAGTGAACTTGTTATAATTGTTATGATAAATATAATTAATTTTAATCATAGGTTTTTCTTCATGTTCACTTATAATCTTGCATTGTAATGCAATTGATAATTTAGTTATATAAATTTTTTTAAGTTACCATGAAGAAGCCATTGTGCTGTAATGAGGTTTTGTTCAATTATTCTGTCAATGTTTTTCATTTCAAGGGAATGCCATTTATTATGTATTAAATAGTACAAAGAATTAGTTTTTGAGGTCAGTATAATTGACAAAGGGTTATTTTCCGCTGATCTGGGATCACGCGTGAGTTGATTTGCTGTTTGCAAGGGGTTGATGGTCGGCTTGGGCATAGTGGTTGGGGGGGGGGGGGGGGGGGGGGTAGAAAAGTAGCTGAAAGAACACGTGAATACAGCATTAGCTCGCTTCATATATTATTGAAGGGGGATAGTCTAGAATCGTTTTGTTTGTTTACCCCAATCG